>SNVD02009470.1:0-387539 GCA_013180625.2 Boswellia sacra | reverse complement strand
TAGTATAGCCATTCTTTTGCCGAATCTGCTAATGAGAATGGGAAAGCTCTCAATTTAATTTGCTCTTCAGAAACGCCGGTTGGCTTCATACTTGAGCATACCACATGAAATTCTTTAAGGTGTTTGTTCGGATCCTCTCCTGCAAAACCATGAAATGTAGGTAAGAGATGAATCAGTCCAGATTTAAGTTCAAAATCTATCTCAGAATTGGTGCTTATGAATAGCGGTTGTTGATCAATAATTGGAGCCGCTAACTCCTTAAGAGTCTGATCGTTTTCCATCGCCATTACTTCTGATTCTGATTTGATTGAACTACAAGAAGATGGGAGGGAAGTATGTCGTGCAAGGTCAAATTCTGGAGGTGGAGTTGAAATTGACTGATTTATCCTTAAATTCGAGGATTGGAGAAACTCCTTAATTCTCTTAAGTCGTTGATCCGCTTCTACCTCGGACATAAAAGCCTAAACACAAACAATCAGGAAATAACAATCAAGAATCAGTAGTAAAAACGGAATAACAAATTGATTAGAAAATCAATCCCCGGCAACGGCGCCAAAAACTTGATGCGTTCGAAACTAGCAAGTATACTAGTCGCACAGGTAATAAAGTGATAAGTAGATATCGTTCCCACGAGGATTGATTCTAATTGAATTTGTTATTTCCAGCAACAATAAACTAAACAGGGGGGGTTTTTGTTGAATGATTACTAAATGAAATAAGAATGCAAGTAAAGAATAACAAAACAGAAAGTAAATTTGAATGAAAAATCAATGGGAGACACTTGGTTAAGGGTTCTTTCTCTGTCACAAGATATTAGTTTGTGAATTAACATAGAATTGTAATCCAATTACAGCATTGAAGTTATCAACCGTAGATAACAACAAGCTCTGTTATCCCAATCTTTCCTTACTTTGTTGTTAAATAAAACAAGCTCTTTATTTAATCTCTATCCATTAAACAACCTAGAACAAGCTCTCTGAGTTTAATTCAATGGAAGCATTACGATGAGAAAGATAGGTTGATCTAAGCAATAATCACACAAGTTCGGATTATTTAACCTAGGTTGTATTTTCCAATTGCAATCTCTGATCACAATTTTGCTACTAATGATTGGAAATTCATGACAATTACGGATCAAGATTTCTAATCTAGCAATAGACAACAACAGATTATATTCAGTTGGCCATTCCAAATACAATCAGTAAGCAATCATAAGCATTAGATATGGGAAAATACAAGCAACTTCAATTAGAGAATTGGATAACAATTTCTTACACAATCAACTCACAAAATCCATATCAAGGGCTTTGAAATCACCCTCAACCAATTCAGATTTAGTTACACATATTCAATCAGAATAACAAATACAATACAGAGAAATTCCAGAATTGAAAAGGAAAGAAAGAACTTAGCAAATTCTTTGAAAATCTTCTTTGTAGATGAATCTTCTTGGAATTGTAGTTCCTCCTCTTTCAAAATCTTCTTTCTCCTTCAAGAACTCCAAGGGATGAGAGAAATCCAGAAATGCAGCCTCCTCCCACATTTTTCCCCCTTCAAGTTATGAAAATAAAACCCTAAAATGTGTTTAAATACTCTGATACAGTAACTTGCTACAGTGTCCCGTATTATACATGCTACAGTGATGTGTGGAATTACATTTCTACACTTCTCACATTGTTTTGATTACAACTTTCGGTACACTGAATGGATTCATAAACCGTAAATTTCTCCAAAAAGTAGACTTCGAGAGCTTTTCAACGGTATATGATACGTCATCGGGTTCATTGTATGTCAATACAATTAAATCCGAGAAGATGGTTGATTAGCAGAAGTAAAAATGAAGGGTTTTACTCCATTTTTGTGCAAGTTGCTCCAAAACTCCTACAAACATCAAAACCACACAAAAACATAAAAATACCAAGGGATATAGCAAAGAAACATGGGCGAATTGATATAAAAGTAATACATAAATAGACACCTATCAAAGCTACAACAATTGAGACGCCTTTACTTAAATGAGCATAAAGAAATGACAGTGAACCCACCAGCAGAAGTGTCTCTAGCAACTCTCCAAAAGCTGCAGGGATGATGTATAGGTGAATCTAGCTGCATAGAGCGAGGATTGAACAAGTTGTCTAATATCAGAGAGTTAGGATTACATGGTCACTTGTAAATGGAGAAGCTTGAGCCAGGTGGATTTTTAATTTGAAGGGTCTTCATTGTTTGAAAATGGATACAGGAACTGCTCACAGTACTATTGCCATTCCAAAATTAATTTCCCTTTCAAATCATTTTCATCTCTACAAGCTTCATCTAAAGGGATCCATCAATTATCTGATGTACAAGATTTTCCGCCAAATCTTACCGAGCTTTCTTTGCAGTTCACTTTCTTGATAGAAGATCCCATGAAAAAGCTTGAGAAGCTGCCAAATTTGAGTCTTGAAATTGAAGCAATCATCTTTTGTGGGGAAAGAAATGGTCTGCTCGAGTGTGAGGTTTTCACAACTCCTTTTCTTGAAGCTGTCTAACCTGTATTCAGTTGAGAGGTGGAAAATAGAGGAAGGACCAATGTGCAATCTTAGGTAGTTGGAGATTGTTGAGTGTAAGCGGTTGAAGATTGTTCCAAGAGGATTGTGGCCAGTGACTACCATTCTGAATTTGAAATTAGGCTACTTGCCATCTGAATTTGAATTGATGGCTCAGGACAGGAGGGGAGAAAATTGGTACAAAATAGAGCATGTGCTTCCAATGTAAAGAACATTAAGAACCTTTTTACAAGAATGTTGCTTCAATATTAATATTTAAACTTCATGTTTCCTTCTCCTTCTTCCTTTACAATTTAAGTCCGCAAAAGCTGAATTTTCAAAAGTTTGATGTATCATGTGCTTTTTCAGGAGAAACTAATATACCCTTATAATACTGTCCTCTGTGAAGTTGCTGAATTTTGGTTATTAGTAAGCAATGATGAAACTAATATAGATTCTTTTGAAGGCAACGGCAACATTCATTCTCAAAAAGGTAAACTTGATCATTATTCGTTCAAGAAAATGAACCTCAACAAGTTTGATGACTTAGACCACTGCTCTTCATGATTCCAATCTCTTAAACTAAAACCATGTCTTTTGTACTCACCAAAAACCTTATAACTTCTTTGCCCAATTTATAATTAATGGGTTAGATAAAATTCTCGAGAAAAAGAGCTTTCTTGGATTTTGCATGCTCCACCATTTGGTACAAAACAATTTGTAAGTATTGTAATTTCAACACATAAATGGGAGAGATTAGGATGCTCCAAAATGATTGCTTTAGAGCTTTCTTTTCACTAACATTAATATCTTGGATGTGGCATGTTGATGCACGGTTTCTGGACGGCCGGGGAGCGGGTCGGAGCTCAGGTGTTACGTCGGGTCCAGTCCTGCGAGCAAAGGAAAACAGTCAGGGGTGCCAGCGGTGGTGCCGGCGGTGACCCTCCGACGCTCAAGTCAATTTTCGGCACTCCGAAATTTTCTGGGAGAATTTCCTAGAGAGAGAAGCTCTCAAAAGTGAAGGAAATCTAGAGAGAGAGTAAGTTCAGAAAAGTGTGCATACATTGAACGATAATCCGGAGGGTTTATATAGGAGCCGGGATGGGCCATTATGAGACCCAGATGATGGGCCCAGATGATGGGCTACAGTAATGGGCTTACTGTATTAGAAATAATTAGACCCAGATGATGGGCTTCAGTAATGGGCTTACTGAATTAGAAATAATTGAGGCCCGATATTATTATGGCCATAACAGTAGTCCCCCCAGGCCCAAGTCGACCAATGGGTCGATGTAGGGACTATTTTAGTTGTTATGGACTATAGATCAAATGCATTAGGAGGCCGGGCTAGGCCCAGATGATGAGCTTCAGTAATGGGCTTACTGAATTAGGAATAATTAGGCCCAGATGATGGGCTTCAGTAATGAGCTTACTGAATTAGAAATAACTAGGCCCAGATAATGGGCTTCAGTAATGGGCTTACTGAATTAGGAATAATTAGGCCCAGATAATGGGCTTCATTAATGGGCTTACTGAATTAGAAATAACTAGGCCCAGATAATGGGCTTCAGTAATGGGCTTACTGAATTAGGAATAATTAGGCCCATCAGTAATGGGCTTACTGAATTAGAAATAACTAGGCCCAGATAATGGGCTTCAGTAATGGGCTTACTGAATTAGGAATAATTAGGCCCAGATGATGGGCTTCAGTAATGGGCTTTCTGTAATGGGCCCAGATAATGGGATACAGTAATGGGCTTACTGTAATGGGCCCAGATAATGGGATACAGTAATGGGCTTACTGTAATGGGCCCAGAAAACGGGATACAGTAATGGGCTTACTGTAATGGAAATAATTGAGGCCCAATATTATTATGGCCATAAAAGTAGTCCCCCCAGGCCCAAGTCGACTAACGGGTCGACGTAGGGGCTATTTAGCTATTCTGGGCTTGGAGGTAAGCAGTGTAAGTGACCCCAGCAAACAGAACTCTTTAATCCCAGCAAGAATTTTCCGGTCGCCATGTGTGTAAGAGAATCAGTCCGCATGGGTGAGCGGCGTGCACAACAGGCTCGCGTGGGCGAGCTGCTATGCACGTAGGATGACCTAGCGAGGTCCTGGGCACGCGAGATCGACCCCGCGAGGCCTTGCATGCGCAAGGACGAGCGGGCGAGGGCCCGGGCGCTGTGGGTTGCACGGGGCGCCGGGTGCTGCATGCATGGGACGCTGGTGGGCTCTTCTTTCAATTAATTACTCAATGTTCATGCTGCATGCTGAATGCCAAGCGCGAACCCGTTCCCTTTATCATATCCAAACATAAGGTTTGGACCACCGAGGCCACGAGCAGAATTGGTTCAGGCTGAGGGCAGATTGCCAAGCCTTGAACCCATGTGCGTCCAGACTTTAAGGTTTAGACCACCAAAGAAACATGAAAGGCAGGCTGTGTGTGGGTCGCAAGGAAGAAGTAGGCGAGGTGCGTGAGGGGCGCAAGGGAGAGGCAAGCTGCGGGGCGCTGGGCGCGCTGCCTGGGCACGCTGGGAGTGCTGCCTGGGCGCGCTGCGAGTGCTGCCTGGGCGCGCTGCCTGGGCACGCTGGGCGTGCTGCCTGGGCACGCTGGGCGCGCTGCCTGGGCGTGCAGGCGAAGGCGTAAGGAGGCGTGCTGGGCGAGTGGCGAGGGGCGAGCCTGGGCTGCTCGCGTGCGCGCTGGGCGCCGGGGTTGTTCACGTGGGCGTTGGGCGCAGCGCGAGGCAGAGAAGCCGGCGACCGGGGAGAGGGAGAGGCCGACGACCGGCGAGGAGGAGAGGCAGGCGACCGGCGAGAGGGAGAGTCGCAGGCGACGTGGCCGAAGGCCAAAGGGAAATCACGTAACCCATGCATGCGGGTTACGTGATTTTGTAGGGGTCTCCCCGCAAAATTTTAAAGTTTTATATATATTAGTTGCAGGGGTGTTTGTGCAAAGTTTCAAAGCTTTAATTTTTTTCTCCGCGGGGGTGTTTCTGCAGATTTTTAAACTTTCATTTTTATTTCGCAGGAGTGTTTCCGCGAAATTTCAAACTTCAATTTTTATTTCGCGGGGGTGTTTCTGCGAAATTTCAAACTTTCATTTTTATTTCGCGGGGGTGTTTTCGTGAAATTTCAAACTTTAATAATTTTTCTTCTGCGGGGGCATTTCCGCGGATTTTCAAACTTAAATAATTTTTCCTCCGCAGGCGTGTTTCCGTGGACTTTCAAACTGAAATAATTTTTCCTCCGCGGGCATGCTTCCGCGGATTTTCAGACGTGAATAATTTTTTCTGCCGCGGGCGTGCTTCCGCGGATTTTCGATACAATCTCCTAGCATTTTTTTTTTTATGCCTTTGAAAGTCATGCCTTAACTCCTTCCCTCTCTTTGCCTTTCTGTCGGTAGGTAACAGGACCCTTGGCTCAGGGAGAGTCTACCAATACCAACCTCCTCAAGAAGGTTAACCATCTCACTTCTGAGGTTGACGACTGGAAGGCGAAACACCTAGTCTGTCTTGACAACTTAACCGAAACGGAGAGAAGAATGGCAGAGATGAAGGAACAGATGGGCAGAATGAAGGCAGACTTGTCCGAAGCCAAGAAGGAGGCAGCTATCCAGCGTAAAAGGGCCAATGATTTTGGCCAAGAGCTTCAAGAGAGAGCTGCTGCTGAGCAAAATAGGATTGACAAAGCAGTCGCTCGCTTCCGTAGGGGTCGTATCTACCAGCAGGCTATGGAACGCTCCTACATTGAGGGAGTCAACGGGGTGCGTAGATGGTTCCATGACCGCCATCTAGAGATTGATCAGTCACCCATAGCTAAGGAGTTAAACGTAGTGGAAGAGTCTATCTTCACAAACGGGAGGGAGTTGTTACACATGCATTAGCTCCTGGGCGGAGTTACGGCACATATAGAGAGATTACGGGTAGTACTTCTTCAAGTGCTCAATATTCCATGGATGACGGAGCAACCTTCCATCCACGGTGACCAGTCTGTAGGTGCCTGGTCGGATGACTGCCTTGACTTGATACGGACCCTCCCAGTTGGGCCCTAGTGCTCCATCAGTGGGATCTCGGGTACTTTGTAGTACTTGCCTCAAGACCAAGTCTCCTACTTGGAAAGACCGGCGCTTAACCTTAGAGTTGAAATATCGAGCAACCATTTCTTGGTAAGCAGCAACCTTGACACTAGCGAGATCCCTTTCTTCCTCAAGAAGATCTAGGTTGAGTTGAAGGCTTCTATGATTAAGCTCCTCGTCATATTCCTCAGTACGAGGTGACGGAAGGCCAATTTCAACCGGTATCACTGCTTTCGATCCAAACGCCAAGAAGTATGGGGTTGCTCCTGTTGCCGTATGGACAGTGGTTCGGTATGCCCAAAGCACTTGTGGAAGCTCTTCTGGCCATGCACCCTTCCTAGCATCTAATTTAGTCTTAAGGAGGTGTTTAATGGTTTTGTTAACAGCCTCCACCTGACTGTTTGCTTGAGGATGAGCTGGGGACGAAAAGCACAAAGAGATGTTCAGCTCCTTACAGAAGTTTCTGAAGTTGGAGTTGTCGAATTGTTTGCCATTGTCCGTAATGATGGTATGAGGGATACCAAACCTATAGACAATTGACTTCCGTACGAAGTCCGTGGTCTTCCTTTCAGTAATCGATGCGAGGGGCTCAGCTTCTGCCCACTTAGTGAAGTAGTCAATTGCCACAACAGCATATTTAACTTGACCTTTACCCATTGGAAGAGGTCCAATAAGGTCAAGTCCCCATTGGGCGAACGGCCATGGGGCGGTCATTGGAGTCAGGTTTTCAGGAGTTTTCCTTGGAATGTTGGCAAATCTCTGGCATTTGTGGCACCTAGTTGAGATTGTCTTAGCATCATTTTTCATGGTTGGCCAATAGTATCCTTGCCTGATACACTTATGAGCTAAAGACCGACCACCAGAATGGTTGCCACATATCCCCTCGTCGATTTCTCTGAGAACATAATCAGCGTCTTCTGGGCGAAGACATTTTAAAAGAGGAAGGCTGAACCCTCTTTTGTAAAGAACACCATTGACCATGGTGTACCTTGACGCTCTCCCTCTGACCTTAATTGCTTCATTGCGGTTAGCTGGAAGTTCCCCCGTTTCTAAGAACTTTATGATAGGGTCCATCCAGCATAGGTTACCGTCAATGGTCATTGTCTTCTCTGGGGGAAGCTCATGTTGTGATATGCTTGGAGATTCTAGAACGACCATGTGATAGGCGGTCGGTAGAAGGGGGTCTATTCCTGAAGCAATTCTGGCTAAACTGTCAGCCTTCGAATTCTCCACCCTTGGGACTCTTACGATGTCAAACCCTTTAAAACCGCGCAGAAGGGAGTTCACTCTACCCAAGTAAGCTATCATGGTAGAGCCTTTTGCCTGATAGTCTCCACGGATATGGTTAACCACAAGTTGGTAATCGCTGTGGATGACGATCTCTCCTACCCCCAAGGCAATTGCCAGCCTAAGTCCTCCAAGGAGAGCTTCATACGCTGCGACATTATTCGTGGCTTTAAAATTGAAACGTAGTGCCACAGCTACCTCTACTCCATCCGGCGTTGACAGGATCAAGCCAGCTCCACTACCGACCTTATTAGATGACCCATCTACGAATAAGATCCATGCCTTCTGTGGGTCAATTCCCAGGGGCATTGGTCGATCATGTGACTCTGTACTGGTTTCTTCCTCCTCCTTATCTATACCACTTGAAAATTCAGCAATGAAATCAGCGATTGCCTGCCCTTTGATTGATGGCCTTGCAACATAATGTACGTCAAATTCTCCCAACTCAATGGACCACTTGACAAGTCTTCCAGAAAGCTCTGGACGATAGAGTATCTGTCGCAAAGGGTGGTCAGTTGGGACCATGATAGTATGTGCTTGAAAATATGGGCGAAGCTTTCGTGCTGCAACAATTAGGGCGAGAGCCAGCTTCTCCATAGGAGGGTATCTACCTTCAACTTCAGTCAAGGCCTTACTCACATAATAGACTGGCCTCTGAATTCCATGATCTTTCCGGACAAGAGCTGCACTCACTGCGCACGCTGAGATTGCTAGATACTGGAAAAAGTGGTTCCCCCAAAACCGGTTTGGAGAGGAGAGGAGGAGAACCTAAGTACTTTTTCAGCTGTAGGAATGCATTTTCACACTCACTTGTCCATTCAAACTGATTGCACTTCCTCAATGCTTTGAAGAAAGGGTGACATTTGTCAGTCGCCCTAGATATAAAGCGATTCAAGGCGGCCAGTCGTCCAGTGAGGACTTGTATATCCTTTGGAGTTTTGGGAGACTCCAACCGCATAAGTGCTTGGATTTTTTTAGGATTGGCCTTTATCCCCCTTTGGGTGACAATGAATCCCAAGAACTTCCCAGAGGATACTCCAAAAGCACATTTGGTGGGGTTCAGCTTCATATCATGCTTCCGGAGGATGTCAAAAGTTGTTCGGAGATCGTCTACATGGGATCTAGCGTCCATGCTCTTGGTGAGCATATCATCCACATAAACTTCCATTGTCTTTCCTAAGAGAGGAGCTGATAGGTGTCTAATTATATATCATTTTCATATCAATTCGTCCATGTTTCTTTGCTATATTCCTTGGTATTTTTATGTTTTTGTGTGGTTTTGATGTTTGTAGGAGTTTTGGAGCAACTTGCACAAAAATGGAGTAAAACCCTTCATTTTCACCTCTGCTAGTCAACCATCTTCTCGGATTTAATTGTATTGATATACAATGAACCCGATGACATATTATATACCGTTGGAAAGCTCTCGAAGTCTATTTTCTGGAGAAATTTACGGTTTATAAATCCATTCAGTGTACCAAAAGTTGTAATCAAAACAGTGTGAGAAGTATAGAAATGTAATTCCACAAATCACTGTAGCATGTATAATACGGGACACTGTAGCAGGTTACTGTAGCAGAGTATTTAAACACATTTTAGGGTTTTATTTTCATAACTTGAAGAGGGGAGAACGTGGAGGAGGCTGCATCTTTGGATTTCTCTCATCTCTTGGAGTTCTTGAAGGAGATTGAAGGCTTGGAAAGAGGAAGAACTACAAATCCTAAGAGATTTCATCAAATTTGCTAAGTTTTCCCTTTCCCTTTCATTTTCTGGAATGTCTCCATATTGTATTGTATTTGTATTTTGTCTGAATATGTGTAACTAAATCTGAATTGGTTGAGGGTGATTTCAAAGCCCTTGATATGGTTTTTGTGAATTGATTGTGCAAGGAATTGTTATCCAATTCTCTAATTGAAGTTGCTTGTATTTTCCCATGTTTAATGCTTATGATTGCTTGCTGGATTGTATTTGGGTGGCCAACTGAATATAATCTGGATATTGTCTATTGCTAGACTAGAAATCTTGATCCGTAATTGTCTTGAATTTCTAATCATTAGTAGCAAAATTGTGATCAGAGATTGCAATTGGAGAATATAACCTAAGTTAAATAATCCGAGCTTGTGTGTTTATTGCTTAGATCAACCTATCTTTCTTATCATAATGCATCCATTGAATTAAATTTAGAGAGCTTGTTCTAGGTTGTTTAATGGATAGAGATTAAATAAAGAGCCTGTTTTATTTAACAACAAAGTAAGGAAAGATTGGGATAACAGAGCTTGTTGTTATCTACGGTTGATAACTTCAATGCTGTAATTGGATGACAATTCTACGATTAATTCGCAAATCCATATCTTGTGGTAGAGAAGGATCCCTTAACCAGCTTTCTCTCATTGATTTTTCATTCGAATTAACTTTCTGTTTTGTTATTCTTCGTTTGCATTATTATTTCACTTAGTTAATCAATCAACAAAACCCCCATTTGTTCTGTTGTGGCTTTAAAATAACAAATTCAATTAGAATCAATCCTCGTGGGAACGATATCTTACTTATCACTTTATTACTTGTGCGACTAGTATACTTGCTAGTTTCGAACGCATCAGGAGCAAACATGGAGTTTACCAACCGTTGATAAGTTGCTCCTGCGTTTTTTAATCCGAATGGCATCATCTGGTAACAGTATAACCCTCTGTCAGTGATGAAGGCTGTTTTTTCTTCATCCTTCGAATACATAGGAATCTGGTTATAACCAAAATAAGCATCCATGAAGCTTAGCAGCTGGTGGCCAGCAGTAGCATCAACTAATTGATCTATTCTGGGAAGTGGAAAGCTGTCCTTTGGACAGTGCTTGTTCAAGTCCTTGAAGTCGATACAGACACGCCATTTTCCATTGGCTTTCTTCACCAACACAACATTAGAGAGCCATTCAGGGTAGTTTACCTCCCGAATGATTCCACTTGTCAAGAGTTTGCTCACTTCCAAGGCAATCGCCTCTGAACGCTCTGGGGCTTGGTGCCTCCTCTTTTGTCGGACAGGTTGAGCTCTAGGATTGACATTAAGGCGGTGGACAGCTATATTCGGGTCTATACCAGGCATGTCTTCGTGAGACCATGCAAAAACGTCGCTGTACTCCCGCAGGAAACCAATCAACCTCTCCTTGATTGGTGGAGGAAGGTTCTCACCTACCTTCACCGTCTTCTCCGGATCATTCAAACAAATAGGGACGTCATCCATCCCTTCTATTGGAGCTACAGCCTCCCCTTTCTCTTGATCTCGTGGATCCAAACTTTCCATCCCCTCGGAAGGCTCTCCACGAATCATCCATAGCTTATGCGCCTTCTCTTTGAAAGCCATGTTGTAGCATTCCTGAGAAGTTCATTGTTCAGATACGATATGCAAGGGAGAGGGAATCTGTGGGCGATCATCCCCTCTTTGAACCATAGGGTGGGGAAGATTCGGTTGAATGACCTAATGGCGAGGCAATCCAGTAGTCTGGGCGACTAAATCAGGATGTCTATCAACATTCGTCTGGACATTTGGTACTACCATGGTACTCATCGGGTTATTCCCAACAGTGCCTGCAGCCTGTTGAGCATTTTGTCTAAATGCTTGATTGAACACAGTTACCATACGATTCATCTGTTCACTGAAATTCCGCATGGTATGTTCCATGGTAGTTAACCGATTCGTCTTGCCCTTCTTTGGTCTTCTAAGTGGAAGCCAGGGTTGCCTGAGGTTAGCCCCACCCCAGAGGATATTACTAAAGCTCTCCCTGTATCAACTACCCTTCGGCGTCGGGGAGGTGCTTCAACCTCAATTTTCTCGTCAACCTCTAGGGAGGTTGAGTGTTGAGATTCGTGACTCATAAGGTGTTTGAATACGTTTGGATGGGAGCAACAACTAAAGAGGCTTGAATTGTCGTTCCCACAGACGGCGCCAACTGTTGATGCACGGTTTCCGGACGGCCGGGGAGCGGGTCGGAGCTCGGGTGTTACGTCGGGTCCAGTCCTGCGAGCAAAGGAAAACAGTCAGGGGTGCCGGCGGTGGTGCCGGCGGTGACCCTCCAACGCTCAAGTCAGTTTCCGGCACTCCGAAATTTTCTGGGAGAATTTCCTAGAGAGAGAAGCTCTCAAAAGTGAAGGAAATCTAGAGAGAGAGTAAGTTCAGAAAAGTGTGCATACTTTGAACGATAATCCGGAGGGTTTATATAGGAGCCGGGATGGGCCATTGTGGGATCCAGATGATGGGCTACAGTAATGGGCTTACTGTATTAGAAATAATTAGGCCCAGATGATGGGCTTTAGTAATGGGCTTACTGTATTAGAAATAATTAGGCCCAGATGATGGGCTTCAGTAATGGGCTTACTGAATTAGAAATAATTGAGGCCCGATATTATTATGGCCATAACATGGCAAATCGTTGATAACAATTCTACCGAAGATTTAGATTAACAAAGCTAGTAGAATTTTTTGGTTCATCAATTTTAATTATAATCGGTGATGCGTTTAATAGTAAAGTAATAATATTGGAAATCTATAAAAATTCCATCTTGCTCACTGAATATTCTGTGTAGTAATAGTAGTAGTGAGACCTTCTGGTTGGTTTTTGCGGTTTGTGAAAGAAACCGGACCTGCAGCTGCATCTACAGGAAGGAATTCGATGTGGCTAAATGGGTGGCTCTGGGTGCATTGACATGGCACGTAGGATATGATGTGGGGCCATGACCAAAAGACTGCTGTTTCCTCCGCTTTCTAAACCATCAATTTCTCATCACACAATTCTTATACACCAACCAACCAGATATTCAAGGCAGCTAGAAAATCACACTCGACTGATAAAGTGCAGAGGGATTCCTTTATCTCTGAGAGGTGAACAAAATAGAAACAATGGCAGTGGTTATGGCTATTAGATCTTCAGCCACTGCTAAACTCTCTCTTCCTTCTCCTTCTCCTCCTCCTCCTCTGCCTTCCACACAATTACAAACCAAAGTTTCCTCCAAAGCTCAGCTAAAACCAAACTCTCTTTTACTGCCAACATCAACCACCGCCGTTTCTCTATTCACTCTCTTCAATGCTCCCTTTGAAGTGAAAGCTCTCACTCTTGACAAAGACCAGATTGTCTCATCCCTCACTCAGGTATTATCATGAAAGTCTTTAATCTTTTCATATGGTTGCTTACTCTTTACCTTTTGCAGTTACTAAAAGATAAATTGTGAAATTTCTTATGTTCAAAATTGATGAGGATTGACTTGACAGTTTCAAGTTATAGTTTTTAAGCTTCATTTGATGGTATGTTGTTGTTCAGTTTGTTGAGTTAATACCCATTTCTTCTAATGCAATGTCCTTGTTTTCTAAATCATGTAAAATACTTCATAATTATTAAACAAGCTATGTTATAATTCCTTTGTCGATACCCACTTCATAAAATGTTGAAATATGCTAAAGCTGGTTTTTTTTTTTTTTCTTTTTGATAATTTTTAGGTGGAGAAAACAGTTGATCAAGTTCAGGAGGTGGGTTCAAGTTTCTTAGACACCACACAGAAAATTCTGGAAGTTGTAGGAGGTGCTTTGAAGCCAGCTATTGATGTGGCGTTGCCAATTGCAAAGCAAGCTGGAGAACAGGCGTTGAAGATTGCTTCTCCTGCCATTACTGAGGCCACAAAGAAAGTCCAAGAAGCAATTCGAGGCACTGGGGTTGATGCTGAACCAGTTCTTACTGCCGCCAAGGTTTGCCTTTCTCTTTGTCAGCTGCTCATTCTTCTTCTTCTTCTTATTATATTGATAATTACATTTGCCTAATTTTCAATGTACATAGGTTAGATTGCTACTGGAGTTTCTTAAAATAATTATTATTGTTCAAAGTGGAGCCTACTTTCGTTGTTTGATGTTATTCTGCAGGCAAACGTACTAAATCGAGGCTTTTTGGTTTTTAGGACAATTTTTGTTCTGGTTATTGGAGTGATTTTTTTTCTCAGATATGCTTATAAAGTGGGTTCAATGGAAGTGGTTCTATTGAGTTAGAATGCTTCTTAATGAGAAATACTAGATGTAAACATTGATATATCTGAAATAGCAAAATACTGGAGTTCTCTGATTTTGTAGCTTTTGACATGGAAACAAAAATTATGGAACAGAAACTAATCAAATTGTTAAGAATTTCTCTTAGATTTAAGGTATCTACTGGGCCAATGTAGTTTTAGTGAAATATGATTGAATAATTTGAATACTATTCGAGTTGCATGTGTTTTGCATGGTTCTGTATTATTTTAATTTTAAGAAAATATAAGCATTCAGGAATATTTCATTGTTTACAAGCATATATTATGATCTCAGTAGCTCTTTTTTTGTCTCAGACAGTGGCAGATGCAGCAGAAAAAACCACAAAGGTCATAGGAGACGCCAAGCCTATCGCTGCATCAACTGTTGAAACCATTTCGTCAGCAGATCCGGTTGTGATTGTTGGAACTGCTGGAGCATTGTTTCTTACATACCTCCTTCTTCCTCCCATCTGGTCTGCAATCTCATTTAATTTTCGTGGTTACAAAGGTGATTAGGCTGTTTTACTGTACAGTTGCTTGCTACAACAAATTCCTTGTGGTTGCACATGGATTTTTGAGTAGTGAGTTCAATTTGAGCTTCAGATTTTTTTTGGACCTAGTAATTGAGGAGTTAAGTTGAAAAGAAAATTGGGATAAAAAGATTGAGAGTTATAAGATAAGCTTTTAATAGTCTCATTCATTTCCATGATGTATCAAATTCACATATAGACAGCTGCTACAATCACTTTCCAATATGAAACTTAGTGATCAAACCCAAACCCCTGGGCTCAAATCTTGCTCCAAAAACAATACTAGCAATGCCAATAAGCTCCAAAGATGAAGATTGGCTCTTTTATATGAATATTTTCAAGTTTTGTTAGCCTTGCCGATTTATACAAAAGGAGCTAATGCTATAACATGTTGTACTTGGTTACACTCTAGGTGATCTAACTCCTGCTCAGTCACTTGATCTTATAACCACCAAAAATCACCTAATGATCGATGTCAGATCGGAGAAGGACAAGGACAAGTCTGGCATCCCTCGCCTCCCCTCTAGTGCTAAGAACAGGATGATTTCAATTCCGTAAGTAACTCCTAAATCTGCTGCTTCATTGCTTGTGCTTCACTCCATACTCAACTATTGATTAGGAGATAAAATATATTGCACTATTTATTCCTTTTAGAAATATCAGATATATATCTTGCTTCCGTTTGGCCTCTATGAAAATATAAAAATTCTCTGTGCGAATTATGCATACAGAAATATGCATTAAAACTCAGGCTAAGCCGATATCTTAAGAATAATAAGCTTTGTTCAGTGTGAATTCAATTTGTAACTCCTATAAATCATTGTTATCATGCAAATGAGCATTGTGATTATTCATTTCTACATTAATGTTTCAGTCTGGAAGAACTACCCAGCAAGTTGAGAGGCCTCGTCAGAAATTCGAAGAAAGTAGAAGCTGAAATAGCTGCTCTAAAGATTTCATATCTGAAGAAAATTAGCAAAGGCTCCAACATCATAATCATGGACTCGTGTGTTCTTCCACCTTGTCTATCTTGTTGCCAGTTTTATGCAGCTATGCATTACTATAATTCAGTTTCAGTGTTCAGATTAGGGTTAAAATTCTCATAGCTTTGTATTGCTTTTGCTTATATTAGACATCATTGCCATTTGGTGACACTCAGGTACTCGGATTCAGCAAAAATTGTTGCGAAAACACTAACAAATCTCGGTTTCAAGAACTGCTGGATCGTAGCAGATGGGTTTTCTGGACGCAGAGGGTGGTCACAAAGTCGGTTGGGAACAGATTCATATAACTTTTCCTTTGCAGAGATCCTCTCACCATCAAGAGTCATTCCTGCGGCGGCCAGACGTTTTGGCACAACCAGCAGTACAAAGTTTCTTCCTGGTTCTAAATAAAACATTTTGCCTCAGTCCCTGAATGTGCATTCTTGGTTTAGATAGAGATAGCATTATTCTCTGGAATTATATCTCCTTTAATTCTTTAATTAATATTTAGTAAATTAATCTTTTTCCTCATCAATTTTGGGATTCATTCTCTTGTTTGTTATTAATATATTGTTTGAAGAAGCAATGTCCTTATTATCTTCAAACGGAAACTTCTCCCTCAACAATTTGTATGCATAGTCGCATGTATGGATTTGTTATTCTTTTTTACAGAGTGACAATAAGACTCTGTAAAGCCATCTTTTATAAACAATTAAACCCTAACATTGGGTTTTTATTATGTTATTAAACTTAATAGGGTCATTGAAATGCAATTTATAATGTAAAATATAAAAATTTAACAGTTCAAATTATTGTTATTGTTAATTTTTAAGCAGCAATAGTCCCATGTTAATCAAGTGAAAAGATAAAAGTATTTGGGAAAATAAAAAATAAAAAAAGAACAAGTTCACTTTTGAGATTTTTTTCTTTCAATAGGTTATATTTTTAAAAAATTTAAATGTCCCCACGTTAAGATTAAGACTAATATCAAGTATTAATTGGACTTTAATTTTTTTAAATATAATCATAGTATTCGATGATTTAATACAATATTCTGAAGATTCCAAAACCGTTGTACCAAATGCAAAATTATAGGGCATTTTATAATTAAAGAAAGAAGTGACACCTTGGCACTTCTAATTAATTGGCGTAATATGATCATGCATCAATCTTATCCTCGGAAGAACTACAAAGGGCATCTAACTAAGCAACTCTCAGCGCCCCACCACGTGTGGGCGGATCGTTTTGTCTTCATTTCATAAAATTCTTCAAATATAATATAATGGGTAAATACTAGACACCCCCTGTAGTTTGTGGGAAACAAGCTTGTCTGTAAAATATAAACTTCTTTTACAATGCTTGTCTATACATACACGCATATATACATATAACTTCGATATTTGTTTTATATTGACTGGTAATATAGCTGTTTTTCTTCTTATCCTAAATGATTTAACATATACTACATATGTTTAGATACTTATCATCATTTAAGATATCAATTATTTAAAAGAAATACAATAAATATTTTTTTTTCTTTTTTCCAAACTATAATAACAAAAAATTTAAAATGAATAACTTTGTAAATTAAAATATGAAATACATATAAAAAATCATCTGGAAAATAAAAAATTCATTTTAATGATCAACATTAGTCAAATGTTAAAATTAATACTTAATAGATAAACTAAAAATTGGATAAAATAGAGATAACAACATAGGTGAAATGAAGTTTAGCAAAGTATAAGGGATTTTTATGATAGTTATAAGGGATTTTTATGATAGTTTTCCCTCTTAAAATGACAACTCAACTCTGGACTGACGAAGCAAAAGAATTCCTGTTTGGTGAAAATTTTGAAAACAAAGCGAAAACTTGTCTTCATCATTATCTCCATAATTCTGCAACAACAAAAACAGAGAGAACGCTTTTAGAAATGGCTGCTGCTGCTGCTTACACTTACAAATCACTTGACAGCGTCACCAGGAGTGATATAGAAGACCTGGGAATACCCTCTGGAGCTGCAGAGCAACTCCATGACAAGCTCACCGAGATTATCCGCAATTACGGTGCTGCCACTCCGGACACGTGGCAGAACATTTGTAAGAACATCCTTGACCCTGAACTTCCTTTCTCCTTTCATCAGATGCTCTACTATGGTTGCTACAAGGAATTTGGACCCGACCCACCTGCTTGGTTGCCTGACCCGTAATAATATCTCATTCATTCCCTTCAAGTTTGGTTTTTTATGCTTTGATAATAATATCTGATGAACTCAAAATTGCATCAATGTCGTTGAGTGGTTCCTATATTTTCAGATTCTCTGGAGAAACATGTTAATTCATATTAATTTGTTCTTGTTGTTGGGTAGGGAGGCTGCAAAGTTAACAAATGTTGGGAAGTTATTAGAGAGGCGTGGAAAAGAGTTTTTGGGTTCGAGATACAAGGATCCCATATCGAGTTTTTCTGATTTTCAGGAATTTTCAGTGTCAGACCCGGAGGTAGTATTCATATAACTTTGAGCTGACATTTCTATTATTATTACAAGTTCGGCCTCTTTATACTGTGGTTTTATTGCTTAAATATGGTTTTTTTTTTTTTTAATCTCTTTACTTGTTAGGTGTATTGGGAAACAGTTCTAGATGAATTGCATATATCGTTTTTAGTTCCTCCCCAATGTATTTTGCGTGAGAATTCGGATGGGGAAGGCCACTTGTCAAACCCTGGTGGGCATTGGCTTCCTGGAGCATATTTGAACCTTGCAAAAAATTGCTTGAGTTTAGATAGTAATAGAGGTTTGGATGACATTGTACTAAGGTGGCGTGATGAAGGAGACGACGATTTGCCTGTAAAGAGCATGACACTTAAGGAATTGCGGGCAGAGGTTTGGTATGCTACTTTTCATATTTAAACTGTTTGAAAGTGGTTTTCTATCTGCAGAATAAATTTATGAATGTTTCAGGATAGATTCATTAAATCCAAGGTAGATATTGTAAGATTCAGAAGGTATATTTGAGAATTTTTCATGATGCCTATATACACAATTGATTTTAGTTCAAAGTTTGGCTAGCCTAAGCTGGAGCTGTAATAGGTGTCATTGCTGCAATTAGCCTATCAGAGAGAACTTAAAATTGGCAATGCCCTTCAAATGGAAAGCAGTTATTTTAATTAATTTTGGTTTGTAGGAGTAGTTATCAATTCTTAGATGCAGGGGCCGACTCAGAATTTGTGATTTAGTGGGGCAATCTTGTGAAAAATGAGCAATTTTGTTTTATTTTATCTTATTTTTATTTATTTATTTTGTGAGAAGGGTTGGGGGAGGGAATGTATATTACATTATCAAATATGTAATTTTCAGGCCAAAGCTATGAGCAAATAACCATGTAACTTAAAATACATGGATCTCCCCTGCCCCGCGTTCATTTATAATTTGTATGTTTGAAGTTCGTTAAGCCACTTTAAATATTTTAGTTTTATCTCTTGCAATAATTTTTCTTAATAGCAGCTGCGTAAGTTTACTTTCCTTCATTCTAATGAGAAATATTGATTTTGAGTAGGAAGATGATGTTTACATGATGTTCCAACTTTTCAAAGTTTTACTGACCCCAACTATCATATAACAAACAATTTTGTTTGTGACATCTTTTTAGGTTAGTTGCATATGCACTCAATGCTCTGGGCCTGGACAGGGAATCTGCAATTGCAATTGATATGCCAATGAATGTCAATTCTGTGGTTATATACCTAGCTATTGTTCTGGCAGGATACATTGTTGTATCCATTGCCGATAGTTTTGCGCCACTGGAAATAGCAACGAGGCTTAAAATATCAGAAGCTAAAGCCATATTTACTCAGGTTATCTTTGTTCTCCTTTTTGTAATATGCTTCTCTACTGTTCAGTTATTCATGGATATATTTGAACTTGGTGATATAGGAAGTCAAGGCTGTTTGGAATTATCTTGCCGAGTTTTATGTTTCCTTTCCATTTTTCTCAAATTTTTAATTTGAATGAGCTCTCCACTACTTATGCTAGCTATTTATGATTTCTTATATAAGGGCCTGATGGAGTACAAATTTACATGGTCTCACTTAAAGAATCAGCCATTATTCTCTATGTTTCATAAATCATTATTTTACTGTCTGTTATTTGTAGTTATTCTTGGCATAATGTCTGCAGTTCTTTTATGTTCCTCTCAGTGGTTTTCTACCCATGAAATGATGGTAACTTTATTAGTTCTTTTATGTTCCTGTCAATGGTTTTCTACCCATGAAATGATGGTAACTTTAGTGAAGTCTATCTTAATAGACTTGGTTTTCAAATGTATATATTGACTTGTTTGCTCCGTTTTTACATCTTAAGTGGGTTGTCTTCTTGATTCTTTCCATATGTGCTATTTTTCATAAGATTTGCCCCCTTTTTAATTAGCTTGAATAGCTGTTTGATGAGCAAGTCCTTGAGTTGAACTGGTAAAATTCTCCTTTTTCAACTGTAGTCTCTTAAGTTAGTTTGACCCAGTCCTCGTTCATGAGTAATATAATTTTTTTTTAATTCAAAATTTTCTTGTCAGGATCTCATCATTCGTGGTGAAAAAAGTATCCCCTTATATAGGTGATGTTTTTGTTACTCTCTAGCTATATACTTGAATGACCTTTTCTCTGTTTTGTTTCATATCATGCCATGTGGTCTCATATGCTAGCTTTGGTTCTGCAGTAGAGTTGTAGATGCACAAGCACCTATAGCGATTGTTATCCCAGCTAGAGGTCCTGGCGTCAGCATGAAATTACGTGATGGTGACATTTCTTGGCATGATTTTCTGGAAAGAGTAAAAAATTTCAGGTATAAAAATTCTTTCTGTTTTGCCTGTACTACATTGTCATCTATCATCTCATCTATGATCTTTTGCGTCATTTTATTTTATTTTGTAAAGGTCCGATGGAAATGGTTTTTATCTTGTTCTGAAGCTTTATATTGTTGTTATGGTATCTTTTGTTATTCACACTTAAAAAAGATCAAAGGTACTTAAATTTAATTTCATAGGATTTAGGAATAGATCTATATCAATTACAATGTGAATCATGCTTGTCAATGCTTAATTCCTGCCCTGGCCTCATCCGTGGACCAGTTAATTGATTAATGTCAACATATTGTGTGAACACATCTTCCTTTTCAATGCGTAATTTGTAAGAAGTGTCGATCTCAAAATGATGTTATTAATCATCTTTAATTGTTGGTACAAATATGATATGAGTGAAGCTTCTAATTCCGGTGCTTTATCTGTCCATCTTTTACATTGAACGTGCAGAGAAGATGAATTTGTAGCTGTAGAACAACCAGTAGAAGCATTTACAAACATACTGTTCTCATCAGGGACCACAGGTATCTGAAAGAATAAACATCATAAAACTATCTTGACTCGTTTCATTTGGCAAAGTGGTACTTCTTGCTGGAGCATAAACTTGTCAGTCTGTAGGCTATAATTGTAGTGTCAATCATCATCAGGCTTAAATTGTACCGGATTAACCTAAATTTTATAATTCACTTCACTTCTTGAGGAAGGTCTAATTGACTATTTAAGGCCTGACTGCTTATCTTCGGATATAGGGGAGCCGAAAGCAATTCCATGGGCCAATGCAACTCCTCTGAAAGCTGCAGCAGATGCATGGTGCCATATGGATATCCGTAAAGGTGATATTGTTGCTTGGCCAACTAACCTCGGGTGGATGATGGGTCCTTGGTTGGTATATGCTTCATTGTTAAATGGAGCTTCCATAGCTTTATATAATGGATCCCCTCTTGGGCCTGGCTTTGCTAAGTTTGTACAGGTGTGAAATTATACCCATGTTAAAAATATTGTTTCTCATTTCTGCTCTGAAGTTTCTGTCAGTAACTATTAATGTCAGAACAATTCAGAGATGCTAGACTACGATATGAGAAAGATTTAAACCATACCTTCAAACAAACATTTTCTAAGTGAAACAAATTAGAATATCATTTATTTTTTTACTTGGATTTTAGGGTCGAACTACGCTTTGTCATAGAAAGTTTCACTTTATCCTTTAATAACTTGTTACTACCCTTGTTAATAAGATCCTTATTGGATTTAATAACCTTATAATGCATATCATTCGTGTGACATACTGCATTAAGTGGATATATGCAGCAACTCAGTTGAAGGAGCTCAATCTAATGAACTCAAAAAAAAATTTCAATAGCCTTTGAATTCAATTGATTTTGCTATAATGTTCAAAGCACATGGAAGGGTCACAATTAAGTGGTTGGATTGTTAACATCTGAAAGCCACAAAGGAATTTTGAGGCTAGCAACCATGTGCAGGTTAATTTGATCTTGATTAAAATATGCCAATCAGCTTTCTGAAAATGAATTTTATTTTGCTATTAATTTATTTCACTCCCTTTATAGATATAGGCTATGGACATGCATACTCTGAAGCAAACCTTTTGAAATGACTAGGCTGCTACTGCGATGTTCCTTTGTGCATGAGTCAAATATATTATCTGTAGGCATTTGGGAATTCTTTTTCAATTTCACTTGAATTTCCTGCATTTTGTCTAGGATGCTAAAGTAACAATGCTCGGTGTGATCCCAAGTATTGTTCGTACGTGGAAAAGTACAAATTGCATCGCTGGCTATAATTGGTCTGCCATTCGGTAAGTCCTAAAAGTTAGTACTGATCTTACTTATTCTTGACATAACAGAGTACGCTATGGGGTGTATATTTTCGTTTGCATGCATGTGACATAATTTATCAAAGTTCAGTTGTAAAGATGCTGTTTCTGTAGTTTCTGCATTTATTGTTGATTGTTTGGCTGTATTAATTATTTGAAAACTGGCAGGTGCTTTGCCTCCACTGGTGAAGCTTCTAATGTAGATGAATACTTATGGCTGATGGGGAGAGCTCACTACAAGCCTGTCATTGAATATTGTGGTGGTACAGAGATTGGCGGTGGATTTGTTACTGGATCATTATTGCAGGCTCAATCAGTGGCTGCTTTTAGTACACCTGCCATGGGCTGCAAGTTGTTTATTCTTGGTGATGATGGCTGTCCTATTGTAAGCACCACTGGACCTTACATTAATGTGCTAGAGAAATCCATTATTGCATTGAATGAGAGTTGAATTTCAAAGCCCTTGTTTCCTCTCTTAAAATCATTGGTAGATTTCCCTCAAAATTGCCAATAGTGAAGAGGAATCTTTTCATATGGATTTGTTTATGGTCTGATAATCAATTTGATTAAACACGATTTGAAATTATTTTCTGTTTCTTAATCAAAATAATACACATCGTTGAAACTCATTATGTTAAAATTTTCGATTATAGCCTGAAAATGCACCAGGGACGGGTGAATTGGCCCTTGGTCCTCTCATGTTTGGTGCTTCAAGCCAATTGCTGAATGCTAATCACTATGATGTCTACTTTAAGGGAATGCCTTCCTGGAACGGACAGGTAAGCAAAACTTACTTTTCCACCTTCATTCTAGTGTATTGTGTAGGTTAATTCAACTTATATATTTGAGTTTACTTGTGCAGATTCTGCGAAGGCATGGGGATGTTTTTGAGCGTACTTCCAGAGGATTCTATCGTGCGCATGGTCGTGCAGATGATACCATGAATCTTGGGGGCATAAAGGTGTGGATTTGACATTATGCAATCGAATGTATGAAAATAGATTTTCATTTCGATAGCCTGTACCTTTTCTTTACTGGTTCACAAACTTTGGCTCGTAAATTTAACATCATCTAAGTGCTTGCTTTCTATGCTTGCAATTTTGGATCTGTGCTAACTTTATTTTCTGAGGTGGGGATGCTAGCTTTTCTACTACTCATGCTTTTTTATTGTTTCCCACACATGCTTTAATTGAAAGTGCATGTCTGCTTCGTTTAACAGGTTAGTTCGGTGGAGATTGAGCGCATCTGTAATACGGTTGATAGCAATGTCCTTGAAACAGCAGCCATTGGGGTACCACCACCTGATGGTGGACCTGAGCGACTTGTAATTGTCGTTGTATTCAAGGATTCCAACAACTCACAACCGGACTTGAGTCAGTTGAGGAAGTCCTTCAATTCAGCAGTGCAGAAGAAACTAAATCCTCTGTTCAGGGTAGTGATTTTGATCCTCTTCAAGCATTAAGCATTTACAAAATCCACAAATTCTAACTCAATGCTACAATGTGGCTCTGCAACTGCAGGTTTCTCATGTTGTTCCTCTTCCATCCCTTCCGAGAACTGCGACAAATAAGGTAATGAGAAGGGTGTTGCGCCAGCAAGTTGGTCAACTTGAGCAAGGCTCTAAGCTATGATACATACAGGACCGATGTATTATCTATTTCCTTGATTAGGGATTAAATCAGCAACAAACATAAATTTAAAGTGTTGTAAGGGAAATAAGTTGATGTATCTGCTCTCAATAATGCCATTTGATAAATTGATTTTATGTACCATGTAAAGAGCAGTGGTTTCCATGTTAATTTACTTTACTAGATAACTTTATGCCGAAGAAACCATACAATGTATTCAATATGTTATATTAAAATAATTTCGCGAAAATTGAAATTTTTTTTTTGTTTAACAATGGATTTATTTGATAGGATTATATAGAAATAAAATGCTTTGCATATTCCTTTATTTAGCTTTGAGCTTTAATTTCAATTTGTGGCATACAAGCATCAATAATTGTTTGAGCTTTTACTTATCAATTAAAAGAAAAAGAAAAGTGAAAACTCAAAAACATTTCCTAGTGATATTACATAACAACCATATTGAGTGGTACTTTAGTAGTCTGATGTAAAACACAATTGTCGTGGCACAATTGTGCATAGAACTTACATTTAAAAATCCGTTTGTAAGGAAAGGATGTCCAAGTGCATGTAAGGCAATTGTCTCTATGACAACCCATTTTTTGTAGTACCCAACAATAACAAACGACTCCAAGCGTGATGTCTGCTCTTGTATAAATTGTTTAAGCACATATTGAGTAAAACTAACCCTTAAACAACCAACTTGTAAGGAAATGGAGTCCAAATGTTCATAAACCTAATTGTTAGGTCGTGACTCAATTAGGTGATTGACAATATTATATCATTAGTTTTTATTAGAAACTAGAATTGGGCTTAGGGATGGCAATAGGGCAGGCCGGGGGTGGGGTCTATTGTTAAAATCACTCCCCAATTCCCCACTCACTCCCCATATTTTTTTGGATGGGACGGGGATGAGGAATCTTCATGCAGGGAATGTTTTCTCCAACGCCATCCCACCCCATTCCTCATACAAAGATATTATTTTTACCTGAATTAAACTTTCACATAAACATTAGTTATCATATAATTATAAATAATCTCTAACAAGAAAAATAAATCATCAATAACTTTATTATAGCAATATCAAAATTATAATCTAGTTTTCGTAATGACATCTAGTACTTAATAAGGAATGGACAAAGAAAGTAAAATAAGTCATAATCAATAAAAGAAATACAAAAAAGATATCCTAAAATTATGTTTTTGCATCAATGTAGAGTCATCTCTTTTTTTTTTTTTTCTTCAAGATCCTCAATAGCTTCATTCCTATAACATAAAAAAAATCATTACTTTCAATTTATAATCATTATAATTTATGAATTAATAATATAGTTAAGTTTACCTCATTTGTATCTTCCAAATACGTTCGTTGTGCAATTTTTGTTGAAGAACATGGACCTAATCACATTAAAAAATACATAACAAATTAATGCATTTACAATAAAATATAATCTATAAAAAAATAAATTTAACAAATAATTAACTATCATACTTCATACCATGAATTTTAGCCTATAGCCAATCTTGAGCACATATCAAAGCTTTTAATGTCTTTGGATGTAATCTACTAGGATGCGGGCTCACAAATCTCCCACTAATACTAAAAGCAAATTCAAACGCAACTGTAGAAATAGATATACCCAAAATACCTAATCGGCCATATCGTGTAAAGCACATGTCAAATGCAATGAATTTACGTACAGTATTAATCGAAGTTAATTTGTGTATGCTTGCCAAGATTTAGACCTTGTCAACTTGTAGACTTGTAACGTCCCTTGTATCTTGTATCTGTAATTTGGCTGCAGTGTTTTCTCTAAAATAAAGATGCACTAGCCAACAGCTAATCATTTTATTAATTTTGTTATCTATAATTGAATTAAGGTTTTAGTAAAATACTATAATATTATATTTTTAGATAATTAAATGATTGTATGTTATTACATTAAATAATTATTCTATTTAAATTAAAATAATTTTCATATTTTATAATTTTTAAATATAATAATATATAATATAAAAATAAAAATAATATTATTTTTATATTTTTAAATATTATTGCGGGGTTCAAGACCGATATGGGATGGGGAGTAGTAAACCCATCCCCACCCCATTATGATGCGAGGATTAATTTTTTCCCACATCCCTATAAATAATATCGTCATCCTAGCCCCAATAGAGGTGGGTCCCTTGGATCGCCGTCCTTGCAATACATTTTGTCATCCCTAATTGGACTATCTAACCAATTTACAATCATTATTAATTTTTTTAAAAGAATTAAAATATAGAATAATTTAAATAAGAACCTTTATAATAAACAGTAAATTAATTAATATTTATTATGTGAAAAATAAAAATAAAATATATAAATTTCATTAAAATTGATGACGTAAATGATTTATAATTTATTTTAAATAAATCAGGTAGGTTAGCATATATATTTTTTATTCTTATCGTAATTTTCTTGTCAAATATAATAGGAATCTATCAAGTTTCTATCAGTTACAAACGATTTATTATTGAAAAAAAATGAATTATTTAGATTATAAAAAAATTAATCTTCTATAAAAAGGAGATTAGAAAATATTTGGGATAAATATAAAAATAACCAGATTCAAAAGAAGTGTTTTAAAAAAGGGAATATCTCATAAATAACCCTATATTATAGCTTACTTCACTACTATTACCGTTACAGAGTTTGGGGTATATTGGATATTGGTCATTTTAATAAGTTTTTATATGAAAAACTTTCACAGTTTGGGATTCGAACTCAAGCAACTAAGGTAAAAATGCGCGAAGCAACCATCACGCCATCGACTTGGTTTGACATGATGTTTGCACATTCATTAATTTATCCTCTTATCCTCTCACCGCACCAGCAAAGAATGCTGCTTGCTCAGCGTCTCTCTTCTCTCTACGTTTCGTCATCTTCTTCCTGCTATGAATACTTCAAATTTTAAAAGAAAAAATCAAATAAATTAATTAATTTGGCAAAGTCCCCTTCGCTTCCATCAATCTCCACATATACCGTGACCCAACAGACTTATAAAGCCGCCACTTCTCACAAATCTCTTCCGTTTTTAAAGCCCCCGGTAACTATTGCAATCCATACAAAAACTGTACGCCCTCCCGCACTCCTAAATCGCCCACTGGCAGCACATCCAGCTTGTGCAGCGAAAATATCATAAACATGTTCACAGACCAAGCTCCAATGCCTTTCACACTCGTCAGCATTTTGAAAAGCATCTCATCATCAGACAAAACCCCACTTTCACGAAGCTGTTGAGCCGAGATTGACAAAATGGCGTCGGCAACAACCTTATTCTCACCGCCCAAGCAACATTTGATTTTTTTTTTTTTGAAACAACCTAATTTGATTTTATTTTTTGTTTTAAAATTTCAGTATTTGCACAGGGAAGAAAATGACGAAATGGAGGGAGAAGGGACATGGCGAACAAGCAACATTTGGATTTTTTTGGCCCTTTGATGACATTTTTTTCTTTGATGACATGATGGTACTGTGCGAAATTTATTGCTTAGGCTCCTCGGTTGAAAGCAAGTCCGTGGCGTGGTGGTTGCTTCACAGATTTCTGTTTCAAAAAGTGCAAACCTTTTCATATAAAACTTCATAAAATGACCAGTTTATCCCAAAACTCCGTAACGGTAATAGTAGTGAAGTAACGTCGAGGTCACAAGTGCCTATATTTATAAAGTTGAGTTCATTGGTGATATTAGACTATAATATAGGATTATTTGTTAAATATTACCTTTAAAAAATAATAAAATTTTAATATTCTTTTTATTGTTTAGTCAACTCAGAAGTTAATAAACCAACGAACATGATGGATTAGCTAGTTAATAAAAAAGCCTAAATCTGCTATTTTGTGAAATGGCTCCTCAAAATTGGGCTGGGACTGGGGGTCTTGTTGGATGGACCAGCCCAATCTAATCTCCATCCGCAATAAACAATTTTGGCTTAAAAACAAAAAAAATTGTGAACAAGTTAGGCTCCTCTTACCTCCAGCTGCCTAGAAAGTTTGTTTGTTGGCAGTGGAAGAGGGAAAGACTTCCCCAACAATCCAATAATGTCTTCCCTTTTACTGTCAAACCCTAATTTATCCACTCCCTTTCTTCCCAATGTCCAGTAAGTTTATTTATTTATTCTTTTTTTTTTTGGTGCGAATTTATTGAATTTGATTGTGTCTCAAAGGTTTTTGGTTTTGTGGGTTTTGTGCAGTTTTTGTAAACAAACCGCGAAAAAAGCAACGCCGTTTTGCCCCTCTTCCAGAAGCCCTAGACTTCTCCCACGATGTGCCGTCGATACACCCTATGGAGGTATCTTTATCTTTGTCTTTTTATTTTTATTTCTATTTTTATTATTTTTTTTTGTTTCTACTTTTCTTGCTTTCAGATATTATTTTATGAATTTTCTCAAAGTAATTCCGTGTATACAATCAAAATTTGGTGTATTGATTGGGTAGCTTGTAGGTCAGGACTCAGTCAACAATGGAAAGGTTGAGAAATTTCTGGGTAATAAAAAAAAATTAATCCAACTGAATTGGTTGTAAAGCATCAAACTTAGTGGTAATGAAGTGGTGATAGTTTATACTCTGTTTTTTTATGAATCAAAATCCTGTTTGCTTTGTCGCACATTTTATAATGTAATTTATATTTAATCTCAATCGCGTATCCTTTTCAAAATTTAAAATAATTTAAAATTAATCACATATTCCTAAATTTAATTAAAAACAAAAATACTAGATTCATAAAAGAACACACCCTTAATGTTTAGCCTTATAGAATGTATATTTTTGTCAGCTTATCATTTATGTGTTTGTAAACTGTGCATTCCTTCCTGGAGGTTTTGCCATATAATTATGTGGTTTTACAAAATGTGTTGTACTATTAGTTTGTATCCTGTATGAAATATGTGTTTTCCCCTTTTATAATTAGGTAATGTCCCGGTGTTTCCACGAATGAATGTTTGGGATCCTTATAAGCGTCTTGGTATAAGTCCTTATGCCTCTGAGGAAGAAATTTGGGGATCACGCAATTTTCTCCTGGAACAATATGCCGGACATGAGAGAAGCCAAGAATCAATAGAAGCTGCTTTTGAGAAATTACTGATGGCCAGCTACAAACAAAGGAAGAAAACTAAAATTAATTTGAAAAGCAGATTAAAGAAGCAAGTAGAGGAGTCTCCTTCCTGGGTTAAGAACTTGCTTAATTTTGTGGAGCTTCCTCCTATAGAAGTTATTTTCAGAAGACTGTTCCTTTTTGCATTTATGGGTGGCTGGAGTATTATGAATTCTGCTGAAGGCGGACCTGCTTTCCAGGTTTATTATTGTTGTAATTAGATTATGAGTATCTCTACATTGTCCCACTTATGTCTCTACATAGTCAATAATATAGTTCTTAAAGTGTACAAGTCTCATGCATTAGAAAGACTTATGATTTCTCAGTGGTCTCATGGTCAAGAAGATTATCTAAATATCTTACCTTGTTGACATAAGTATGAAGTATGCTTGTTTGATGTCTTATATATAATTGCTGTTCATTTTCTTTTTCTTCATAGGATTTTGGTTTGATGAAATGGGTATCCGTATGTAGTTTTGTAATGTGTAATTGTAATCAAAAAGAATTTTGGAAATTCACCTGATAAATTGTATTTGAATCCTTTCATTCTTGAATTGGTCTTAACTATTCTGTAGTATATGTATTTGGGTTGCATTTAACTGTATCTTGCAAAATATGTACTCTAAACTTACATTGGATTCTGCAACATATTGCAATAACATGCACTTAAGTCTTTTGTTGGCTCCTATCATATCTTGCAATGATCTTTTTGTTTGCCTTCTTGAAACTGAAATATTGGGCTATAAAGAAATATTTGCTGAAACTTTGACATGTTTCCTACTATATTTGTCCATTTGATATGAGTGCTCAAAATTGTGCTGGAGTCTACCTAGCTGGTGAGGCTAAAGGTCTTAGTAAGTTGTTATTAATGATCCTAGATTTGTATAAGAATTTGTGACAGAACTCCATGTAAATTGTTTTTTTTGATTGAATTTAATGCGATGCCCTTAATTATGTTGAATAGTTGAAATGTAAGACACCCATCCCTATCACCTCCTTAAGCATGATTTATCATCTAGCATACTAGCAGGCTTTTAGACAAACCTTTCTGTTCCATTTCAAATACCAGCTTTCCCTATTTCGTTAATATATATATATATATATATATATATATATATAGACACTTATAACACATTAAACTGAAAGACTATTGATTTTGTGTGCAGGTTGCAGTCTCTTTGGCTGCTTGCATATATTTCCTAAATGAGAAGACAAAGAGCTTAGCTAGAGCATCAATTATTGGGTAAGTTTAGTAGTGAAGAGAGTGAAAGTTGCTTCATTTTATTCCATTTATATCTTGGTTTCCTTATATTCTGTCCCCCTCCCTGTTTTAGCAGTTGTCATTTTTAGTTACTAACATTTGTGTAAACTTCTTCATCACAGACTTGGAGCTCTTGCAAGCGGGTGGATTTGTGGTTCTATCTTTGTCCCCATGATTCCAACGGTTCTAATACATCCAACTTGGACACTTGAGCTTTTAACATCACTAGTAGCATATGTATTCTTGTTTCTTGCCTGTACTTTCCTTAAATAAAGTTCCAACTGTACTCTTGTTGTTTTCTGACATAAGAATTCGAAATAACTTCATTCTGTTGTCGTTGTCATTGAATTAGAGAATATGGGTTATCATTTTTATTTTTCTTCGAAATTTTATTGTGATATTAGGCAAATCTTGCATCTCCAATGAACATGTTTCATGGCAAATCTTTATTATTTGTTCATTAATTAAATTCGATCGAATTTTCACACTTGATTAGATTATACTAAATTGAAAAATCTCTAAACTAATTAATAGAGGGTTCGTTAGAAGTCAAATCCATTAAAATCTAAAACACACGAACACCCCTTCTGAGGGATTGTTCGGGATTACTTTGGTATTGAAGAATATTGTAGCGAATATTAATTGTTAACCGTGCCATTTCAAAAAGTGAAAAGGTGTTTAGTAAAATAAATTTTTAAAATTGTTATGTTATACAAAAATTATGTATGGGTGTGACTTTTAAAAGTTAATTTTTAATAAAAATACTAAAATATCCATGATTTTATAATAAAAATTATAATTATTAAATTTATGTTAATTTAAAATTATAACATTTAAATAATGGAAATAAAATATTTAAATATATTTATTATTACAAAATAAAAAAATAAAAAATTACTAGAATCCTCGCCGCAGGCCGTTGATGGCTTGGTGCATCCAACGGCACCATCAACACCGAGATCTTTAGAAGCCGAAACTTGAATATTCAAATCTCGTCGACTGGCTATTTAAATGGCAAAAAGGTCAATGGATCTGGAAAAAGCGGCTGCTGACAATCCTAATGTTGGTGGACGTGTCATCTTAGGCATTATGCCATCAGTAGCAGTGTCCTACAACCATCAGTGGCGATGTTGAAGTCAATTACGACGTTGGCTGTTCTGGCATTTCTTTTTTTATTTTCAGAAAAAAATTTCAAAGTAATTTTTGATGAATTTAATTTAATAAATTAATAATTGATTAATTAATTTAAAAATTTAATGTTTAAGAGTATTTTTAGATTTATATTATTAAGAGGGTCAATTTTGATTCTTTGTTTTATCCAAATTTTAGTTTTTTAAAATTAAATTTTTAAAAGTTATCCCCTAATCATCTAATATAAAAATAAATTTTTTGAGTAGCATTGACAATTGGTTTTAGATGAGTTTACTAAAACATCAAAATGGTTGTAATTAGTAATAGCAAAATCCCAACGTCATTGTACAAAATCAGTGCCACACTCACTCCATGTCCCACATTTGGTCAACTTTCTCATCCCGGCTATCAAAGTGAGTTAAATGTGTTGCTCAAGTTGAAAAGTCGTATATCTTTTCCTTAGGATTAAAGCTATCGTGCAACAACAGTACAGCAGATGCAATTGTTCCTTAGTGTTTCATCATCATAACATAGGGGCATACAAGTTTTGTATTGACATAAATGTCCAAATTAAACCAAAGCCATTAACCAGAGTTAAGCATAGATGTGAATTTCCATTTAATTTACTATATCACACATCTCAAATGATATCCTTGAACCTTCATCTTGTAGTTCAAATTTTGACATAAATAGTGTCTGATACATCAAAAAATAAGATTATATTCCAAGTATAAAAGTGTTAAAGTAATAAATCAGGCAAATAGATTTAGCGGTATAAACTATAGAACGAGAGAATAAAATATGAATAATATAAATAAATAATAAGATAATATTAACAAATATAAGTAAAGATGGTAGACGATACTTGTAACACCTTAGGCAAATCCCACATCGGCGAGGCACTGGAGAGATGCTGGGTATATGAGTAGCGGTTCCTTACCCACCTGCGAGGCGCCTTTTGATGTATGGGCATCACAAGGACAAAACCGTGAGGCCCATTGGGCCAAAGCGGACAATACCTTGCGGGGGAGGTGAGGCGTTACAATATGGTATCAGAGCGGCTCCAGGTTACGAGTCCTCTGCTCGGTGGTGGGGCAAACCTCAGCGAGGACGCTGAGTCCCTTAGGGGGGGTGTATGTAACACCTTAGGCAAATCCCACCTCGGCGAGGCACTGGAGAGATGCTGGGTATATGAGTAGCGGTTCCTTACCCACCTGCGAGGCGCCTTTTGATGTATGGGCATCACAAGGACAAAACCGTGAGGCCCATTGGGCCAAAGCGGACAATACCTTGCGGGGGAGGTGAGGCGTTACAATATAAAATTGACACGACCCGCCCCTAGCTACACGGGCGAATCATGCCTAAAACTGTGGACTACAACTATTTCTTAATTCTATTCTTTCTCATGGAACAAACTTGAAATAATTTCCATTACATCCACAAATGAAATTTAAATAAAACAATTTAACTATTACAACCTTGACCTATCCTTGCACCATCACATGGCTGGGCCTCCAGACTTTCTAACTAGACTATATTTTGCTTTCACCTGGGGGGGAAATTTTAAAAAAAAAAGAAAAAAATAAAACAAAAGAGTGAGTATAAAACTCAGTGAGTGGGAATAACAATATATTTGTAAATAAATCTAAAAAAATATATATCATCATAAAAAAATATTTGCTTATAAAAGAAACAATCTTTAAAACTTGTAACTTTCGTATCATCTAAAACGTCATAAAACTTTAAAATAAATAGCTATTGAATGACTAAATTCATCAAATAATTGCTTTTTATTGTCTATACTTAAAACAATAAAATAATCATCTTTAATCATATAATAAAGATACTCTTGATGATCATACTAAAAATATTTATTCAACTGTGATAAAAAAAATGCGTAACTTTCTATGCAAATCTTCCTTTAAAAAGAAACTTATATAACTCATGAGAAAAATTATGCTTCGTTTATCATAGAACTATAAAATAATGAAGCTGCTAAGAGTACATAAACTATCATAGCTAGTAAAATTCTTTCTAAAACTTTTGGAGAAATTTATACAAATTTGCTAAGCATCTTTCTTTTCTGAATACTTTTCTTTTCTTAATTCTTATAAATATTTAAAACTCGTACTGATATACTAAACAAGTACCCCTGAAGTTGTCTGATTCCTACCTGGCGAGATCTAACATCGCACAGGCAGTGCTATACTAGTCATACGCATGCGTAGAACTGCCCCCAAAGGGCTAAAGCGCTCAGATCACACGGCTCAAAGCCTCTATGTGTGTCTGAACGGGCCCCAAAGGCCTCTATCTGTATCACTGTCTAAGTGATCTGAATAACTATCTGGGTATCGGGTACTAGCTTAGTATAACATAACTGTGCTTTATTACTTTTATTAAAAATTGATTTCATTTAAAAACTGCTTTAGATGCTAAACTTTCTCTTTTTAAGCAAACTTATCAAAATCTGAAAATTTATGCAAACTAAAACTGAAAATATTTCTATTGTTTAAATTAATCCATAATAAACATTTAGAAAGACATTTCTAAATACTTTAAGAAATTCTTGAGTCAAATGACTATGAAAACTTTAAATATCAAAACTTCCACACTTTCTCTAAATTTACGAATTATAACTTTCTGAAAAAAAAACTAAAATACGCTTTAAATATAAAATCTTATTTTTCATTTCTAAATGTTATATCTTTGTTCAAAACTAATTTTGAAACTAATATTCGTGTCTACAGCTATTTTGAAAATTAGCTTTGAAATATCTTAGTAATAAAAAGTAAGTATAACAATCGGATATATCTACCTTTAAAAAAAATACAAAGGAAACTAACTTGAATTCTTCTAAATTCGCTAAAATTCTCGAAAATTCTATAAAGTGTTAAATAAACAAAACTAAGTAAATACAGAAAAAAATATTTCTTAATTATCCAGAAAAATAAATCTTTTTCTCGCAAGAAATACTATAGAAACTAGCTTGACTTCTTCTAAATTCGCTAAATTCTTTAAAATACTAAATAAACATAACTAAGTAAATACTAAGACATGTTTCTAATTATGTAAAAAAAATAAATTTTCTACTCTCTCTAAAACTTTCTAAAATATCTATAAAATAACATTTAGAGAAATTATTATAACTCATAAAATAAAATACTTTTCCACTCACAAATTTGGTTGCACAACACGGTTAGGTCGGATTTGGTTCCAAAATCAACGTTCCACATAGTTGGTCACATCCTTCAACAAAGAATTTATCCTTCATTATCCTAACATCATAAAAGAACTCATCACATCATATTTAATTCATAATCAACTTGAATATTTAAAATTCTCAATATCAAACTTCATATCTTAATCTAATCAATCCTAATTAACTCCATTTCCAAACTTCTTAAATAGAACAGTTCTTGTTCTCTGATTTTTAATAAATAATTGACTTGTCAGAATGGTCTAAAATTTTATACAAACCTTATACACATACATATCTAATGACATATAAAATTTCATAGCATTCCAAGTTCATTAACCACCTCAAAATCATCATCTTTCCAGATACAAAAATTCTGTAAATTCATTTCCAGAACTGACCTCTCCATTTTCCAAAATACATGATAATTCGTAATAAATTTGTAAAATCACAAAACTCTCCAGAATTAAACTAGACATATATACGAACTCATACCCCAAATTTCATAATTTTTGAAGACTTCTAGATACCTCAAATAACTTACCCAAAACTGATTTTCTGCAGAAACATTGAATTTCTAGTAGTGAACAGTAAACTTCGAAAATTTATATAAAATTGCATACTCAACATTTTTCAATGAATCCAACTTCAAACAAATCCTTGAGATGTCTATTTTAACATATATAAATTTCAGAATCAGATTTAAAGCCAATAAATTACACAAATTTTCGGAATTAGTACTGTTCACAGAACCCTAAATTTCCATAATTATCATCAAAACTTAAAATTCCTTAAAACAAATTCCATAAAAATCAAGAAGAGTGTGAAATACCTTTAATAATACTTTCAATTTCATCATTGTTCTTCATTCTCTCTCTAACTTCTCTCTCTAAAATTTTAAAGCATCCAAATATCTCCTTAAATTTCAATTCTCTTGCATACAATATACAAAAATAACTTAAATAGTCTTGGAATTATAAAAATTACCTGATTTTTTTATTTTTTTGTTTCTCCAATAGCCCAGAACCTCTCTCACGTCTGTCTTCTTCTCTTCTCCCTCTCTAGATTTTTCTTTCTCTTCTTATTCTAATTTCTTATCTAATATAAATGCAAAATATAAGAGGATGGGCTGTGTTAAGAAAAATTGGGTTGGGTTACTAAATAAAACTAAATGGGCTTGAGTTTTTTTTTTCTTTGTAAACGGGCCCAAATAAATGGGCTGTTTCAATACACCTTAGGCAAATCCCACATCGGTGAGGCACTGGAGAGATGCTGGGTATATGAGTAGCGGTTCCTTACCCACCTGCGAGGCGCCTTTTGATGTATGGGCATCACAAGGACAAAACCGTGAGGCCCATTGGGCCAAAGCGGACAATACCTTGCGGGGGAGGTGAGGCGTTACAATACTACCGATCATTCAAATGTAAAATAAAAACAAAAGATGGTAAAACCATCTATGAAAAGAGGTGGTAAAATCTACCATAACAAATGAAGTATCAATTTCATAAGTAATAAACAAGAATACTTAAATTACACAAGTAAGAGAAATTGACACAATAATAATGAGAATTAAGGTTAAGTGATCTGTCCTCGATATATCAAATAAGAATAGACAATCCAATTATAACTCAATTGGAATCTACACATCAAGAAGGTTCCAATAAAAAAATATGTCATTTAAGCCAATTTTAGTTATAAGAATTATATTTGTTTCGTTACCAATATTTATACTATTTCTTGTAAATGGGTTCAAGCATCTAATGTGCCAATCACCATATATCTACAACAAATCAAAGTTCCTAACTAGACTTGTGTCGGTAAGGAAGGACCATATGACATCTAGAAAGGATCCAATGATGCGTTCGAAACTAGCAAATATACTAGTCGCACAAGTAATAAAGTGATAAGTAAGATATCATTTCCACGAGGATTGATTCTAATTGAATTTGTTATTTCCAGCAACAATTAACTAAATGGGGGGTTTTGTTAGTTGATTAACTAGATGAAAAACTGAATACGACGGTAATTAATGAATAACACAATGCAAACTTAATTGAAATGGGAATTAATCAATGATAGAAATCTGGTTAAGGGATCATTCTCCACCACAAGATATGGATTTGCGAATTAATTGTAGAATTATCATCCAATTACACCATTGAAATTATCAACCGTAGATAACAATAAGCTCTGTTATCCCAATCTTTCCTTACTTTGTTGTTAAATAAAACAGGCTCTTTATTTAATCTCTATCTATTAAACAACCTTGAACAAGCTTTCTAAATTTAGTTCAATGGATGCATTACGAAAAGAAAGACAGGTTGATCTAAGCAATAAACACACAAGCTTGGATTATTTAACTTAGGTTATATTCTCCAATTGCAATCTCTGATCATAATTTTGCTACTAATGATTAGAAATTCAAGACAATTACGGATCAAGATTTCTAGTCTAACAATAGACAATATCCAGATTATATTCAGTTGACCACCCAAATACAATCCAGCAAGCAATCATAAGCATTAGACATGGGAAAATACAAGCAACTTCAATTAGAGAATTGGATAACAATTCTTGCACAATCAACTCACAAAACCCATATCAAGGGCTTTGAAATCACCCTCAACCAATTCAGATTCAGTTACACATGTTTAAGAACGTGGTAAATACAATACAACATGGAGACATTCCAGAAAATGAAATGGAAGGGAAAAACTTAGCAAATTTGATGTAATTCTCTTTGGATTGTAGTTCTTCCTCTTTCCAAGCTTCCTTTCTCCTTCAAGAACTCCAGGAGATGAAAGAATTCCAGAGCTGCAGCCTCCTCCACATTCTCCCCTCTTCAAGTTATCAAAATAAAACCCTAAAATGTGTTTAAATACTCTGCTACAGTACCTGCTACAGTGTTCCGTATTATACATGCTACAGTGATTTGTGGAATTACATTTCTATACTTCTCACACTGTTTTGATTACAACTTTTGGTACACTGAATGGATTTATAAACCGTAAATTTCTCCATAAAATAGACTTCGAGAGCTTTCCAACGGTATATAACATGTCGTCGGGTTCATTGTATATCAATACAATTAAATCCGAGAAGATCACTGACTAGCAGAGGTGAAAATGAGGGTTTTACTCCATTTTTGTGCAAGTTGCTCCAAAACTCCTACAAACATCAAAACCACACAAAAACATAAAAATACCAAGGATTATAGCAAAGAAAGATAGATGAATTGATATAAAAATGATACATAAATAGACACCTATCAAATTACCCCACACTTAAACTTTGCTCGTCCTCGAGCAACTACGACGATATGAAACAAAACTAAATCGAAACATATTCAAAGAAAAAAATTAAAACACACATGTTTTAGCTTGCAAATAGGCCTCAAAGATTGTACTTAATTATAACCCAAGGAAAACTTCAAAATAATGCACTTGATCAAGAATCTCATTTCAAAGATTAGTTTCGCTCTACTTCAATTCCTCTAGTGTGTGTGTGTAGAGCCATTCTCACCTAATAATCTGTAACCTGGATGAGTTTATGCATAAAAATGAATCATATTTAATAGTGAAGATGTGCGTATAAATAAACTCCATAGGCTTGCTTTTCAAGTCACTCTCCACTAATGTAGACAAGTACAACACTAAGGATCAAGTAGGGCTTTATTAAGCTTGTAACGTTTGGCTTGGGTGAAGGTATGATAAAGGATAATAATTTGGCTCAAATCACCCACAAACACATAAATCATTCAAGACTATGTAGAGCTCAACCCTATAACACAACTTTATTTAATTTACCAGGTTACTCCCCCAAAATTATTTAGAACACTCAATCTTTTTTTTTTTTTGCAGAAAACAAAAGAAAACTACACCCCCACACTTTGTTGTTTCATTCTTTTTTAGAACACTTAAGGGTATAGATCTCTTATTCTTCTTCTTTTGTTCTCTTTTTTTTCTTTTTTTTCTTTTTTTTTATTACACTTCCCCTCCCCCACACTTAAACAACACATTGTCCTCAATGTGTAAGTACGTGGACGATAAGTACAGATTGACTTTTTTTTTCTTTTCCCTTTTTTTTACAAACACAATAGAACTCACTTGCATTGCTCATGACACATCCCAACCTCCTCTAACTTCCGAAAATCAGAACATAGCTCAAAATTTAATTGTGAATGATCTACATGCTCATAGGTAAGGGATAAACTATATGGAACAAATTCATTTGAGGTTAGGAAATCTTTTAGTGAGTTAACAAAGAAAAAGGCTTACAGAGGCTCAAAGGGGTAACTACGGATCAATTTCAGTCAAGGTTGGCTATTAAGGCTCAAACGGTCCAAAGATGGCCTAAATCATTTCCCCAATGTTGCACAGTCTAGGATTTCGCCTCGAGTGACCATCAAACAAGTTTTAGAATTCATTGAAATATGAAGAAACAGTTAAATTACATAAACTTTCTCTAAGTGAACAAATAACTCAGTGATAATAGCTCAGTTCTCAATGTTGCGCAAGGACTCAAAAGCAAAGCGAAAACCAATAAACATTTCAAGCACACAGATCCATGCACCATTTATCATTTTCCAAGAGTTATTCTTAATTCAATCATTATCTTATCATCGACCCACAAAATGCAAGAAAAGAGGTACGTGGCGTTGTTACACCTAAGTCAACATTGTATATTTCAACAATCCTTAGGACCAGTAGCCCGCAGACTTACGGTTTCCAGCCTATATACCTTTATTATGAAGAACAAAACAAGAAACAAGACACTTCAAACAACATGAAATAAACAAACTACAAAGTTATTAAGGAAGAATGCGTTTCAAGGGTTAAGGAAACCCCATATTCTGCCATTCTCAGGTTTTTTTCATAATTTTTTTTAAATCAAAACTGATAAAGATAAAAACACATAACAACTCTAAATTACGCAAAACTAAACTCACTCATAAAATAACAAAGTTCAACAAGTCAGCAAACAAAAACAAGTTAGTTAGAATGGGTCTAAAAGTTTAGAAGTTAGCCTCCTTATTCAGCCATTATGGATTGAAGAGATCCAGAATGCGTTTCAAGAGAACTTGAACTTTTTAAGCCACCACTCTAAAAACCGAGATTAGAAAATATTACCTGGCACGAAAGAAATAACCTGAAAAAGCTCAAAAGAAATAACATGAAAAATCTCAAATAAACACAATAAAAAGAGAGCAAACAAAAGTGAAGCAAACCAGTAGATAAAGATTACAGACTTAGCGTTAAATCCAGTTTACGCCTTTTATTGTCTTCTGCAAACCAATCTATCCAAGCTATTATTGGACCAGGCGAATAGACGAATGCTTGTAATTTGTCAATTAACTCCCCTGCAGTTGAAGCTGTAACCAGGATTTGCCTCGCCGACTGTGAGATGAAGTTTTTTTCTACTGCTTGATCAAGAAAGACAACAAACCATCAAAAAAATTATTGACATTTAACAAACCAATGGGTTTCCGATGGATGTTTAGCTGTGCCCAAGAGGTGATTTGAAATATCTCCTCTAATGTACCATAACCATCGGGCAAAGCTATAAATGCATCAGATTTAATGACCATATGTGCAATACGCTCATGCATGCTAGAGACCTGTAACTCTTCCCCGATTGTGTTGCCTACGATATCTCGTACAGCTAATGGTTTAAGGATAATGCCGAGAACTTTGCTCCCTCCTAGGGATGCAGCTGTTGACACACACCCCATTAACCCAAGACTACCCCATCCGTAAATCAAATGAATACCCCTTGCAGCTAATGTCCTACCAAGATCAAGAGCTGCTGTTGTAAACTCTCCATCTTTACCAAATTGCAATCCACAAAATACGCATATATTTTGGAATCGCCGAATTGGTGTTTTCTCCATTTCTAAAAGTGCTCTAAACTTGTGCAAGACAATGATGTACGTTAGGTATTATGCGATTCAAGTGCAAGACAGGTTATAATATGACATTTGAGAATATGCAAAATGGATATATACACACGTAAAACTCTCAAATTTGACACATGGGGACATAATTTCGGTGGGGGTTGCTCGATGCAGATTTATCGCCCCAAGATTTGAAAAAAATGAGATATGCTTTCGGCGGGGTTTGATAAAACCTACACACTTGTCTCCCACGTGAAACATAAAAAATTGAGATATACTTTCGGCGGGGTTTGACAAAACCGCCACACTTGTCTCCCACGTGAAGCATGAAAAGTAAAGATATACTTTCGGCGGAGGTTGACAAAACCTCCACACTTGTCTCCCACGTGTACTTATGCCATAGGGTAGTTATATGGTTTGTCAAAAAGAAAATTGAAATTAAAACAAACAAAATCAACAAACAACAACAACACAAAAACAACATTGATAATCAGATCAAACGAAACAAGAAAAAAAATTCTACAACAACAACACACATTCAAAGATACAAGTAGTTGTGATTGTGGCTCACATCTTCCTCTGGTTTTACGTCCAGTAACGGCTGAAACGCCTTCTATGAGTCGGGGATTTGATTCCCATCCAGTTTTCTTATAAACTGGCAAACAGGGTCGTTTTTAGTCAGATTCCCTAGACTATAACACTGCAATTCATCACGAAATTGTGTCCATAGATTAAGCAATTCACGCTGAACAAGTCCACAAGAATGTGACTCGAGAGTTAACAAAACATTATCCAGCGACTCAGTACTCAAACCATTCTTAATAAATGAAAGTTTATCTTCTCTATTCCTGGACACAAAACCTAATGAACGACAAGTCTGGTTACAATTCCATTTAGCACATTTATAACATACTTGTAACCTTTTTGCTCTTCGCCTCTTGGCGTAGTAGCTTTTTCCTAGACCAGGCATGTATTTTGCGAAATTAATGTCAGGCTCACCGGACAATCTCACCTTGGCTTCGATAAGCCATCGGATATCCGCAGCACATTTAGAAGCATCAACGCCCAAAGTCTAGTCATTCGTACTTTATAAATTTTAAACACAGCATTTTGAGGAAGTGAAGGGAAATATTTACGAAGGTTAGATAGAAAGATATCAGCATCCATTGAAGAGAAGAAAAGGAGAGATATTACCGATAATGCGATTGAGTTTGTTCTTCTCCCAGATATGCATGATTCAATCCTTCGAGCAATGACTTCAGCTCCCGTTTGGATGTTTCCTCAAGCTGTTGCACAAATGAATTCAAAGTACGGAATAATCAAATTAAACAAAAGGAAGGAAAAGAAAAGAGCAGAAACAAAACTAAAGACACATAAAAGAGATAACAACACAATAGCAAACAAAAGTAAAAAAAAGTAAAAGAAATATAAAAACAAATAAGACAGATGGCAAAGAGAGATAAAACCTGATCAATTTGATGGCCTACGAAAGGAATCTCCTTGAGGCACAAAAATCGATCATTACTACCTTATTTTATTTTTCTTTTCTTTTTTTATTTATTTTTCAAAAACATTGGGTTGCCTCCCAATAAGCGCTTGGTTTAACGTCCTCAGCCCGACATTGGTTCCATCATGGGAGGATCCAATCTCCACTGTGCTTCTCTAGTGGGCTTGGATCCTTCTTCCAACAAGAAATGGTGCATGCATATGGCTGGGCCTTGGATGTTAGCAATCGTCCACTTAATAGCTGTTTTGTGATCTCTAAGTACTCGGACGAGTTTTGATTCTTGTATTGGTGCAAGGCCTATTTCTATTATAATTGGCAAACTATCATTCTCATCCAAGAATCCATGTTTCAAATGATCTGGAAGAGGCTTAAGCTCCAAGGTATGGGCTTTCATCACAGAGGAGAGAAGTTTCTCATTAGATAAAGGAAATTGAATGTACAAAACATCATACCTGTTTGTGGTTATAGCTATGATCTCATCTAAGCTTGCCACAACTTCCTCCATTTGTTTGGACACTTGTATAAAAATTCTTGATTCCTTAGAATTTTCTATCCCTATGTGCTCATTAATAGCTACATCCAATCTATTCTTGCGAGTTAACTCAAAACATTGTTGTGGCAAAGAATCAATAACGTCAACTGCAAAAACAGAATGTAAGTCTAGGGTACCTCATTGCCTCAAAAATATTGAAACGGATAACCTTGCTATCAAACTCTATGGTGAGAATGCCATCATGAACATCAATCTTTGTTCTAGCAGTTTTCGAGAATGGTCTTCCCTAAAAGAATTGAAGTTGGATTAGGAGATGTCTCATCCTCTATTTTAAGGACATAGAAGTCTGCTGGAAAAACCAATTGATTCACCTGCACAAGCACATCTTCCACAACTCTTTTGCGATATGCATTAAAATGATCAGCAAACTGAATGGTAATACCAGTTTTCGCAAAAGGTCCAAGTTTTAAAGAAGCATAAATAGAATATGGCATGACATTAATAGATGCTCCTAAATCTAATATAGCTCTTTCAAACTTGGTATTACCAATGGTGCATGAGATGGTGACCGTACCTGGATCATTGCATTTCGGAGGAATTTTTCTTTGTAGTACAGTTGAAACATTTTTTCCTACACTTACTTTCTTATTTCTTTTTAACTTTCTCTTGCTAGTGCATAACTCCTTGAGACATTTTATATAACGAGGTACTTGCTCGATAGCATCCAGAAGTGGTATATTTACCTCGATTTTGTGAGAAGTTTCCAGGATTTCTTGTTCTTGTTCCTCCTTCTTCAATTTTGCCAATCTGCTAGGAAAAGGTGGAGGAGTAACATAAGAAGGAATAGCAGTTTTAAGACTTACCTTAGAGGATGATGTCTTGTTCATGGTGGAAGTGGTGTCATCTTCTTCATCAGTTTGTGATTTCTTTGGCAGGACATCTAATTGCTCTCCATTTTGCAAAGTTATCACACAAGCATTCTCTCTTGGATTGATCACCGTTTGAGAAGATAATTTTTCTGAGTCTTGGCCCTCGAATTTGATCATGCTAGTAGCCAATTGTCCCATTTGATTTGCCAGGTTTTGGATACTTGCCCCAGTTTGCTGCTGGAATTGCATTGTGTTAGTGGCAAGTTCATTAACAATATCCTGGAGTGACATACCTGAGTTTTCTGGAGCTGGTTGTGGGCTGGTTGTGGCATGGTGGTGGTTGCATTTGAACTGGTTGCTGCACTCTAGATTGATTAAAACCTTGTGGCTGATTTTGTATGGCATTTGGAGTGATTGGTTGATGATTCCAGTAACTGAAATTATGTTGATCTTCCCATCCAGCATTATAAGTGCTAGAGAAAGGATCATACTATTGCCTTGGTTGTCCTGGAAATCCACCCATGGCATTGGCCCGTTCCATATATTCTTCCTGTAAAGTTGGATATATGTCGATTGGATGCTCCATGGTAGAATATATCCCACATGCATAAGATTTCTGCATATCTCCTACAGCCATGTTTTCCACAAGAGAAGTTAGCTCAGAAAGTTGTTGTTCAATGTTCTGAGTGCTTACCTCATTTACACTCCAACGTAATTGTGGCTCAAATCGGCTACTAATTGTTAGAAGTTTACTGCCATGTCGCCTAAACATAAACAATCAGAAAAGAAAAACAAACAAAATACGAATCAACAATAAAAACAAAATAACAAATCGATTAGAAAATCAATCCCCGGCAACGACGCCAAAAACTTGATGCGTTCGAAACTAGCAAGTATACTAGTCGCACAAGTAATAAAGTGATAAGTAAGATATCGTTCCCACGAAGATTGATTCTAATTGAATTTGTTATTTCCAGCAACAATTAACTAAATGGGGGGTTTTGTTGGTTGATTAACTAGATGAAAAACTGAATACGACGGTAATTAATTAATAACACAATGCAAACTTAATTGAAATGGGAATTAATCAATGATAGAAATCTGGTTAAGGGATCATTCTCCACCACAAGATATGGATTTGCGAATTAATTGTAGAATTGTCATCCAATTACACCATTGAAATTATCAACCGTAGATAACAATAAGCTCTGTTATCCCAATCTTTCCTTACTTTGTTGTTAAATAAAACAGGCTCTTTATTTAATCTCTATCCATCAAACAACCTAGAACAAGCTCTCTAAATTTAATTCAATGGATGCATTACGAAAAGAAAGATAGGTTGATCTAAGCAATAAACACACAAGCTCGGATTATTTAACTTAGGTTGTATTCTCCAATTGCAATCTCTGATCACAATTTTGCTACTAAGGATTAGAAATTCAAGACAATTACGGATCAAGATTTCTAGTCTAGCAATAGACAATATCCAGATTATATTTAGTTGGCCACCCAAATACAATCAGCAAGTAATCATGAGCATTAAACATGGAAAAATACAAGCAACTTCAATTAGAGAATTGGATAATAATTTCTTGCACAATTGATGCGTTCGAAACTAGCAAGTATACTAGTCGCACAAGTAATAAAGTGATAAGTAGATATCGTTCCCACGAGGATTGATTCTAATTGAATTTGTTATTTTCTAGCAATAATAAACTAAACAGGGGGGGTTTTGTTGAATTGATTAACTAAACTTAATACGAAAGCAAATGAAGAATAACACAAAGCAAAGTTAAATGGAGTGAAAATCAATGAGAGACACTTGGTTAAGAGTTCATTCTCTGCCACAAGATATGAATTTGTGAATTAACATAGAATTGTAATCCAATTACAGCATTGAAGTTATCAACCGTAGATAACAACAAGCTCTGTTATCCCAATCTTTCCTTACTTTGTTGTTAAATAAAACAAGCTCTTTATTTAATCTCTATCATTAAACAACCTAGAACAAGCTCTCTGAGTTTAATTCAATGGATGCATTATGATGAGAAAGATAGGTTGATCTAAGCAATATACACACAAGTTCGGATTATTTAACCTAGGTTGTATTTCCAATTGCAATCTCTGATCACAATTTTGCTACTAATGATTGGAAATTCATGACAATTACGGATCAAGATTTCTAATCTAGCAATAGACAACAACCAGATTATATTCAGTTGGCCATTCCAAATACAATCAGTAAGCAATCATAAGCATTAGATATGGGAAAATACAAGCAACTTCAATTAGAGAATTGGATAACAATTTCTTACACAATCAACTCACAAAATCCATATCAAGGGCTTTGAAATCACCCTCAACCAATTCAGATTTAGTTACACATATTCAATCAGAATAACAAATACAATACAGAGAAATTCCAGAATTGAAAAGGAAAGAAAGAACTTAGCAAATTCTTTGAAAATCTTCTTTGTAGATGAATCTTCTTGGAATTGTAGTTCCTCCTCTTTCAAAATCTTCTTTCTCCTTCAAGAACTCCAAGGGATGAGAGAAATCCAGAAATGCAGCCTCCTCCCACGTTTTCCCCTCTTCAAGTTATGAAAATAAACCCTAAAATGTGTTTAAATACTCTGCTACAGTGAATTGCTACAGTGTCCCGTATTATACATGCTACAGTGATGTGTGGAATTATATTTCTACACTTCTCACACTGTTTTGATTACAACTTTCGGTACACTGAATGGATTCATAAACCGTAAATTTCTCCAAAAAGTAGACTTCGAGAGCTTTTCAACGGTATATAATATGTCATCGGGTTCATTGTATATCAATACAATTAAATCCGAGAAGATGGTTGACTAGCAGAGGTGAAAATGACGGGTTTTACTCCATGTTTGTGCAAGTTGCTCCAAAACTCCTACAAACATCAAAACCACACAAAAACATAAAAATACCAAGGAATATAGCAAAGAAACATGGACGAATTGATATGAAAATGATATATAAATAGACACTTATCAACAATCAACTCACAAACACCATATCAAGGGCTTTGAAATCACCCTCAACCAATTCAGATTTAGTTACACATATTCAGATACAATACAAATACAATACGATACATAGCAATTCCGGAAAATGAAAGGGAAATGAAAAACTTAGCAAATCTGATGAAATCTCTTAGGATCTGTAGTTCTTCCTCTTTCCAAGCCTTCAATCTCCTTCAAGAACTTTAAGAGATGAGAGAAATCCAAAGATGCAGCCTCCTCCACGTTCTCCCCTCTTCAAGTTATACAAATAAAACCCTAAAATGTGTTTATATACTCTGCTACAGTAACCTGCTATAGTGTCCCGTATTATACATGCTACAGTTATTTGTGGAATTACATTTCTACACTTCTCACACTGTTTTGATTATAACTTTCGGTACACTGAATAGATTTATGAACCGTAAATTTCTCTAGAAAATAGACTTCGAGAGTTTTCCAACGGTATATAACATGTTATCTGGTTCATTGTATATCAATACATTTAAATCCGAGAAGATGGTTGACTAGCAGAGGTGAAAATGAAGGGTTTTACTTCACTTTGGTGCAAGTTCCTCCAAAACTCCTACAAACATCAAAACCACACAAAAACATAAAAATACCAAGGATTATAGCAAAGAAAGATAGATGAATTGATATGAAAATGATACATAAATAGACACCTATCATCCAACTATTTGATGTGCCAAGGATTGTTTACAATGGATCAAGACCTCTACTTTACGAGTGGTGTCAAGATCGATTGGGGAAATAAATATAAATCATATAAAGTAAATAGCAAAAGATTATGATTATTAAGCGCATATCAAAAGATTAGAAAAATCCTTATTCTTATATCAAGGGTTTTACCCTTTCACCTTAACAAAAGAGAATTTAGCAAGATATTATAAAAGAAAGAAAACAAATTGTAAAAAAAAGAAGATTTATTAGTAACATTAAGAGAACAAAACACAAGAGCGAAAACACAATAATAAGAGATTTTTCTCTAAGCTTTCTAGAACATCTTGATTCATACGATTTGGATTCGTATATCAAGAGATATGGTCAAAATGCGGAGGCATGGTTAGGCTGGGCCAAAATTGCAGGCGGGTTCACTTCAAGCCCATTTTTATTCCACTAAAAGCCCAAATTTCATGATGCTTGTGCAAATACAATCTTGTAGATGATTTAATCAACTTTCCAACAAATCAAGATTTGCACCATTTTGATCTATAAATAGAAAGTTATGCCCATTTTACCAAATCTGTAACAAAAAATGAAATTAAGATGAAGTTAATTCAAAAGATGAAAAGACTACAAATATGCTTAAGTTAAGGAATTTAATGACATATTAATGAAATATGATGAATTAAGCTCTTATTAAGCATACATATTTGAGTGTTCATCAGTGTTGATGCCAAAATTAAAATTGCCAATTGAAGCCTCGTTTAAGAGATAATTTGCTGAAGGCTCAAGTGTTACTTTCCTTTCCATTATAAAAGGCTTTATATAGCCTTTCATAGGTCATTAAATTTGAAAAATAAGAGAGATAAATTGACTAGGGCACATTTAAAAAAATCCCACTATAAGCATTGAAATTTTGCTTATGGTTTAGAGGCCCGATGATGATGACCAAATATAGCAATCAGAAGTCCTTCTTAGACTAGTATGGACTTCAGGAATCAAACACCAAGAATGGGGTAGAAAAAGCCAAGTAGGCTCAGGACCAGTGTGGTATCAGTAGCGAGAGGTTGAGACCCTAGGAATCAGGTCCGCCTGACGCACATGCGGATCAACCTTTGTGGAAAGGTCACCGGTTGGCCTACACATTGAGAGTCGATGTGAGAACCTAAAATTACGGCTAGTGCCTTTGGCATTACCGGCGTGTGCCTTTAGTTAGATGTGGCTCATCCATGCCTTTAGGAACGAGTGACACATGTAACCTTATAGGCACGTGCCTCTAGTAGAGAAATGACACTTGTAACCTTACAGGCAGGAACCCTAGGGCTTGCACCTCAAAAGGATCTAGAAGCCCTAGTGACGCCTATAGTTAAAGGTGCGCACCTGTAAGGTATAGTTCCACATTGGGAAAAAGGCTCAGTTTTTGGGGAACTGGAGCCTATATCAGGGTATTCAGCTCCTAGTTTGAGATATCCATAATTTTGGGTTAAAATTGCCTAAATTCAACATTTTTGAGAGATTTTGAATATTTTCAAAAACTTTATTTGGTATAAATATTTTTGGTATTTTTCTCGGTGTTCTTGGTGTCCTTTGAAGAATTCTGGGCTGTAGGCATTAGTCAAAGATTTGACTTTCGATTAAATTCAGAATTTGATTAGTTTTTTAAGTGCCTCCTTTTCATGCCATGTCTAGTTTAGGATTACCAATAGTTAGTAGCTGTTAATTATGTCATGCCTAGTTTTAGAGTAGTTTAATTAGTAATAGTTTAAATATGCCATGTTCATTTTAGGATTAGCAATAGTTAATTGGTAGTTTAATTAAGCTTGCTTAGTAGTTAATTATGCATGATTAGTAAATAATTAGTGGATAATTATACAATGTTTAGATCTTAATTATACATTTTTAGCATCGTTAATTAATGTTATTATGATAAGCATGGAAATGCTACAATTAGACCAATGTTTAATTATAATTTAATCGTTACTAATGCCTTTACTTGATAATGAAGGACCAAACCTGAAATTCCTTCACTTTATAATTGTTAAATTTGCTTTGTCACGGTTATTTGAGAATGTTGTAGTCCTCGACCCCTTCCCTCATGTTTGATAGAAACATAATCAATTCTCCTCCCTCACTCTATGTATGTTTATAAATCGTTGTCACCTCACACGTAATAATAAGATAAAATGTGGTTGTATGTGTATAATGAATTTATGATTAGATAGGATAGCCTTGGTAACCTAAAACTTAAGAACTTAGTAGACCCTAGTGGAGGCCAGATTAATGTCTGGGTGGGTGTAACCCGTACCCAACTTTCTGAACTCAGATCTAAAGGGATGATGGATAGTTAGGTCTAGCGAAGCAGGGGATCGACTGCCGTTATCCAAATTTTTTCTGTGGTTAGTTACTTGCATGGCAACTCCATCATTTTTAAGGTCTTGTCTCCGTGACTTGACTAGTATGGCCCTTCAAGTATCCAAAAAGAGCTTCGGAAAAGCGATTTCGTGATTGCCAGTGATTAGAGCAAGATGGAAGCCCTACTTATACCCCCATATTAAGAGGCTTTTTAAAAATAACCAGGTAACAAGAAATTTTCATACAATAGCCGTCAAGTGCGGAAAAGTCTAGAATGCCTCCATTTAGGAAAAAAAAACACAACTTTTCATTTTTCCACTATCCCAAACAAAACTGTTACGGTTACAATCACATTGAAGCCTCAAATATGTTGCCTCGTGCCTTCATATTCATATTGATTGATAAAAAAAAAAAAACTTTGATTGATTGTTGTTAGAGAGAGAGGCGACCTTTTCATTGCATTTTGGTAGGAGAAAGCATTAGAACTACATAAAAAAAATCTCGGCTAATAGTTAAAAGTAAGTCTCTTTGATCCCATGTTTATTTTGTTTCTTCTATCGTTTGAAATTAGTTGATGGATGCTAGAATGATGACTATGTGGTTTTTTGCTTAGAGAGAAATGGACTTGAATGTGGGCTTGGGATTTTAGTTTTTTTTTTTTAGGTTAATGGTTTTGTTGCTCACAATTGTATTGAGTGATTTTATGCAAATTTGAATGATTGTTTTGCTGTTCTTTATTAACAAAATGAAAATGTGATGAAAATGGATGTTGTTGAGAAGAAGAACCAGCTCGGTAGGCTGTCAACCCATTGACCCATTATCAACCCCTCATTGACCATCGACCCACTCATCGACCCTATGTTGCACCCTGTAGAATTGTCGAACCTTCATCAAATCATTTGTAGACACTTGATTTTGTAGGCTCAATAATGAAGGGAAGATGAATGTTAAGTAATGGAAATAATCGATATGCCCTTGGACGTAAAAGGAAGAAAGGCGAGAAGAAATTGACCAAAAGTTTTGAAAACTGACACATGACTTTGAAAAATCACAAAAAATTAATCTAGGAGAAATTTGATGATGACTTATATACCATTGCAAAGCTATATATGTCTAGTTTTAATAGAATTTTATGGATCACAAATCGGAGTTAAACTCGAAGAGTTATGGGCGATCGAACAAATGAAGGTTGAAAGAGGACTATATTAAAAAAATACAAAATAAAGGGGTTGGTTGGCCACCACTGGCCGATGGTTGGCTAGCGGTCCTCCCGTAGCTAGCCGGTTATTCTCATTGTAATTTTGGCAATTTTTGCCACCAAACTTCCTATTTTGATTTTTGACTTCCTTTTTCAACTCAACCCTCAATTGTATAAAACCCTCTCCTCCTCACCTTTTAGGACACATAAAAAATCTTCTCTTCTTCCTCTCGAAGACACATTTGAGAATTGAAGGCGATTTTCCTAATTTAAAGTTTTTAGACGTTCTATTGCTCTAAACCTCGAAAGAGTACGTCTTCAAAGTAGTTCTCTCCTCCCTCAATTTTCTTCTTTATTTTCTTGCTTAGAATTAAGCATATTTAGGTTTATTTATATTTAGAATAAGTATGTTTAAGATTTATTTTTATGCTTAGAAGCATGTTTAGGGTTATTATGAATTGTTCTAACCCTTGTTTGTTTTACGAGATAGATAAGCATGTTGAAGTAAGTTTGCTTTCCTTTCCTTATTTAGAATCATGCTAGGAGTTTATTTCCTTTACGAATGCTTAGAATTATGTTTAGGAGCACATCTTTAGAATCATACTTAAGAGCGTATGATTAGGATCATGCTAGGAATTGAACTTATGATCATTCTGAAACATGCTAGGAAATAGTATAGATTAGGCAAGAATTGCTTTGATTGATTGAATTGCCATATTTATTGCTTAAATTGGGTTAGACTAGCCATGTTTGGTCTTGATTAATATGATTAGGCTAGAAATGCCATGCTAGGCTAGAATTGCGATATTTATAATTATAATCAAATGCTAAAATAGCAATATGTAGAATTACCATGATAGAATTATCAAATCTAGGTTGAAGTGCCATGGTTTTAGCTTATGGCCTTAACTAGAATTATAATTGATTAATATGAATGAATGTATGAACATATCATGTTTAAAAATATGATTAGAATGACCATAAAGTGATGATAGACTCACATTGATGGTGAGGGACCAGTACTTATAATAACAATTGAATGTATAAATATACATGTAGAGACTTGATTACTTATAATAACAATTGAATGTATGAATATGCATGTAAAGACTTGATGAGCATTGAATAGACTCATATATGGTGGTGTGAAATTCACTATTTATAGAGTCTTGTCTTGAATTTTTATGTTGAATTTATAAAAGCATGAATATGCAATGGATGTTATGAATGAATGAATAATATTTAAAGTGTTTAGAAATAAATTTACTTTATTGTTAAAGGGCAGTGTAAACCCACCCCATGTTTGAAAAGAATTATAACTCTATTCTCCTCCCTCTTTCTTTACATGAATATACAACTATCTTGAATGAAATAACCTTACATGTCCTTAAGAAGATAACATAAACAATGTGTGCATAAAATGAACAACTTAGGCAGACTGTATAGCAATATAAGCTATTTTTAATTTGGTATACTCTAGTAGAGGCTGAATTTTGATCCTGACGAGGTGAATGGCTCGTATCTAACGTCCTGAACCTATCTCTAAAGGGATAAGGGTAGTTTAGGTCTAGAAGTGAGGGATTGGATTGCCCCCATTCATTCCCAGCTGAATAATTGGGTGGCAACTCCATTCTCTACACGTGCCCATGGCTCGTTTGTGTTCCCTTGAATATCGAAAAGAGGCTTTGACAGAGTATCATGGTCACAAAGGCTCTAGCAAGATGAAAGCCCCGTTCATAGTAGTGACTCCACTGGGGACAAAAGAAGTTGATTCCAAATGGGATACCAAATTCTAATACCTTATGTTGTTATTTTGAGTCGTTGCATCGCTACATTTTACATATAATGAGCACGAACTACCTAGACTAGTTGTATGGCGCTAGCATGAGACGTCTTTGGCCCCATTCGACCCTTAGATGACTCATATTGGTGTCACCACCTTTGAACATGTACCGTTGATTTGGTATAAAAAGAAATTGGCCCAAGAGGGTATCTCTTGCTCTAAGAAGCCAGACCATTGGATCGTTGGACTCAAGCCTATGTTAATAAATCTAAAAATTTCTAATAGGACGAATGTCCAAAACCTACGTTGAAATGCATGTCCATGGATGTAAATTTCACATGATTAGAATAACATTGACTCAAACCTTATAGAACCATGAGCGAATGCCACATGTTAAATCACCCATAAGAACAAGATGGGAATATTGCCATGAGTTAAGGTTATCATGACATTTAGAAGCCATGTTATGATAATCATAGAGAATCCAAAATCAACTCATATGTTAGAAGGAGGAGAGAGAATCTCGCATTCCTACATTCCATGATGATGACTTGGGAATAAGGCCAAAAATCCTATGAAAAGATACTTGACCTCACGTGTGGGAGGAATAAGGTTGAAAGGCTGAAAGTCTATCTATGCCCTTGTATGAGCATGCATCATATCATGCATATATGGATGCATGCATGACATTAATACCTTTGTCTTCCAGCCATCATAACTTGTGTTAGACGAGGTAGTCGTTTACCAAGAAAAGAGGAACTAGTCACTAAAATGGTCACACCTAACAAGAACAATCAAGAGATGGCCCAATTGAGAGCCGATATAACCACACTCTAGCAACAAATGGCCAAACTTATTGGAGCTCTATAAAATAGGCCTAACTGCATGAACCAGTCACCGGCCGAAGATAATGGTGGTGATGAGGGGTAGACTAGCCAAGGTAGAGATGGGGAAAGGCCCAACCAACCAAAATGAGCCCGCATTGGTTTGACAATTGGTTAAGGACATGGAGTAAGTCCAATATCTCACGAAGAAGAAGGGGTTAAAAGGGGTCGAAGACCTAGATGACATCTTGCTTATTAGGGACAATGGTTTGCCTTTAAAGTTTTGCATGCCAGATTTGTCCAAGTTCAATGGAGAGGGCAATCCGAAGACACATTTGATACAGTGTGCTGCTGTCATGGCCACCACTCCTTTTTCGAATAAGTATATCTTGAAATAATTCATGCTATCTTTAGAAGATGATACGGTAGTATGGTACCATGACTTTCCCAAAAGAGTTTGAGAAGATTAGGAAGAACTGTTTGAATAATTTGTTGAGCAGTATCGCCATAATACCGAGCTAGGGTAACCTTGGGGGATTTGGAAATGATGCGCCAAAAGCCCAATGAAACTTTTTCAGGGTACATAGTCTGTTGGAGGGCCAAAGCTGCAAAGATGACCAAGAGGCCTACAAAGAAAGACCAGGTCCGTATGGTGATTAATAAAGCCCATGGCTTCATTAGTGATAGAGTTATGGGCTTTCCAATCAAAACATTTGAAGAGTTGTATGATTCATGCATGCAAATAGAAGATTTATAGGTCAAGCAGAGAAGAAGCAACAACAGTTACCCTAGAAAAATCATGGGCAATACCATCAAGCTGGTGGGTCTAGCATGAAACATGTTAAGGTGAAAGCAGTCATCCAACAAAGGAAGTTTACTCATTTAGAAAGAATATTGTCAAAAATCTTTACCAGATTAAGAGTCAAAGGGATCTTGTAGCCATTGCCACTAAGAGAGCTTCTAAATCCATTGATAAGGAATTATAGGCATTACGAGAAATGTGAGTTCCATCAAGTGACAGGTCATAAGAGCGATGATTACACTCGTCTCTACCATGAGATCCAAGACTTGTTTGACAAAGGTTAGATTCTCAACTAGAGCTGGAGGAGCCTAACACAAAAAGCAGTCTACTACCCAACTACAATTAGGTATCTCTCCCAACGGCCAACATGATTGGGTCGGGCTTGACTGAGGAAGTAGTGATGAACTCTTTTGAAGAAAATGGTGGATCTAGTAGGGTTAAGAGAGCCAAGAGAAGGGAGAAGACCAAACTTAAGCAACAAGAAGTGTTTTTTAGAATTGCGACCACAAATAAGAAGTACAAGGTAGAAGAATCCAAAGAAGATGAGCCTAAAGAGATCATTGAAGGGTGGAAAAAGAGCCTATTCCTTTGGCAACCCATATTTTCAAAGAGAATGGGTGGATGGTCTAATATTGCTATAAAAGGAGCCAAGTGAAGCTTGGAGCCTGAATTTGTGTGCCTTGGTGACTATGAGGAGGAAGAATAATAAAAAAATAAAAAAGATGAAGAAGAAGTTGAGATGTGATGCGTTCGAAACTAGCAAGTATACTAGTCGCACAAGTAATAAAGTAGTAAGTAGATATCGTTCCCACGAGGATTGATTCTAATTGAATTTGTTATTCAAAAGCAACAACAGAATAAATGGGGGGGTTTTGTTGATGGATTAACTAAATGAAATATTAATGTAAATGCACAATAACACAACACAAAGTAAAATGGAGTGAAAAATCAATGAGAGACACTTGGTTAAGGTTCTTTCTCTGCCACAAGATATGAATTTGTGAATTAACATAGAATTGTAATCCAATTACAGCATTGAAGTTATCAACCGTAGATAACAACAAGCTCTGTTATCCCAATCTTTCCTTACTTTGTTGTTAAATAAAACAAGCTCTTTATTTAATCTCTATCCATTAAACAACCTAGAACAAGCTCTCTAAGTTTAATTCAATAGAAGCATTACGATGAGAAAGATAGGTTGATCTAAGCAATAATCACACAAGTTCAGATTATTTAACCTAGGTTGTATTTTCCAATTGCAATCTCTGATCACAATTTTGCTACTAATGATTGGAAATTCATGACAATTACGGATCAAGATTTCTAATCTAGCAATAGACAACAACAGATTATATTCAGTTGGCCATTCCAAATACAATCAGTAAGCAATCATAAGCATTAGATATGGGAAAATACAAGCAACTTCAATTAGAGAATTGGATAACAATTTCTTACACAATCAACTCACAAAATCCATATCAAGGGCTTTGAAATCACCCTCAACCAATTCAGATTTAGTTACACATATTCAATCAGAATAACAAATACAATACAGAGAAATTCCAGAATTGAAAAGGAAAGAAAGAACTTAGCAAATTCTTTGAAAATCTTCTTTGTAGATGAATCTTCTTGGAATTGTAGTTCCTCCTCTTTCAAAATCTTCTTTCTCCTTCAAGAACTCCAAGGGATGAGAGAAATCCAGAAATGCAGCCTCCTCCCACGTTTTCCCCTCTTCAAGTTATGAAAATAAAACCCTAAAATGTGTTTAAATACTCTGCTACAGTGACTTGCTACAGTGCCCCGTATTATACATGCTACAGTGGCTTGTGGAATTATATTTCTATACATCTCACACTGTTTTTATTACAACTTTTGGTACACTGAATGGATTTATAAACCGTAAATTTCTCCAGAAAATAGACTTCGAGAGCTTTCCAACGGTATATAACATGTCATCGGGTTCATTGTATATCAATACAATTAAATCCGAGAAGATCACTGACTAGCAGAGGTGAAAATGAAGGGTTTTACTCCATTTTTGTGCAAGTTGCTCCAAAACTCCTACAAACATCAAAACCACACAAAAACATAAAAATACCACGGAATATAGCAAAGAAACATGGACGAATTGATATAAAAGTAATACATAAATAGACACCTATCAAATTCCCCCACACTTAGACTTTGCTAGTCCTCGAGCAACTAAAATGATACGAAACAAAACTAAACCGAAACAGAATCAAAGAAAAATTAAAACACACAAATGCTTCAACTTGCAAATAGGCCTCAAAGATTGTACTTAATTATAACCCAAGGAAAACTTCAAAATAATGCACTTGATCAAAGAATTTTATCTTAAAGATTAGTTTCGCTTCATTTCAATTCCTCAAGTGTGTGTGTGTAGAGCCATTCTCACCTAATCACTTGTACCCGGATGAGTTTATGCATAAAAATGAATCATATTTAATGTTGAAGATGTGTGTATAAATGAACTCCATAGGCTGCTTTTCAAGTCACTCTCCACTAATGTAGACAGCACAACACCAAGGATCAAGTAGGACTTTATTAAGCTTGTAACGTTTGGCTTGGGTGAAGGTATGTAAAGGATAATAATTAGGCTCAAATCACCCACAAACACATAAAATCATTCAATATTATGTGGAGCTCAAGCCCATGACATAAAAAATTCATTCTTATTCATCAAATGACTCTCCCAAACTTATTCAGAACACTCGAACTCTCTTTTTTTTTTCTTTTTTCTTTTTTCTTTTTTTTTTTGTAGAAAGCAAAAGAAACTACACCCCCACACTTTGTTGTTTCATTCTTTTTAAGAACGCCCAAGGGTATAGAACTCTTTGTTTTCTTTTTTTTTCTTTTTTTTTTAACTGCAATTCCACTCCCCCACACTTAAACAATACATTGTCCTCAATGTTTAAGTACGTGGAAGATAAGTACAGATTTTTTTTTCTCTTTTTTTTTTTTACAAACATAATAAAACTCAATTGCATTGCTCATGGCATAATCCAACCTCTTCTAACTTCCCTAAACCAGAACATAGCTCAAAATGTAATTGCGAATGATTTACATGCTCATAGGTAAGGGATAAACTGTTTGGAACAAAGTCAATTAAGGTTAAGAAATCTTTTAGTGAGTTAACAAAGAAAAAGGTTTACAGAGGCTCAAAGGGGTAACTAGGTATCAATTTTAATCAAGGTTGGCTCTTAAGGCTCAAACGGTCCAAAGATGGCCTAAATCATTTCCCTAATGTTGCACAGTCTAGGATTTCGCCTCGAGTGACCATCAAACAAGTTCTAGAATTCATTGAAATCTAGAGAAACACTTAAATTACATAAACTTTCTCTAAGTGAACAAATAACTCAGGGATAATAGCTCAGTGCTCAATGTTACGGAAGGAATCAAAAGCGAAAACCAATAAACATTTCAAGCACACAGATCCATGCATCATTTATCATTTTCCAAGAGTTATTCTTAATTCAATCATTATCTTATCATTGACCCACAAAATGCAAGAAAAGAGTACGTGGCGTTGTTACACCTGAGTCAAGATTGTATATTTCAACAATCTTTAGGACCAGTAGCCCGCAGACTTAAGGTTTCCAGCCTATATACCTTTATTATGAAAGAAACACTTAAAACAACATGAAATAAACAAACTACAGATTTATTTCGAGAGAATGCGTTTCAAGGGTAAAGAAACCCCATATTCTGCCATTCTCAGGTTTTTCCACAATTGTTTTTTTTATAAATCAAAACTGATAAAGATAAAAACACATAACAACTCTAAATTACGCAAAACTAAACTCACTCATAAAATAACAAAGTTCAACAAGTCAGCAAACAAAAACAAGTTAGTTAGAATGGGTCTAAAAAGTTTAGAAGTTAGCTCCTTATTCAGCCATTACGGATTGAAGAGATCCAGAATGCGTTTCAAGAGAACTTGAACTTTTTAAGCCACCACTCTAAAAACCGAGATTAGAAAATATTACCTGGTACGAAAGAAATAACCTGAAAAATCTCAAAAGAAAAGACATGAAAAATCTCAAATAAACACACTAAAAAGAAAGCAAACAAAAACGAAGCAAAACAGCAAATAGAGATTACAGATGGAGGGTTAAATCCAGTTGACGCCTTTTGTTGCCTTCTCCAACCCAATTTATCCGAGCCATTGTTGGATCAGGTGAATAGACGAATTCTTGTAGTTTGTCAATTAACTCTCCTGCAGTTGAAGCTGTAACCAGTAATTGCCTTGCTGACGGTGAGATGAAATTTTTTTCTACAGCTTGATCAAGAAAGGACAACAAACCATCAAAAAAATTATTAACATTTAACAAACCAATGGGTTTCCGATGGATGTTTAGCTGTGCCCAAGAGGTGATTTGAAATATCTCCTCTAATGTACCATAACCACCCGGCAAAGCTATAAATGTATCGGACTTAACAACCATATGTGCAATACGCTCATGCATACTAGAGACCTGTAACTCTTCCCCGATTGTGTTGCCTACGATATCTCGGACAGCTAATGGTTTAGGGATAATGCCGAGAACTTTGCTCCCTCCTAGGGATGCAGCTGTTGACACACACCCCATTAACCCAAGAATACCCCCTCCATAAATCAAATTAATACCCCTCGCAGCCAATGTCCTACCAAGATCAAGAGCTGCTGTGGTAAACTCCATCTTTACCAAATTGCGATCCGCAAAATACGCATATATTGCGGAATCGCCGAATTGGTGTTTTCTCCATTTCTACAAGTGCTCTAATCTTGTGTAAGACACGTTAGATATTATGCTTTTCAATTGCAAGACAGGTTATGGAATGACATATGAAAATATGCAGAATGTATAGATACACCCATAAAACTCTCAAATTTTGACACATGGGGACATACTTTCGGTGGGGGGTGCTCGATGCAGATTTATCGCCCCAAGATTTGAAAAAATGAGATATGCTTTCGGCGAGGTTTGACAAAACCTACACACTTGTCTCCCACGTGAAGCATAAAAAATAGAGATACACTTTCGGTAGAGGTTGACAAAATCTCCACACTTGTCTCCCACGTGTACTTATGCCATAGGGTAGTCATATGGTTTGTCAAAAAGAAAACTTGAAATTAAAACAAACAAAATCAACAAAAAACAACAACACAAAAACAACATTGATAATCAGATCAAACGAAACAAGAAAGAAATAAAATTCGACAACAACAACACCATTCAAATATACAAGTAGTTGTGATTGTGGCTCACATCTTCCTCTGGTTTTACGTCCAGTAACGGCTGAAACGCCTTCTATGAGTCGGGGATTTGCTTCCCATCCAGTTTTCTTATAAACTGGCAAACAGGGTCGTTTTTAGTCAGATTCCCTAGACTATAACACTGCAATTCATCACGAAATTGTGTCCATAGATTAAGCAATTCACGCTGAACAAGTCCACAAGAATGTGACTCGAGAGTTAACAAAACATTATCCAGCGACTCATTACTCAAACCATTCTTAATAAATGAAAGTTTATCTTCTCTATTCCTGGACGCAAAACCTAATGAACGACAAGTCTGGTTACAATTCCATCTAGCACATTTATAACATACTTGTAACCTTTTCGCTCTTCGCCTCTTGGCGTAGTAGCTCTTTCCTAGACCAGGCATGTATTTTGCGAGATTAATGTCCGGCTCACCGGACAATCTCACCTTGGCTTCGATAAGCCATCGGATATCAGCAGGCACATTTAGGAGCATCAATGCCCAAAGTCTAGTCATCCGTACTTTATAAATTTTAAACACAGCATTTTGAGGAAGTGAAGGGAAATATTTACGAAGGTTCGATAGAAAGATATCAGCATCCATTGAAGAGAAGAAAAGGAGAGATATTACCGATAATGCGATTGAGTTTGTTCTTCTCCGAGATATGCACGTTTCAAACCTTCGAACAATGGCTTCAACTCCCGTTTGAATGTTTCCTCAAGCTGTTGCACAAATTGAACTCGAAGCACGGAATAATCAAATTAAACAAAAGGAAAAGAAAAGAGCAGAAACGAAACTAAAGACACATAAAAGAGATAACAACAAATAGCAAACAAAAGTAAAAAAAACAAGTAAAAAAATAAAAACAAATAAGACAGATGGCAAAGAGAGATAAAACCTGATCAATTTGATGGCCTACGAAAGGAATCTCCTCGAGACACAAAAATCGATCATTATTACCTTATTTTATTTTTCTTTTCTTTTTTTTATTTATTTTTCAAAAACATTGGGTTGCCTCCCAATAAGCGCTTGGTTTAACATCCTCAGCCCGACGTTGGTTCCATCATGGCAGGGTCCAATCTCCGCTGTGCTTCTCTAGTGGGCTTGGATCCTTTTTCCAACAAGAATTGGTGCATGCATATGGCTGGGCCTTGGATGTTAGCAATCGTCCACCCAATAGCTGTTTTGTGGTCTGTAAGTATTCGGACGAGTTTCTCTTCTTGTATTCGTGCAAGGCCCATTTCTATTATAATTGGCAAAGGATCATTCTCACTCAAGAATCCATGCCTCAAATGATCTGGAAGAAGCTTAAGCTCCAAGGCAGGGGCTGTCATCACAGAAGGAAGAATTTTCTCATTAGATAAAGGAAATTGAATGTACGAAACATCATACCTATTTGTGGTTATTGCGATGGTCTCATCTAAGCTTGCCACAACTTCCTCCATTTCTTTGGACACTTGTATCAAAATTTTTGACTCCTTAGAATTTTCTGTCCCTATGTGCTCATTAATAGCTATATCCAATCCATTCTTGCGAGTTAACTCAAAAACATTGTTGTGGCAGAGAATCAGTAACGTCAACTACAAAAACAGAATATAAGTCACTAGGGTACCTCATTGCCTCGAAAATATTGAAATGAATCACCTCGCCATCAAATTCCATGGTGAGAGTGCCATCATGAACATCAATCTTAGTTCGAGTAGTTTTCAAGAATAGTCTCCCTATAAGAATCGGTGTTGGATTAGGAGATGTCTCATCCTCTATTTCAAGAACATAAAAGTCTGCTGGGAAAACCAATTGATTCACCTGCACAAGCACATCTTCCACAACTCTTTTGGTATATGCATTAAAACAATCAGCAATTTGAATGGTAATACCAATTTTCGCAAAAGGTCCAAGATTTAAAGAAGCATAAATAGAATATGGCATGATGTTAATAGATGCTTCTAAATCTAACATAACTCTTTCAACTTGGTTTTACCAATGGTGCATGGCATGGTGAACGTACCTGGATCTTTGCACTTTGGAGGAATTTTTCTTTGCAATACAGGTGAAACATCTTCCCCTACACTTACTTTCTCATTTCTTTTTAACTTTCTTTTGTTGGTGCATAACTCCTTGAGACATTTTGTATAACACGGTACTTGCTCGATAGCATCCAGAAGTGTATATTTACCTCGATTTTGTGAGAAGTTTCCAGGATTTCTTGTTCTTGTTCCTCCTTCGATTTTGCAAATCTACTAGGAAAAAGTGGAGGAGAAACATATGAAGGAATGGGAGTTATAGGATTTACCTGAGAAGTCAGTGTTTTGTTCATGGTGGAAGTGGTGTCATCTCCTTCATCAGTTTGTGATTTTCCCGGTAAGACATCTAATTGCTCTCCATTTTGCAAAGTTATCGCACAAGCATTCTCTCTTGGATTGATCACCGTTTGAGAAGATAATTTTTCTGAGTCTTGGCCCTCGAATTTGCTCATGCTAGTAGCCAATTGTCCCATTTGATTTGCCAGGTTTTGGATACTTGCCCCAGTTTCCTGCTGGAATTGCATTGTGTTAGTGGCAAGTGCATTAATAATATCCTGGAGTGACATACCTGAGTTTTCTGGTTGCTGTGCTGGTTGTGGCATTGGTGGTGGTTGCATTTGAAATGGTTGCTGCACTCTAGGTTGATTGAAACTTGTGGCCGATTTGGTATCACATTTGGAGTGATTGGTTGATGATTCCAGTAACTGAAATTATGTTGATCTTCCCATCCAGCATTGTAAGTGCTAGAGAAAGGATCATACCATTGCCTCGTTTGTCCTGGAAATCCACCCATGGCATCGGCTTGTTCCATATATTCTTCTTGTAAAGTTGGATACATGTCGATTGGATGCTCCATCGTAGAATATATCCCACATTCATAAGATTTTTGCATATCTCCTACAGCCATGTTTTCCACAAGAGAGGTTAGCTCAGAAAGTTGTTGTTCAATGTTCGGAGTGCTTACCTCATTTACTCTCCATGGTACTTGTGGCTCAAATCCGCTACTGAATTGATAGAAGTTTACTGCCATGTTGTCTAAACACAAACAATCAGAAAAGAAAAACAAAGAAAATATGAATCAACAATGAAAACAAAATAACAAATCGATTAGAAAATCAATCCCCGGCAACGGCGCCAAAAACTTGATGCGTTCGAAACTAGCAAGTATACTAGTCGCACAAGTAATAAAGTGATAAGTAGATATCGTTCCCACGAGGATTGATTCTAATTGAATTTGTTATTCAAAAGCAACAACAGAATAAAGGGGGGGTTTTGTTGATGATTAACTAAATGAAATAGAATGCAAATGCAGAATAACACAACAGAAAGTAAATTTGAATGAAAAATCAATGAGAGACACTTGGTTAAGGGTTCTTTCTCTGCCACAAGATATGAATTTGTGAATTAACATAGAATTGTAATCCAATTACAGCATTGAAGTTATCAACCGTAGATAACAACAAGCTCTGTTATCCCAATCTTTCCTTACTTTGTTGTTAAATAAAACAAGCTCTTTATTTAATCTCTATCCATTAAACAACCTAGAACAAGCTCTCTAAGTTTAATTCAATAGAAGCATTACGATGAGAAAGATAGGTTGATCTAAGCAATAATCACACAAGTTCGGATTATTTAACCTAGGTTGTATTTTCCAATTGCAATCTCTGATCACAATTTTGCTACTAATGATTGGAAATTCATGACAATTACGGATCAAGATTTCTAATCTAGCAATAGACAACAACAGATTATATTCAGTTGGCCATTCCAAATACAATCAGTAAGCAATCATAAGCATTAGATATGGGAAAATACAAGCAACTTCAATTAGAGAATTGGATAACAATTTCTTACACAATCAACTCACAAAATCCATATCAAGGGCTTTGAAATCACCCTCAACCAATTCAGATTTAGTTACACATATTCAATCAGAATAACAAATACAATACAGAGAAATTCCAGAATTGAAAAGGAAAGAAAGAACTTAGCAAATTCTTTGAAAATCTTCTTTGTAGATGAATCTTCTTGGAATTGTAGTTCCTCCTCTTTCAAAATCTTCTTTCTCCTTCAAGAACTCCAAGGGATGAGAGAAATCCAGAAATGCAGCCTCCTCCCACGTTTTCCCCTCTTCAAGTTATGAAAATAAAACCCTAAAATGTGTTTAAATACTCTGCTACAGTGACTTGCTACAGTGCCCCGTATTATACATGCTACAGTGCTTGTGGAATTATATTTCTATACATCTCACACTGTTTTGATTACAACTTTTGGTACACTGAATGGATTTATAAACCGTAAATTTCTCCAGAAAATAGACTTCGAGAGCTTTCCAACGGTATATAACATGTCGTCGGGTTCATTGTATATCAATACAATTAAATCCGAGAAGATCACTGACTAGCAGAGGTGAAAATGAAGGGTTTTACTCCATTTTTGTGCAAGTTGCTCCAAAACTCCTACAAACAACAAAACCACACAAAAACATAAAAATACCAAGGAATATAGCAAAGAAACATGGACGAATTGATATAAAAGTAATACATAAATAGACACCTATCAAGATGGAAGATTAATAGGCATCTACTAAGAAGAAGTCCGTACCATCAAGTGCCTTTGCCAAGAAATGGATTGCTAGAAAAGGGGCTAGAAAAGGCTCACCATATAGAAGACTTAAGGTAAAGAAGGGTAGTAAAGCTAGAAAAGGGAAGCGAGTTGAGAGCCTCATAAGAAGAGAAAGTTTACCTAGAAGATACAAGGAAGTGACAGTTATGAAAACATGGGATGACATCCCTAAAGTCAAGACCTTTCCAAACTTTTGGGTTGACTTTAATAGTGATGAAGAAGAAGAGGTAAGACTTGAGGGAGAAACACCTGATGGAGAAACACTCAAGACACTCAAGGGAGAAAATAAGAATGTCCAAGGAGTGACATTAAGTGGTAGATATTACCATGAGAAGAAGAAGGAGAAATCAATTGAGAAAAAGAAGACCATTAAGAAGGGTAAAAAGTTGTCAAGAAAGAAGCCAAAGGAGAAGAAGATCAATTCATAAAACAGTTGAAGAAAACTCAAGAAAATGCTAGCATTTAGGACTTGTTGATCTCATCCCAAAAGTATAGAGAAGCCATGGTGAAGGCTTTGACAAAGCTGGAGATATCAATGGCTGCCAAATGAGTTGTTGACTGCCATGACTAGAAGAGAACCCAATGGAGTAAATGAGAAGGGATGATTTGCTTTTTGAAGGAAGGAATCACAACAAGCCATTTTTTATTACCGCTAAGATTGGTGGGAAGGCGTCTCCTTGTATTATGATGGATGATGGATCCATCATTAATATTGTGTTTATAAAAATGTTGCACAAGTATGAGGTTAGTGAAGTTGAACTTGAGCCTTGTGAAATGGTGATTAAGGCTTATGATACTTTGAAAAGAGTTCCATTGGGATTTTCAAGGTGTTAGTGAAGACTAGGCCTATTAAAGTGATGACTGAGTTTACGGTCCTTGACATTTTGGTCACCTTTACTGCTTTGTTGGGCCAGGCATGGTTCCATCCGCTTGGTAGAGTTCCTTCCACTTTGCATCAGAAGATCCGATTCAATATGGATTGGGAGATTATGACCATTCATGTTGCCTAAACCATTGCACCCACTACCTTAAGTCTGAAGGTTGGAAATATACCTTACATGGGAGGTTTTCATGTAGCCATGATTGATGAAGTCAGTCTAATTATCACTAGAATAATGCAGAAGCAAGGATATTTGCCAAGAACTAGGCTTGGAAAGAATAGAAGTGGTTTGCCATCCTTTCCAAATTTTAAAGGCCAAACACTAGAAGAGGGTTGGGCTATGTGTCTGATGAAGAAGAAGACTTTGAGCCCAAGAAGGGGAAGTTCATCAAGTTTTTCAAAGCCCAATAGATGAAGTATGTAGGAGCCACCAAACCATGGGTTTGCAAGGGAATGTTGAAGTCCGGATTCGAGATTTTCAAGGACATACTCCAGGCTGAAATTACAATATATCTACACATGAAGCCGATCAAGGAAAAACTAAGGAGCTTGAGATTATAATGGGCTTAGAAGATCAAAGAAGAAGTATCCAAGCAAATTGAAGCCAAGTTCCTAGATGTAGTAAAGTACCTAGAATGATTAGCCAACATCTTGCCAGTGCTAAAGAAGGATGGAAGCGTCCAAATATGTGATAATTATCGAGACTTGAACAAGGCCTCATCGAAGGATGACTTTCCTTTGCCTTATAATGATGTATTAGTGGACAACGTCGCTGCTAGTATGATGTTCTCCTTTGTAGATGGGTTTTTTGGTTACAACCAAATAATGATGGCCAATGAAGACAAGATGAAAACAGCCTTTATTACGAGGTAGGGAACTTATTGTTACAAAGTGATGCCCTTTGGGTTAAAGAATGTAGGGGCAACCTATCAACGAATGGCAACAATACTATTTCATGATATAATACACAAGGAGATAAAAGTCAATGTTACATGATGATGGAATTTGAGACTTGAGATGGTCATTTTGAAGCATTAGACAGATTCCTAAAAAGGGTGAAAAAAGGGTGAAGAAGTACAAGCTGTGGCTGAATTTGAAGAAATATGTTTTTAGGGTCACCTCAAGGAAGCTATTGGGATTTGTAGATGGTAAGAAGGGGATAAAGGTGGATCTTGACAAGGTTAAAGCTAGGGGTATTCACGGGTCGGGTCGGGTCGAGTTTGGCCCTATCCGATAGCAACCCGAAATATGATCGGGTTTGGAGTTTTGTACCCGAAATCGGGTTTATGAAATCTGAAACCCAGGACCAACCCGGGTGATTGGGTTGGTCGGGTTGGTCGGGTCGGATGGTGGGCTAATTTAACAGTTTGCCCCAAATTGTTTGACAACATTTTAGTAAGGCCCATATGTATTTTTAAAGTTATATTATATGCAAAATAAGGCCCATTGACAAAAAATAATCTATGCTATATATAAAACAAGGTCCATTAATATATATTAATCTATATCATATACATATACAAATTAAGACCAATTACTTATGAAAGTAATGAAACTCAAAGATAAATACAACAAAAAATAAAACATTATAAACCCAAGCAATATCTCCTATCTAAGCTAAACAATGCAGAAGCACTCTCAAGTCTCAACCTAATATACACTCACCCTTAACATACAATATCATTTCATTTGAAAGCCACTCAAAATCTAAGTTAACAACATATAAATATAATGTTACAGTCCAAAGTAAAAGACATAAATATAGAGTCCAAGGTATAACTACAACACATAAATATAGAGTCCAAAGTACAACTACAACACATAAATATAGACTCCAAAATAAAACACAATACATATAATTAAGATGCAAAATTGCAAATTACAACAATCCAAGTTTTGAACGGAGCATGACATAATCTCCACCACATCAAATATGTAGCATTCCACCTACTCGGATTGAAAAAGAATCAAGTCATCTCTTCCATATTTCTAACAACATCAAACAAAAATAAATTTGTGTGAGCACTAGTAGTCAGTAATGAAAATATGTTGAATTAGTTATTACCTATGAAATTGACACTCATCAATCAAGCTCCATACGATCAGCTGCTGTTATGGTTGATTTAAAAACTTCTATATCAATGACAAACAAACACAAATGAATATAATATAGTTAGTAAATGCTTTAAAATGTTAACTGCAAATGATATTTTAAGTTATTAACCAAAATCCCTAATTACCTGTCTCAATTGAAGTACAAAAACCCACATAATCTCCAATAGCATCTTCTTAAGTCTCTGTAATCGGGAATACTTCATCAATCAATGTAGAAGTTAACCAATTCTGTGAGCATATTAAGAATTCAACCATTTTAGGAGTTAATGAACTTCTAAATTGGCCAAGAATTCACCCTCTAGTACTGAATGCTGACTCTGAAGCAACAGTGGAGACCGGTATAGCAAGAACATCCTTTGCTATACGTGATAACACAGGAAAATTGTCAACTTGAAAGTTCAATTAATTTGATACATGTAAATAATATATATATACATTAGATAAATTAATTAACAAGATCATGCATAATCGTAGATTTTAATTTTGTCTTGTTGACGTTGAAAAAGGTAGGCAATGCTACTGGTGTATGCATGCATGATTGGAAATATTGTCAAATTTGATTAAGATTTTTTTTAAAAGGAAATGAAGAAAAGTATTAATACATACATTAGACGTGCGGGATAAATGATCATAATGATAATTGAAAATTAATAGAACTATTCATAATAATAAAATGAGCCATATGCAACCTCTTCAAACTGTTCTATCACTTAATAATAAAATGAGCCATAAAAAATTCTAATCTGAAACCACTTCAAATTATATCTTAGGCTATGCTTAGATGGTAAATAACTACAAACTGGTGAGAATTGCAACTTACTGTGTACTAACACAAACATAAATTGGGGACCACAAGACAAGAATCCAGATCTGTTACTGAGGTATATTATATTGCAGTAGAAAAGGGAGAGAGCAGAGAAGATAAGCACCCAATAAACGTATCGAGATGTATAGCTTGCAGCAACTTAAATGCTATCCACACATGGTTGAAGGTTTGAAACAAAAATCTGTTATGTGCAGTTGTGACCACGTAGGAAAAATAAAACTAAATGCAGTGTAACAGGACTTTGAAACATCTTCAGTAATATAAAAAAGCAAATCAACATCTGTTGATCCCACAACTTCTAACCAAACCACGCTGTCAACAAGTGAATAATTCAATCATTTTCAATATTATTGACCATCAACTAAAGAAAAGATATCTCCAGGTGCTTAAAGATTTCTGACAGTGCAATCAGGTCAACCACAAAGCTATCACATTTTGACTCACAGCCTGTACTTAAAGATTGCAGCTACCTTTACTAGTGTGGACATAGTGCAATCAGTGCTTAAAGATTGCAGCAGCTTGTACTAGTATGCAATTAAAACAAATCCTTGCTGGTAAGCAAGCAGATTAGAAAACCTTTTGACTCACATTTGGAAATAATGAGCTATATTCGTGAACAATCATGATTCATGATGATTATGTATGTTAAGAGCATGTGGTGGCTTGGACACCCGTGAGTGCATTTGTTGCAAAAAGTATGTACTTTGTAATGTTTAATTGGAGCTTGTGTCATAGAACATAATTAGCGTTGCTTTTCCATTCATTTCTTTTCTCTTGCCTTGCTATTTTCATGACTAATTTGCTTTTTACATTTATTAAATAACTACCACATGAAAGAGGATGCGCACAATATATAATTTATATTTTAGTTCTATTTTGGCGTTATTACGAAGTCATCACTGATCAGCCGCCCATTTGAGTTCAACAACTAAAAAATATTGTAATAGTGTCTGTAATTGCCCTTGCTGAATCATAGTCTAATGGTGAATAATATAGACACAAGTGGAATCATAGTTCACTGCCAAGCACCCAATGAACATATCTACATGTCTGCTAACAATAAATTAGAATTTCAGTTACTCCCAATAAAGTAAGATGACACAAGTGGAATCGAAAGCTCCCTTCGGAGAGAAGCTGATTATCCAAGACAGCATGAAGAGGTCAAAACAAGAATCGACAACAAAAGACTTTCACACGTAAAAACCCACAAAAAAGCAAACTAACAAAACCAATAGACAAACCCAGCAAACACATTCATCAATCATGTTTTTAATTAAACAGAAAAACATACCTAGAGGACTAGTTGTGAAGGAAGTCGTGACAAAGCACAGCAGTGGTAGCCTGGCAGGTAAAGCCCCAGATTACTGACTGTCGTTGCTGGAAATGCACTGAGAGCAGCGGCTACGGAGGCGTGGAATGACACGTTAGACACGATAAATTTGCTGGAGAGGTCTTTGATTGAGGGCTGGCAGCTGTGGAAGAGCGCGGTAGTTGGTTGCTGGAAGTCATCAAGCTTAAAGCGGAAGGCGTCGAAGTGGTGAGACACAACCGTGTTGGATTAAACCCGATTCAATTTTCAGAGGGCCTGCCGTGGAAAATTTTCAGATTCAATTTTGATTGCATATTAGGGTTACTTCGCCCTTTTATAACAATGGTTCAGTAAGGTCACGTCCATGATAATAAGCTGCAAACAACCAACAATATGCTACCACGTGTCAATTTCATTTTTAAAAAAGTTTTCCTAATCGGGTCGGGTTGTGTCGGGTTATCTGGATTAGACCCGATCCCAAACCCGATTACAAAAAACCCAATTCACACAACCCGATATCGGGTTGTTTACACTACTGACCCGCATACAACCCGACCAACCCGACAAAACCCGATCGGGTCGGGTATTTTTGAACACCCCTAGTTAAAGCAATTACGGATATGCCATTACCCAAGATAGAAAAAGAAGTTAGAGGGTTTCTTAGAAAGATCTAATACATCAATTGATTTATCGCCAAGCTGACAATAGTTTGTGCACTAATATACTAGGTCCTAAAGAAGGATCAGCTAATGACATGGAATGATCAATGCCAAGAAGGATTTGAGAAGATTAATAAGTATTTATAGAATCGAATAGTTTTGAGATCGCTAAAACCCGACAAGATTTGATTCCTTACTTGGCTCTTGAGGAGGAAGCCATTGGTGCTATGCTGGCATAAAAAGATGAGAATGGTGTGAAATATGCCATTTACTATCTTAGCAAGAAGTTGCTACCATACGGATGAAGTACAGTTATGTGGAGAAAATGTGAATGTGCTTCATCATGTTATGGCTTGCAAAGAAGTTGAGGCATTTCTTTCAATCTTATAAAATTAAAGCTATCTCGAATGAGGATCTGATGAAGTATCTTTATAAAGCACCATCTTTAGTGGGAAAGGTAGTAAGATGTTTAGTCAAATTGTCAGGATTTGACATTGGGTATATCATCAAAAAGGTGGTGAAAGGAAGAGTAGTTGCAGAATTCTTGGCCATAGATATGGTCGATGAACCACAGGAGTTGGATTTCCCAGATGAACATTTAGGGATAATCTTGAAGTGGGATGGGGGACGTTATTTGATGGAGCTGTCAATCGAAATGGTGTCGAAATAGAAGTTGTTCTGGTCTCATCAATTGAAGAAGCCATTCCATTTGCTTAGAAACTAAAGTTTAGAGTCACCAATAACATGGTTGAGTATAAGGCCTATGACTTTAGGTTAGAAATCATGATTGCGATAGGCAATAATGAAATAGAAGTGTTGGGAGATTCAAAGCTAGTTATTTCTCAAGCCAATAAAGATTAGGATCTAAGGGAAGAAAGGTTGAATCGTATCTCGAGCACATTAGAAGGTTAATTGGGAGGTTCAAGCAGTACACCTTCACCCATCTGCCTAGAAACGAGAATCAAATGGCAGATACCTTAGCTTCATTGACATCTGTTTAAGTGAATACCCAAGAATTATTAGTGAGACCAATTGTGATATCACAAGCATGAGGTCCTTGCTACATGAAATCCCATGTAATGGAAGCTGAAGTTGAAGAGAAGCCATGGTTCAATGATATGAAGAGATACTTAGAAGAAAAAATTTTGCCAGATGAGGTCGGTAAAAAAGAATGCCAAAAGGGATGTAAATGAGATGTGTTGGTGAGAAAGAAGCTAGAAGGCTTATGGAAAAAATCTATAGTGGCGTATATAGGCCACACATGAATGGGCTAATGCTTACAAAGAAGATAATAAGGTAAGGCTTTTATTGGCTAACCATAGAGATAGATTGCATCCAATTTGTGAAGAGGTGTCACCAGTGCCAAATCAATGGAAATTTCACCAACCACACTTGGAGCTATCAGGAATGGCAGCACTGTGGCCCTTTGCTATATGGGGCATTGACATCATAGGCGAGATAAGGCTGTCAGCCTCTAATAGGCATCGATATATGGTGGTGGCAATTGACTACTGATAAGTGTCTATTTATATATCATTTTCATATCAATTCGTCCATGTTTCTTTGCTATATTCCTTGGTATTTTTATGTTTTTGTGTGGTTTTGATGTTTGTAGGAGTTTTGGAGCAACATGCACAAAAATGGAGTAAAACCCTTCATTTTCACCTCTGCTAGTCAACCATCTTCTCGGATTTAATTGTATTGATATACAATGAACCCGATGACATATGTACCGTTGAAAAGCTCTCGAAGTCTACTTTTTGGAGAAATTTACAGTTTATGAATCCATTCAGTGTACCAAAAGTTGTAATCAAAACAGTATGAGAAGTGTAGAAATGTAATTCCACACATCACTGTAGCATGTATAATACGGACACTGTAGCACGTTACTGTAGCAGAGTATTTAAAAAACACGTTTTGTAGGGTTTATTTTGCCATAACTTGAAGAGGAGGGGGAAAAAAAAATCAGACTGGAGGCTGCAGCTCTATGAATTCTCTCACTTGTGGAGTCTTTGAAGGAGAAAAAAAAGCTGAAAGAGAAGAACTACAAATCTAAGGAGATTGCAAGGATTTGCTATAAGTTTCTTCCGGTTCCCTTTCATTGTTCTGAATATTTTGTATGTATGTGAGTGACTAGGTTTCTTGACTATGTGTAACTGAATAGAATTGGTCGAGGGTGATTTAAAGCCCTGAATATGGTGTGTGTGAGTGATTGTTTGAAGAAGGTGTTATCCCAATTCTGTAACGACAGTGTTGGTATGCTGCACATATCTAATGCTTTGATTGCTTGCCTATTGTATTTGTAGGGTGGACAACTGAATATAATTTGGTTGTTGTCTATTGTTAGATTAGAAATCTTGATCCGTAATTGTCTTGAATTTCCAATCATTAGTAGCAAAATTGTGATCAGAGATTGCAATTGGAAAATAAAACCTAGGTTAAATAATCCGAACCTATGTGATTATTTCTTAGATCAACCTGTCTTTCTTTTCATAATGATTCCATTGAATTAAACTCAGAGAGCTTATTCTAGGTTGTTTAATGGATAGAGATTAAATAAAGAACTTGTTTTATTTAACAACAAAGTAAGGAAAGATTGGGTAACAGAGCTTATTGTTATCTACGGCTGATAACTTCAATGCTGTAATTGGGATGACAATTTACGTTACTTCAAAATTGCACATCTTGTGGAAGAGAAAGAACTCTTAAAAAAGTTGTCGTCTCATTGACTTTTTCACTCCCCCAATTGGACTTGTGTCTGTTTGTGCATTACACTAATATTTCATTTAGTAAAGCATTCAACAAAAATCCCCCCCTGTTTAGTTTATTGTTGCTGGAAATAACAGATTCAATTAGAATCGATCCTCGTGGGAACGATATCTTACTTATCACTTTATTACTTGTGCGACTAGTATACTTGCTAGTTTCGAACGCATCAAGTTTTTGGCGCCGTTGCCGGGGATTGATTTTCTAATCAATTTCTTGTTCTGTTCTTACTACTGATTCTTGATTGTTATTTCCTGATTGTTTGTGTTTAGGCTTTTATGTCCGAGGGAGAAGTGGATCAACGACTTAAGAGAATTAAGGAGTTTCTCCAATCCTCGAATTTAAGGCTAAATCGGTCAATTTCAACTTCACCTCCAGAATTTGACCTTGCATGACATATTTCCCTCCCATTTTCTTGCAGTTCAATCAAATCTGAATCGGAAGCAATGGCGATGGAAAACGATCAGACTCTTAAGGAGTTAGCGGCTCCAATTATTGATCAACAACCACTATGCATAGCACCAATTCTGAGATAGATTTTGAACTTAAATCTAGACTGATTCATCTCTTGCCTACATTTCATGGTTTTGCAGAGAGGATTTGAACAAACACCTCAAATAATTTCATGTGGTATGCTCAAGTATGAAGCCAACCGGCGTTTCTAAAGAGCAAAATAAATCGAGAGCTTTCCCGTTCTCATTAGCAGATTCGGCAAAAGATTGGCTATACTATCTACCACCAGGTACCATTGCCACTTGGAATGAGATGAGTAAACTCTTTTTGGAGAAATACTTTCCAGCCTCGAAAGTTACAAATATTAGAAAAGATAGCTGTCCAATCAGCATGAGCGAAGCACCGGATGCATATGCACGCAACTTACTTGATGGACTCCTAATTTTCAATAGTTCTAATGAGGGTCTCTACCAATGGAAAGGAGTATCATTGATGCTGCTAGTGGTGGAGCACTAGTTAATAAAACACCGAACGTGGCAAGACGTTTGATTAGTGATATGGCAGCAAACTCCCAACAATTCAGCAGTCAATTTGAGCCACAACTACCAAAAAGAGTAAATGAGGTAAGTACTTCAAACATTGAACAACAACTTGGTGAACTTACCTCTCTTGTAAAAAAAATGGCTGTAGGACATATGCAGAAATCATTATACTGTGGGTATATTCTACCATGGAGCATCCAATCGACATGTATCCAACTTTACAAGAAGAATATATGGAACGAGCCAATGCCATGGATGGATTTCCAAGACAACCAAGGCAATGGTGTGATCCCTTCTCTAACACTTACAATGCCGGATGGGAAGATCACCCTAATTTCAGTTACTAGAATCATCAACCAATCGCCCCAAATGACATACCAAATTGGCCACAAGGTTTTAATCAACCTAGAGTGCAGACATACCATTTCACATACAACCACCACCAATGCCACAACCCGCGACCACACCACATTCAGAAAACTCTGTTCCCCGGTCAGGTATGTCTCTCCAGGATATTGTTAAAGCACTTGCCATTAACACAATGCAATTTCAGCAGGAACTAGGGCAAGTATCCAAAACCTGGAAAATCAAATGGGACAATTGGCCACTAACATGAGCAAATTTGAGAGTCAAAGCTCAGGAAAATTACCATCTCAGCCAGTAATCAATCCAAGAGAGAATGCTAGTGTCTGTAATTTTGAGATATGGGAAGCAATTAGAGATTCCCCCCAAGAAATCACAAGCTGATGAAGGGGATGACACCCACTCTCCCACCATGAAAAACATCATCTTCTAAGTAACATCCTAAAACCCATATTCCTCTCATACATGTTACTCCCGCCTTTTCCCAGCAGATTTGCAAAATCAAAGAAGGAGAAACAAGAACAAGAAATCCTGGAAACTTTTCGCAAGATCGAGGTAAACATACCACTTCTGGATGCTATCAAGCAAGTGCCTCGTTATGCAAAATTTCTCAAAGAGTTATGCACCAACAAGAGGAAGTTGAAAGGAAATGAGAAGGTAAGTGTGGGGGATAATGTTTCAGCTGTATTGCAAAGAAAAATTCCTCCGAAATGCAAAGATCCAGGTACGTTCACCATTCCATGCACCATTGGTAATACCAAGTTTGAAAGAGCTATTTTAGATTTAGGAGCATCTATTAATGTCATGCCATATTCTATTTATGCTTCTTTGAATCTTGGACCTCTTGCGGAAACTGGTATTGTAATTCAACTTGCTGAACGTTCTAATGCATATCCCAAGGGAGTTGTGGAAGATGTGCTTGTGCAGGTAAATCAATTAGTTTTTCCAGCAGACTTCTATCTTCTGAAAATGGAGGATGAGACATCTCCCAATTCGACACCGATTCTTTTAGGGAGGCCATTCTTGAAAACTACCCGAACCAAGATTGATGTTCATGATGGCACTCTCACCATGGAGTTTGATGGCGAGGTGATTCGTTTCAATATTTTTGAGGCAATGAGGTACCCTAGTGACTTGCATTCTGTTTTTGCAGTTGATATTATTGATTCTGTGCCACAACAATGTTTTGAGTTAACTCGCAAGGATGGATTGGAAATGGCTATTAGTGAGCACATAGGGACAGAAAATTCCAAAGAACCAAGAATGTTGATACAAGTGTCCAAAGAAATGGAGGAAGCTATGGCATGCTTAGATGAGACTATAGCCATAATCACAAACAGGTATGATTTTTCGTACATTGAATTGCCTTTATCTAATGAGAAACTTCTTCCTTCTGTGATGAAAGCCAATACCTTAGAGCTTAAGCTACTTCCAGATTATTTGAGGCATGTGTTTTTGGGTGAGTATGATTATTTGCCAGTTATAATAGAAATGGGCCTTGCACCACTACAAGAAGAGAAACTCGTCTAAGTACTTAGAGATCACAAAATAACTATTGGGTGGACGATTGCTAACATCCAAGGCCCAACCATATACATGCAACAATGCTTGTTGGAAAAAGGATCCAAGCCCACTAGAGAAGCACGGCGGAGATTGGACCCTCCCATGATGGAACCAACGTCGGGCTGAGGACGTTAAACCAAGCGCTTATTGGGAGGCAACCCAATGTTTTTGAAAAATAAAAAAAAAGAAGAAAAGAAAAATAAAATGAGGTAATAATGATCGATTTTTGTGTCTCAATGAGATTCCTTTCGTAGGCCATCAAATTGATCAGGTTTTATCTCTCTTTGCCATCTGTCTCATTTGTTTTTATATTTTTACTTGTTTTTGACTTTTGTTTGCTATTGTGTTGTTATCTCTTTTATGTGTCTTTAGTTTCGTTTTTGCTCTTGTCTTTTCCTTTCTTTTGTTTAATTTGATTACTCTGTGCTTTGAGCTCATTTGTGCAGCAGCTTGTGGAAACATCCAAACGGAAGTTGAAGTCATTCGCCAAATGTTTGAAACGTGCATATCTTGGAGAAAAAAAAACCCGATCGCATTATCGGTAATATCTCTTCTTTCTTCTCTTCAGTTTGGTGCCGATATCTTTCTGTCGAAACCTTCGTAAATATTTCCTCACTTCTCAAAAGCTGTATTTAAAAATATTTAAGTACGGATGACTAGACTTTGAGTATTGATGCTCTAAATCTGCCTGCGGATATCCGATGGCTCTGTTGAAGCCAATGGTGAGATTGTCCGGTGAACCTTACATTAATCACTTCCGCAAATATAGCCTGGGTGCTAGGGAAAAGCTACTTACTCCACATAGGCGACAGAGCGAAGTAGGTACAAGTATTGTTATAAGGTGCTATATGAAATTTGTAACCAAACTTACTTGTCGTTCATTTGGTTTTGTGTCCAGGAATAGAGAAGATAAACTTTCATTTATTAAGAATGGTTTGAGTAATGAGTCGCTGGATAATGTTTTATTAACTCTTGAGTCACATTCTTGTGGACTTGTTCAGCGTGAATTGCTTAATCTATGGACACAATTTCGTGATGAATTGCAGTGTTATAGTCTAGGGAATCTGACTAAAAACGACCCTGTTTGCCAGTTTATAAGAAAACTGGATGGGAAGCAAATCCCCGACTCATAGAAGGCGTTTCAGCCGTTACTGGACGTAAAACCAGAGGAAGATGTGAGCCACAATCACAACTACTTGTATATTTGAATGTGTGTTGTTGTTGTCGAATTTTTTTCTTGTTTCGTTTGATCTGATTATCAATGTTGTTTTTGTGTTGTTGTTGTTTGTTGATTTTGTTTGTTTTAATTTCAAGTTTTCTTTTTGAAAACCATATGACTACCCCATGACATAAGCACACGTGGGAGATAAGTGTGGAGGTTTTGTCAACCTCCACCGAAAGTATATCTCTACTTTTCATGCTTCACGTGGGAGACAAGTGTGGTGGTTTTGTCAAACCCCGTCGAAAGTGTATGTCTATTTTCCGTGCTTCATGTGGGAGACAAGTGTGTAGGTTTTGTCAAACCCCGCCGAAAGTATATCTCATTTTTTCAAATCTTGGGGCGATAAATCTGCATCGAGCAACCCCCACTGAAATTATGTCCCCATATGTCAAATTTGAGAGGTTTACGTGTGTATATATCCATTCTCCATATTTTCAAATGTCAATATTATAACCTGTCTTACACTTGAAAAGCATATTACCTAACGTGCATCATTGTCTTACACAAGGTTAGAGTACTTGTAGAAATGGAGAAAACACCAATTCGATGATTCCAAGATATATGCGTATTTTGTGGATCACAATTTGGTAAAGATGGAGAGTTTACAACAGCAGCTCTTGATCTTGGTAGGACATTAGCTGCGAGGGGTATTCATTTGATTTATGGAGGGGGTAGTCTTGGTTAATGGGGTGTGTGTCGACAGCTGCATCCTTGGGAGGAGTAAGTTCTCGGCATTATCCCTAAACCATTAGCTGTGCGAGGATATCATAGGCAACATAATGGGGAAAGAGTTACAGGTCTCTAGCATGCATGAGCGTATTGCACATATGGTCATTAAATCTGATGCATTTATAGCTTTGCCAGGTGGTTATGGTACATTAGAGGAGATATTTCAAATCACCTCTTGGGCACAGCTAAACATCCATCAGAAACCCATTAGTTTGTTGTCTTTTCTTGATCAAGCAGTAGAAAAAAACTTCATCTCACAGTCGGCGAGGCAAATCCTGGTTACAGCTTCAATTGCAGGGGAGTTAATTGATAAACTCCAAGAATTTGTCTATTCGCTTGATCCAACAACGGCTCGGATAGATTGGTTTGGAGAAGGCAATAAAAGGCGTAGACTGGATTTAACGCTCCATCTGTAACTCTATCTATTGGTTTGCTTCATTTTTGTTTGCTTTCTTTTTAGTGTGTTTATTTGAGATTTTTCATGTCATTTTTTTGAGCTTTTTCAGGTTATTTCTTTCGTCCCAGGTAATATTTTCTAATCTCGGTTTTTAGAGTGGTGGTATAAAAAGTTCAAGTTCTCTTGAAACGCATTCTGGATTCTTAATCCATAATGGCTGAATAAGGAGGCTAACTTCTAAACTTTGTAGACCCATTCTAACTAACTTGTTTTTTGTTTGCTGACTTGTTGAACTTTGTTATTTTATGAGTGAGTTTAGTTTTGCGTAATTTAGAGTTGTTATGTGTTTTTATCTTTATCAGTTTTGATTCAAAAAAAAACAATTGTGGAAAAAGCTGAGAATGGCAGAATATGGGGTTTTCTTAACTCTTGAAACGCATTCTCTCTAAATAAATCTGTAGCTTATTTATTTCGTGTTGTTTGAAGTTTCTTGTTTCTTGTTTTTGTTCTTTCATAATAAAGGTATATAGGCTGGAAACCTTAAGTCTGCGGGCTACTGGTCCTAAGGATTGTTGAAATATACAATCTTGACTCAAGTGTAACAACGCCATGTACCTCTTTTCTTGTATTTTGTGGGTCAATGATAAGATACTGATTGAATTAAGAATAACTCTTGGAAAATGATAAATGATGCATGGATCTGTGTGCTTGAAATGTTTATTGGTTTTCGCTTTGCCTTTGATTCCTTGCGCACTATTGAGCACTGAGCTATTATCACTGAGTTATTTGTTTACTTAGAGCAAGTTTATGTAATTTAAATGTTTCTTCAGATTTTAATGATTCTAGAACTTGTTTGATGGTCACTCGAGGCGAAATCCTAGACTGTGCAACATTGGGGGAAATGATTTAGGCCATCTTTGGACCGTTTGAGCCTTAATAGCCAACCTTGACTGAAATTGATCCCTAGTTACCCCTTTGAGCCTCTGTAAGCCTTTTTCTTGTTAACTCACTAAAAGATTTCCTAACCTCAAATAAATTTTTTTTTTCGAAACAGCTTATCCCTTATCCATGAGCATGTAAATTACTCACGATTACATTTTGAGCTCTGTTCTGGTTTTGGAAAGTTAGAGCAGGTTTGGTTGTGACATGAGCAATGCAATTGAGTTCTACTGTGTTTGTTAAAAAAAAAAAGAATTTGTACTTCTTGTCCATGTAGTTACACATTGAGGACAATGTGTTGTTTAAGTGTGTGGGAGGGGAAGTGTAAAAAAAAAGAAGGAAGTGTAAAAAAAAAAGAAAAAAAAGAAAAAGAGATCTATACCCTTGAATGTTCTTAAAAAGAATGAAACAACAAAGTGTGGGGGTGTAGTTTCTTTTGTTTTCTACAAAAAAAAAAAAGATTGAGTGTTCTAAATAAGTTTGGGGGAGTAACATGGTGAATTAAAATAAAGTTGTGTTATAGGGTTGAGCTCTACATAGTCTTGAATGATTTATGCGTTTGTGGGTGATTTGAGCCAAATTATTATCCTTTATCATACCTTCACCCAAGCCAAACGTTACAAGCTTAATAAAGTCCTACTTGATCCTTGGTGTTGTGCATGTCTACATTAGTGGAGAGTGACTTGAAAAGCAGGCCTATGGAGTTCATTTATACACACATCTTCAATATTAAATATGATTCATTTTTATGCATAAACTCATCCGGGTTACAAGTGATTAGGTGAGAATGGCTCTACACACACACACTTGAAGAATTGAAGTGAAGCGAAACTAATCTTTGAGATAAAATTCTTGATCAAGTGCATTATTTTGAAGTTTTCCTTGGGTTATAATTAAGTACAATCTTTGAGGCCTATTTGCAAGATGAAGCATTTGTGTATTTTAATTTTTTTGTTGATTCTGTTTCGGTTTAGTTTTATTTCATATTGTCGTAGTTGCTTGAGGACTAGCAAAGTCTAAGTGTGGGGGAATTTGATAAGTGTCTATTTATATATCATTTTCATATCAATTCGTCCATGTTTCTTTGCTATATTCCTTGGTATTTTTATGTTTTTGTGTGGTTTTGATGTTTGTAGGAGTTTTGGAGCAACTTGCACAAAAATGGAGTAAAACCCTTCATTTTCACCTCTGCTAGTCACCATCTTCTCGGATTTAATTGTATTGATATACAATGAACCCGATGACATATCATATACCGTTGAAAAGCTCTCGAAGTCTACTTTTTGGAGAAATTTACGGTTTATGAATCCATTCAGTGTACCGAAAGTTGTAATCAAAACAGTGTGAGAAGTGTAGAAATGTAATTCCACACATCACTGTAGCATGTATAATACGGGACACTGTAGCACGTTACTGTAGCAGAGTATTTAAACACATTTTAGGGTTTTATTTTCATAACTTGAAGAGGGGAGAACGTGGTGGAGGCTTCAGCTCTGGAATTCTTTCATCTCTTGGAGTTCTTGAAGGAGAAAGGAAGCTTGGAAAGAGGAAGAACTACAATCCAAAGAGAATTACATCAAATTTGCTAAGTTTTTCCCTTCCCTTTCATTTTCTGGAATGTCTCCATGTTGTATTGTATTTACCACGTTCTTAAACATGTGTAACTGAATCTGAATTGGTTGAGGGTGATTTCAAAGCCCTTGATATGGTTTTTGTGAGTTGATTGTGTAAGAAGTTGTTATCCAATTCTCTAATTGAAGTTGCTTGTATTTTCCCATATCTAATGCTTATGATTGCTTGCTGATTGTATTTGGGGTGGCCAACTGAATATAATCTGGTTGTTGTCTATTGCTAGATTAGAAATCTTGATCCGTAATTGTCTTGAATTTCCAATCATTAGTAGCAAAATTGTGATCAGAGATTGCAATTGGAAAATACAACCTAGGTTAAATAATCCGAACTTGTGTGATTATTGCTTAGATCAACCTATCTTTCTTATCGTAATGCATCCATTGAATTAAACTCAGAGAGCTTGTTCTAGGTTGTTTAATGGATAGAGATTAAATAAAGAGCTTGTTTTATTTAACAACAAAGTAAGGAAAGATTGGGATAACAGAGCTTGTTGTTATCTACGGTTGATAACTTCAATGCTGTAATTGGATGACAATTCTACGTTAATTCACAAATTCACATCTTGTGGCAGAGAAAGAACCCTTAACAAAGTGTCTCTCATTGATTTTTCACTCCATTTTACTTTGTGTTGTGTTATTGTGCATTTACATTAATATTTCATTTAGTTAATCCATCAACAAAACCCCCCCATTTATTCTGTTGTTGCTTTTGAATAACAAATTCAATTAGAATCAATCCTCGTGGGAACGATATCTACTTATCACTTTATTACTTGTGCGACTAGTATACTTGCTAGTTTCGAACGCATCAACTACTTCACCAAGTGGATAGAAGCTGAGTCCTACAGTAAACTGAGGGCAAAGCAGATGGTGAAGTTTATTGAGAAGAATATCACATGTAGATTTAGAGTACCACATCATGTCATGAATGACAATGGGGTTCATTTCTAGGCTGAGACTAAGGCCTTGTTTGAAAAGTATGGGATTGAACACCATAAGTAATCTCCATATTGACCACAAGCAAATAGAGTAGTAAAAGCGGCTAATAAGAACATCCAAAAGATGTTGGCCAAGACAGTGCAGACAAACAGAGATTGTGCAGAGAAGCTGTTATTTGTGTTATAGGATTATAGAATGACACTTAGAAGCTCAACGATGTGACACCCTTCTCGTTGGTGTATGTTTTAGAAGCGATCCTACCGATTGAGATAGGAAAGAAATCAGTAAGGGTTCCGATGGAAGCAGACATTCCTGAAAGGAAGTGGATTCATAATAGATGTGAACAGTTAGCCTTGACTAATGAGAAAAGAACAAAAGTCGGTTATCATATGCAACTATACCAAAAATGGGTTGCTCAAGCCTTTAACAAAAAAATAAAGATGAAGAAGTCCAAAGAAGGGCAATTGGTCCTTAAACAAGCAGGGCTAGGAGTGTTTGATCTAAGAGGGAAGTTCAAGCCAACTGGGAGGGCCCATTCATTATGATGAAGTTCATGTTCGATGGAGGCATCATCTTATCAAATATTGAAGGAAATGAGTTCATTGAGCCTATTAACATAGACAAGCTAAAGAAATACCCCTGTGTGAAAGCGAGAAAAAAAGAGAGAGAAAAAAAGAGTGAGAAAAAATAATTAATTAGAATTCCAGAAATGGCTAATTAATGACAAGAGTTGTCTCATTGTGCAAATATTATTTGAAGAATAAATTATTGTACTTTTATTAATGAAATGAAATTGTCTGAAAATAAATATGCCTTTGAAATGTCTTATTATTTTGCATAACAACAAAAGGAAAGCATCTAACATCTAAGCTAACAATGAAACTATCAATGTCATCTTTGCCTCTTCGTTGGACTACGAATAGGCTCACCATATTGTCCATAACACTATCTGGCTTGAATAACAGGATCAAAAATGGAAGCCTGAAAGGTCACCCAATCCTTATACTGATCGTTTATCTCAAAGTCAGGATTGTGGAATAGATTCCTATTGATGGTCCGATACAGCCAAGAGCCCTTCGCAAGCTTTAGATAGCAAGCAAATAGTCTCTTAGGACCGAAAGCAATTGGTGAATCCACGATCCTCTGCTTAAGCCCATATTGTTGACCTAGTCTAGCAGGATCATAGAAAGAATTGTGGATCAAACCTGCCAAAGACACGCATGCAATGTAGGTCTCAACTATCACATGCTCTAATCTCCACCATGCCAACGGATCTGAGTATCTAGAATGACTTGAAGACAGTCAACCTAAGAAGAATATCTCTCAAGTCTCCTCCTTGTATGAAGTCAAGGACTATAATAAGAAATATCCCCCTCAGGCATTGCTAGAATAGACAGCCTTTCTTGTAACCGAATCCGAAAATAAAAAAGAACTAAAAAATAAGAAAAAACCCATTAAGTTGAAAACATGAAAAGGGTGGCTCAGGCAAAAAATTAGGGCAAGCCCTTCTAAGTTGAAAACCCTAAAAGGCAACTTAGACAAAAGTTAGGGCAAAAAAAGAATGGAAAAAAAAAGAGAAAAAAAGGGCACGTTAAGTTGAAAACCTAAAAAGGGTAGTTCAAGCAAAAGTTAGGGCAAGCTCGCTAAGTCAAAAACCTGAAAAGGCAGCTTAGGCAAAAATTGAAGCGTGAAAAAGAGAAAAAGAAGAAAAGAAAAATGAACCTACAATGAAAACCCGAAAGCACGACTACGACAAAAATTATGGTTAAAAGAAAATTACTTGAAGAAATATAAGACTACCACTAAATCTTTGATTCAGATTAATCCTTATACAATCAAGTTCAACCAGCATCTCAACATGAATCAAGGAAACTACCTTGAAATTGGATCCCATTTGAGGAATGGTGGTCACAAGATATGAGTCACCGAGATCGTCCGGTTAAACCGGTACAAGCTGTACAAGAAAGCAAAACTGAAGAAGGCAAAACCAACCGGATGAGGTCCTATCCATCATCTCAAGCAAAGCATGATGGAAAACAATGTCACTCTATCGCCTCTAGTGTGAATGCCCATGGTAGAACTTGAAAAGTTGAACAAGTTGAAAAGATCAAATATTGACAGTGTCTCAATAGTAGGCGGAATATTGCTCTTAGAACTGGATAAATGGACATCGAGTATGGCAAAAAATTTCTCATACAGGGGACAAAGCTCTTGCCCATTGAAGCGGAAGACGTGGATCATCAGAATCCCAAAAGGTTCCGTAGTTGTCGAGAAAAGAAATGTCAAGCTTTACATGTTGGAGGAACTTCAAAATGTAGAGACTGTTGGATTCGAGCCATTTTTAGTCATCGTTTTTTAAAAGTTTCAAGAAAGCTAAAGAAACTCGAGAGAGGCCTCAGACATGTTGAAAAATGTAAAGAGGCATCAAGAAGCACAAAAGAAACTCGAGAAACAAGGGATGAAGTGTTAGAAGGTGTGAAATATAGTGGAGATGAGGAGCTCCTTTTATAATGCAAAGAGAAGGCAGAAAAAGGCAAGAGAAGGAAGAACCATTAGCAGATAATGGAAGGACTACCAGTCAGCTATCGCACTATCAGCTGACGGTGTAAGATAGCAAGCCAGTGGTTTAACAGCTAGTTAGCAGTAGTTAAGGCAAAAGGCCCTCCAACTTTTATTTTCGCGTGTTTTAGAACTTCCAGTTTGGATATTGACGAGCGATTTCAAGCACGCAACTTCCAAATTTTGTAATTTTATTCAAAATTGAATAAATTATGATGTAAAAATTTCTTGATTAAATTTGGATGTAAATTGATCAAAATACACATCGTTTAAAAAGTAGTGCATGAAGCTGAAAATAGAAAATTTTCACTAAGTCTTTGGAGTTTGTTCATATAGCTGATTGCTTTGATTATACATCATGCAAAGTTGAAACATAGAATTATATACATGGAAGCTAAATGAAAAATGCAAAAAGAAATCAACATCAAGGAAATGGATTGCAACAGTCCTCACTCATCACCATAATCATTGTCATCAACAGAAAATGTAGCAAGTTAGGCTTGAAGGCACTTAATCTCTCGCTCCAAACGAGCATTCTCCTAACAACTCATCTAATCCAAGCAAGAAGAATATAGTTAGAAAAACTATTAAGATAGAAATCATATATACATGAAGTATAGAATATTGTTTTACCTGATACTGGTGATACATTTGCAACACATAACCATGAGAAGCAGCTTGCATCCGGAAGACATGCTCCATGGAAGACTGTGATATCTGTATTTCATTTCATTTTTATAACTAACAGATATTTGAAGAATAATAGGAAACTTGAAGAATACATAGTTAGACAACATACTAAGGTAGTATCTTAAGGAACGAAAGGAACAGGCATGGTCAGATCCTCAATGATCACATGGTTGTTGATCTACCCACTAGCACCCCACGTGTAGACTACATTGCTAGGGTAGCCTGGAGGTTGCTGGAGTAGTTGTAAAGGCCGGAGGCAAACGTGGCTACTCAGTAGCAGCAACAAAAGAGGTAGATGTGCTAGTACCAAAGGAAGAAAACCTCAATCTCTTCCCACGATAAGTGGAAGAACTACCACCATGAATGGAAGAGCCACGGGTAGCACTAGTAATGGGATAGGGAACCTCATTAGTAGGTTGACCTGGCCTAGTGTATAGCAAGGTGGCTTAAACGCACTCAGCATAAGAAACTGTTGCCATAGGGAACTAGATCTCGTCAAATGAATCTCAGTAGTGTAGTCGATCACCTCTGGCTCCATAGCAAAGTCAGTAGAATCTATCATCAGGATCGGTGGCGAATCAGGAATCGGATGATCATCTATACCTCTGAACCAATCCCAGACTCGATCACCTATATACCACATCATGCTATCAATGCATGGAAAATGGATGCAATAGTTGATGAATAGAGAAATGACCCTTATAGCAGCCGAACAACCCTCAACGGGCCCCTACCACTCATAATGAATATGTGAAAGATAGAAATATAGTGAGATTGTGATATAAATAAGAAAGAAATACTAACTTTAATGTCTTTTACCTTGTCCCAAATCATCATGTGAATGTAATCACGAAAGAAGTCCAGCTTGTGAGATCTTCCAAGCTCTGCACGACGTGCAACCCACCTCCTCATTCATGGAAAGAAAAGTCCTGACAAGCAGGATGTGAGGAAGCCAGGACACCTAACTCGTAGGCCCACATCTGTTATAAAGAAGACAAAATCAGAAATATAATTTATACAGACGAAACTTGAAGCTGTAAGAGAGGAGAAATTACCTCAAACAAAGGAGCGAAACTGATAATCGTGATGATGCCTTGACATGCACGGTCTCAACCAAAGTATAACTAGTTGAGAGCAGCACGACTCTAATCAGAAGTATCTAAGTCAGTCAAGATCTTGAAGGACAGGAAGCAGAATCAAGAAGGTAGTGTTTGACGCATTAACAAAAATGGTTAAACGAGCAGATAAGTGATGAATTTACGTGCATACTGATCCACCTCGAACGGAGTCAGGTATGATCTCTTCTTCCAATATTCGTACAATGCAGCATATTGAATCGCGATGTTATTCTTGATTTTCATATCGCACCTAAGAAGCTGACAAACCAAATTCCTCTAATCCCTCAAGTCAGCAATGCAAGCATCGATGGGTACAACCTCTTTACCACGTGGAAGGCTGATCAAAGCAATAATATCCAATGGTGTGACAATCGTCTCACCAATCAGAAGGTGGAAAGTGCAAGTCATGTCCATTCACCTCTTATATGTAGTAGCCAGCACTCAATGATCAGTGTGCTGAGAGGCATGTGAAAGAGAAGTGATAAACTAATAGAAGCTGGTAGCAGCAATCCGCATAAACAAAACATGTAAATGAGAAATTAATTCATTATAATCATTAATTATTATTAGCTATAATCAGTTGATTAGCAGTTAGTTAGTAACTCTATTAATAATTAGTTAGTTTTATTCTGTGTGTTAGCTGACATGAAATTAGTTAGGATCAATTATAGAAATAAACCAATCAACAGTTGCCTAGTGGGTAATGACATTTTGTATGTATATGTACCAAATTTTTTTAGTCCATTAAGTGTGATAAATGCATATTAAAGCCTTTCACTAGAAGTTTCTAAATTCTCTTATTTGTTTAACTTGGTATCAAAGTTTATGGGATATTCTTTTAACAATTTTCCTAGAAATTCTAATTTTCCTGGAAGCTCAAATTTTCCAAGAAACTCAATACCTACTTAGATAAACTCTAATTCCTCAAACATGTTGCCTCTTACGATGTAGCTAGCAGCTCTTCCTACTACTTTTAAACTTCAACGTGGAAATTATGGCTTTTGGAAGTCACAAATTCTGTCTACCCTAAGAGCCTACAATTTTGAAGGCTTTGTTCATAGAACTAGTTTGTGTCTTCCTTCATTCATTACAGTTCAAGATCCAGCAAGTAAAGATCCAGTGACTGTGATCACCTAGATCAACTTTAACTATGTTGTTTGGCAATGATCTGATCAATTTGTTTTTAGCTAGATGTTGTCTTCCATTTCAAAAGCTATGTTTGGCTATATAGTCAGATGCAAGAAATCTATTGAAGTTTGGAATTCTTTGGAGCATTTGTTCAATGCTAAGTCAAAAGCTAAGGCTATGCATATTAAGCATCAACTATAGACAACTAAGAAAGGTTTTTAATCTCAGATTATTTTCTGAAAATGAGATCATTTGTAGATACTCTACATGCTACAGTAATTAAGACATCTGATCTTGATCAATTGTTGCATAGCCTTGATGGATTAGGACCTAACTATGATGCTATAGTTGTTAACATTACTTCTAAGGCTGGATATATTTCTTTAGAAGAGGCATAATACTAATACAAAGCTGTGGTATCCATATAGATTCCAGTGCTAATCTTGCTAATAGAATATCTCAGCATGGTTCTTTCAATCCAAGATATCAATTTGCAAGGCTTTATTTCCTCATAATTCTAGAGGTAAGGGTAGAAATACAAATTGCTATGCTAGAGGAGGCTACAATACACCTAATTTTGTTACTAGTGGTGGTTCAAATGGTTCTAATTTTGCGAAACTAGTTTGTCAACTCTATGGCAAGATAGGATATACAATAACAAAAATGGTATAGAACGTTTCACATTAGCTACTAGGGCCTATCACAACAATCTTCTTTATAGCAAGGTTTTCAATATTTCTTCACTTGTTGCTGAAAATGCTTGGTGCCTAGACATAGGGGCGACCGATCACATTATCTCAAATCTTAGTAATCTTATACTGAAATCTGCCTATACTAGAAGTGATGCAGTTCAAGTTGGTAATGGTAATACTCTCTTCAATATTGCTCATTTTGGATCTAGTTCATTACCTTATCCTAACTTCAATAGATTTGTTAACACTAGTTGTGTTGTTGCTAATTATAGTTGCATTTGTTGATGCTGATGTTGATGGATAGTCATTGCCTTACCAAAATCCTTCTAAAGGACCGAGAACTGCTTGGTAAGTGGTAGTCACAATCAATATAGCAACCATAAGTACTATGTTTCAAACATCGTTAGAAAATTTATCTGGACGTTGGACCCTAAACCATCGCAGTTTATTAAGTTTTTTAACCAAAAATAGGTTTGAACTTAAGTAACCTACAAGCATAGAGTGCTTTGTGGTTGTAGGACCACTAGCTTCGAGTTTGGAAGTTCTCTGAGCTTTAGCACGATGTAGGATATTCCCAACTTCTAGATCTAGCGAATCTTCTTCAAGGTAAAAGATGTCCATAGCCGTCAAACCACAATTGTTCTTGGTATTTAAATTGATATGTCTAATCAACATCTTCGCAACCTTTATCATTGAGGTGAATATTCCAGTGATTAAATATTGTGACAAGAAACGTAATTAGGTATAGAAATGAAAATGATAAAAAAAGAGTGGTACAAATTAAAACTATATATATGTACTTAAATAAATATTAGTAAAAAATGTCACCTCAGGTTGATTTGTAGCTATTGCAATATGCAAGGCATTGTTGCCATCTTCACCTTGACTCTTTAGGATGAATTCCATATTCACTTGTTGAAGCCATCCAAACAAAAGTTTAAAAGCACTAAACCTACCATTTTTTAGAGCAACATGTACATCAGTTTCATATTTAACTGTCAAAACTTTAAGATGATGGGCAAACACACAAAATCATATACAAAATCATAAGATCCTCTATTTCAACTACACAGTGCAAAGGAGTAACCATCCCTTTCGCTTTGATGCGGACGAGCTCACTACCAATTATTGTGAACCACATTACCAGGTATTTACAGCCGTTTTCCAAAGCCAAGTGAAAATGGAGCTAAGCCCAAGATGATTTAGCTTCTGAGCCAATGATGGCTTTAAGCTTGTTATTTCCTTAGCATCATGGAATTTTCCATTCCTTATAGCTATATGTACAGGAGTATCAAAAAAATGGTATCTGATCAATACACTCCAAAGCATACGGATCTTTTGTAAGTATTAAATACAACAAATCGACATTTCCATCATCTACAAACTGCTTGAGCCCAGGATCCATGTAAGGGCTCTTTTGACACTATTGTGTTACAATTATATTGTCTAATTGTCGGAGGTACTACAATTGTTGTTAAATGTTTTGAAATATGAGATACATATTGCAAAATGGGGGTATGTGTGTGTGTGTGTATCTGTGATATAATATTGTTGGTGTCACATGTGGCGCATATGGCATGTGCATTGCACTTGATTAATTTGTCATCATGTGATAAAAACATTAAATGTAGATATTTTCCTAATCTCATTTATTTTATATGGATTTTTTGTATTATGAGAATTTTAACTAGAATAGAATAAGTTTTGATTTGGTATTCTAGTTGAATAGGAAATTTTATATTTACATTGATTATCTCTTATTAGATTAGGATATTATTTAAGTATTCTAGTTTACTTAGGAGAGTAGTTATATATTTGTATTGATTATCTCTTATTAGATGAGGATATAATTTAAATATTCTAGTTTACTTAGAAGAGCGTATTATCACTTCCTATAATGTTTGATTGTTATCTAAACTTTCCTTATGAGTTTCATTGAGATTCTACCGGATAATAACAAGAATTGTAATCGATATCACATACTATATAAAGCTATCTTCATAGCTTTTGGAGTGGGACATTCAACGCATTCAAGGCAAATTGAGAGAGAGCAAGCAAGAGCAAGTTTAAGTACGTCTTTTCTTTGTTTTTTAGGCTCTGATTAATTGTTGTGGGTTGTGTGAGCTTAAGGGAGTTAAGTAATCATATGAGTCTATACCAGTTATAGGTGTTATGTCTTTCTTAACTGTGTAATGTTAAGATAGTCGTAATAGAAAAAAAATAGCACTAGAAGAGTGTGTGAAGGGCTATTGTTGTGATCGAGGTTGATAAAGTTTGCATAGATTAGGTTAGTGAGTGAGAGGGGATTCTACCACTGTAAAAGGTCTTGAGTCGAGTGTAAACACATATAATATAATGGATTACAACTCTTGTTACCCGTGGATATAGGTTAGTTATAACCGAAGTCGTAAAAATTTCTATTTTAATTTACTTTACTATTTTCAGTTATATTATTTGTAACTATCCGTACATTGTAAGACCTAACAAATATTTAAAGTGGGGGGTTATAGCTTGAGGCAATATTTGTTGGCTAGGAGAGTTGAATATTATTTGCTACATAATATTATATGCGAAGGCAATGTGAAGTGGGTGTTATAAGGCGTAAAAAGCGAGAAGGCCAAACATATAAATGTGAGAAATAGGGGAGATAAGATAAGGAGAAGATAGAGGGAAGTTGGGTGAGTCTTACTACAGTACAACTGCTGTATTCATACAACAACTGTACTGTAGTATGTAAAAATCGTAATATATCTAAAAATCATAAGCGAGTAGAAAAAAAAATCATATTTGCAACTTTTATATGTTTTGTATTTTTACGACTTTTTTACATATAACTTTTATTTAATCGTTTCTGACTTTTACTCATATGTTTACAATTTTTGCATAAAATACACAGTTGCTTTATCATATAGCAACTGTATGGTAGTTTTTCCTGGAAGGTTGGTTGTGCTTTTTTAATTCATATTCGATATTCATACACATTTATGAACCGTAATAATTGAATCTTGTAGCATTAATTAATTAATTAACAAAAATCCAAAATAAATTAGTTACATGTGTGGTGAAGCTTCGCGTGTAACATATATACGTGGTGAAACTTCAAAACATTAACTGTTATGCTGGGGGCAATATTGAAAAATGACTTAAATACTATTAATAATGTGTGTTATGCTCTATAATATAAATTTATTTAGATTGAATTAGATTAGATAGTATATAATAAGATTAGATAAAATATAATATTATATTAAATAAAAGGTAAAAAAGAATTATAATATGATAAGTTCAATTAAAATATAAAAATAAATTTAAATAATAGTTAAAAGTATTTTTAAAATAAAAATATTGGATTATTAAATTTTTATTATTTATTTAAATAATTAATTTTTATTAAAATATTTAACAAATTATTTATTAGTTATGTAAATATTTAGTTATTTATTATATATATTTTTGGTATTTATTAATGAAAATTGAGACAAAAATAAGTTTATCTATTATTAACTTATGAGTAAATTTATACTAAATTTACATATATCTTAGACAAACTGTAACACTATGGTATTAGTTTTATGCTTTCGGTCTTGCTCAAAAGTCTTATGTCAAAATACCCTCTCCCTATATTAGAAGGGATATTTTAACACAAGACTTTTGACACAATTTATTGACACAATTTTCTAGTCATTGATCTTACAAAATCTAATGGCTGAGATTGAAAGTCAACAAGATGTATTTAATATTACCAACTTATCAATTGTCTCAACCATTAAATTTTGTAAATCAATGACTAAAAAATTATGTCTGATTTTGTGTTAAAATATCTTCTCTCTACTATATATATATATATATATGTTACTTTTCGGTGGACATCTTTTGGAAAGGATCCAATTGTTATGAATAAGTGGAAGCATGAAACTGCTGGTCAAGTATCTTTTGGAAAGCATTCAACGCCAGTAGGGCGGACCTACACTATGCCCTATGGGGCCAGGGTCCTATACAGTTTACAAAATTCCCAATTACCCCATTCTGTAAACGGCTTCCTAAATTAAAAATTAGTGTCAATACAACCAAATCTTTAATATGATTCGCACGGTCGATAACCTTTCAAGCGTCTCTCTTGACTCTTTTTCTTTTGATAGTTTTTCAATAATAGCACAATTATTATGTCTTATCTATAAACTCAACAATCTTTATTATATTAATTAATTAATAAAATATATTCTTTTAAAAATTTTATTAAATAAAAATATGAGATAAAATTAATTAATTAATTAATTTTCCTTAAATATATTTTTTAATAAAAGAAGACAATTCTATTATAGATTTAAGTTTAAAAGTTTGTATAATATACTTTTTTAATTATTTTATTTAAACTATATAATTATACTTCATTTTTTATAATTTGTTTTAAAAAGTAGAATTTTTTTCTTTACTTTTTTAAAATCTAAGCGAATATGTTTTATTAAAAAATATTTATTTAAATTATTTAATTTATATCTACTTACAATATTACAAGAAAGTTAAATTCTATATTCTTAATTAGATTAATTAATTGATCTAAAAATTATAATGAATTATTTCCTTTCATAAATTTCAAATATTTAACAAAAAAATTATTTTTATACCCAACTGTGTCAACCCTTGCAAACACTAAATCTTTTATCTGCCACTAAATGCTATGATGTGTGATAGGTGTCTATTTATATATCATTTTCATATCAATTCCGTCTATGTTTCTTTGATATATTCCTTGGTATTTTTATGTTTTTGTGTGGTTTTTGATGTTTGCAGGAGTTTTGGAGGAACTTTCACAAAATTGGAGTAAAACCCTTTATTTTCACCTCTGCTAATTAACCAATTTCTCGGAGTTAATTGTATCGATATACAATTAACTGGATAACATGCTATATACCATTGGAAAGCTCTCGAAGTCTTTTTTTTGGAGAAATTTACGGTTCACGAATTTATGTAGTGTACCGAAAGTTGTGATAAAAATGGTATGAGAAGTGTATATTTGTAATTCCACATATCACTGTAGCATGTTATTAAATACGGGGGCACTGTAGCAAGTTACTGTAGCAGAGTATATAAACATATTTTAGGGTTTTATTTTGATAACTTGAAGAGGGGAGAACGTGGAGGAGGCTGCATCTTTGGATTTCTCTCATCTCTTAGAGTTCTTGAAGGAGATTGAAGGCTTGGAAAGAGGAAGAACTACAAATCCTAAGAGATTTCATCAAATTTGCTAAGTTTTCATTTCCCTTTCATTTTCTGGAATTGCTATGTATTGTATTGTATTTGTATTGTGTCTGAATATGTGTAACTAAATCTGAATTGGTTGATGGTGATTTCAAAGCCCTTGATATGGTGTTTGTGAGTTGATTGTGCAAGAAATTATTATCCAATTCTCTAATTGAAGTTGCTTGTATTTTCCCATGTTTAATGCTTATGATTACTTGCTGATTGTATTTGGGTGGCCAACTGAATATAATCTGGATATTGTCTATTGCTAGATTAGAAATCTTGATCCGTAATTGTCTTGAATTTCTAATCATTAGTAGCAAAATTGTGATCAGAGATTGCAATTGAGAATAAACCTAAGTTAAATAATCCGAGCTTGTGTGTTTATTGCTTAGATCAACCTATCTTTCTTATCGTAATGCATCCATTGAATTAAATTTAGAGAGCTTGTTCTAGGTTGTTTAATGGATAGAGATTAAATAAAGAGCCTGTTTTATTTAACAACAAAGTAAGGAAAGATTGGGATAACAGAGCTTGTTGTTATCTACGGTTGATAACTTCAATGCTGTAATTGGATGACAATTCTACAATTAATTCACAAATCCATATCTTGTGGTAGAGAAGGATCCCTTAACCAAGTGTCTCTCATTAATTTTTCACTCTATTTTACTTTGTGTTCTGTTATTGTGCATTTACATTAATATTTCATTTAGTTAATCCATGAACAAAACCCCTCATTTATTCTGTTGTTGCTTTTGAATAACAAATTCAATTAGAATCAATCCTCGTGGGAACGATATCTTACTTATCACTTTATTACTTGTGCGACTAGTATACTTGCTAGTTTCGAACGCATCAAGTTTTTGGCGCCGTTGCCGGGGATTGATTTTCTAATCGATTTGTTATTTTGTTTTCATTGTTGATTCGTATTTTTTTTGTTTTTCTTTTCTGATTGTTTGTGTTTAGGCGACATGGCAGTAAACTTCCAACAATTCAGTAGCCGATTTGAGCCACAACTTCATTGGAGAGTAAATGAGGTAAGCACTCCAAACATTGAACAACAACTTTCTAAGCTAACCTCTATTATGGAAAACATGGCTGTAGGACATATGCAGAAATCTTATGCATGTGGGGTATATTCTACCATGGAGCATCCAATGGACATGTATCCAACTTTACAAGAAGAAGATATAGAACAAGCCAATGGGTGGATTTTCAAGACAATCAAGGCAATGGTATGATCACTTCTCTAATACTTACAATGCCGGATGGATAGATTACCCCAATTTTAGTTACGGGAATCATCAACCGATCGCCCCAAATGGCATACCAAATTGGCTGCAAGGTTTTAATCAACCTAGAGTGTAGCAACCATTTCAAATGCAACCACCACCAATGCCACATCCAGCACCACAACCAGCTTCAGAAAACTCAGGTATGTCACTCCAGGATATTGTTAATGCACTTGCCACTAACACAATGCAATTCCAGCAGGAAATTGGGGCAAGTATCCAAAACCTGGCAAATCAAATGGGACAATTGGCTACTAGCATGAGCAAATTCGAGGGCCAAGACTCAGAAAAATTATCTTCTCAAACGGTGATCAATCCAAGCGAGACTGCTAGTGCGATAACTTCGCGAAGTGGAAAGCAATTAGATGTCTTACCAAGAAAATCACAAACTGATGAAGGAGATGACACCACATCCACCATGAACAAAACATTGACTTCTCAGGTAAATCCTATAACTCCCATTCCTTCATATGTTACTCCTCCATCTTTTCCTAGTAGATTGGCAAAATTGAAGAAGGAGGAACAAGAACAAGAAATCCTGGAAACTTCTCACAAAATCGAGGTAAATATACCACTTTTGGATTCTATCGAGCAAGTACCTCGTTATACAAAACGTCTCAAGGAGTTATGCACCAACAAGAGAAATTTAAAAAGGAATGAGAAAGTAAGTGTGGGGGAAAATGTTTCAACTGTACTACAAAGAAAAATTCCTCCGAAATGCAATGATCCAGGTACGGTCACCATTCCATGCACCATTGGTAATACCAAGTTTGAAAGAGCTATGTTAGATTTAGGAGCATCTATTAATGTCATGCCATATTCTATTTATGCTTCTTTGAATCTTGGACCCCTTGCGAAAACTGGTATTGTAATTCAACTTGCTGATCGTTCTAATGCATATCCCAAAGGAGTTGTGGAAGATGTGCTTATGCAGGTAAATCAATTGGTTTTTCCAGCAGACTTCTATGTTCTAGAAATGGAGGATGAGACATCTCCCAATCCAACACCGATTCTTTTGGGGAGGCCATTCTTGAAAATTACCCGAACCAAGATTGATGTTTATGATGGCACTCTCACCATGGAGTTTGATGGCGAGGTGATTCATTTCAATATTTTTGAGGCAATGAGGTACCCTAGTGACTTGCATTCTGTTTTTGCAGTTGATGTTATTGATTCTTTGGCACAATAACTTTTTGAGTTAACTCGCAAGGATGGATTAGAAGTAGCCATTAGTGAGCACATAGGGACAGAAAATTCCAGAGAACCGAGAAGGCTGATACAAGTGTCTAAAGAAGTGGAGGAAGTTGTGGCAAGCTTGGATGAGACTATAGCTATCATCACAAACAGGTATGATATTTCGTACATTGAATTGCCTTTATCTAATAAGAAACTTCTACCTTCCGTGATGAAAGCACCTGCCTTGGAGCTTAAGCCTCTTCCAGATCATTTGAAGCATGTATTCCTTGGTGAGAAAGATACTTTGCTAGTCATAATAGCAAAGGGTCTTGCACCACTACAAGAAAAGAAACTCATCCAAGTGCTCCGAGATCATAAAACAGCCATTGGGTGGACAATCGCTAACATCAAAGGTATTAGTCCAGCCATATGCATGCACCGCATCTTGTTAAAAAAGGATCCAAGCCCACTAGAGAAGCACAGCAGAGGTTGAATCCTCCGTTGATGGAAGTTGTCAAGAAAGAAATCCTGAAATTGTTAGATGTGGGTGTGATTTATCTAATTTCGGACAGCAAGTGGGTGAGTCCAATCCAAGTTGTTTCGAAGAAATCTGGTGTTACGGTGGTTAAGAATGACAATAATGAGCTAGTTCCCACTCGTATCCAAACTGGCTAGTGAGTTTGTATTGATTATCGGAAGCTCAATTCAGCAACTCGCAAGGATCACTTTCCTTTGCCATTCATTGATCAAATGCTAGAGAGGTTAGCAGGTCATTCTCACTATTGTTTTCTTGATGACTATTCAGGATATAATCAGATTGTCATTGCCCCCGAGGATCAAGAGAAAACTACATTCACATGCCCATTCGGTACATTTGCCTATCGACGCATGCCATTCGGTCTTTGCAATACCCATGCCACTTTCCAAAGGTGTATGGTAAGTATTTTCTCTGATTATGTTGAGAACATCATTGAGGTATTTATGGATGACTTTAGTGTTTTTGGTGATTCTTTTGATAAATGCCTTGACAACCTTACCCTTATACTTCAAAGATGTATAGAAACTAACCTTGTTCTGAATTGGGAGAAATGTCATTTTATGGTAGATCAGGGTATAGTTTTGGGACATGTTATTTCTGCTAAGGGTATAGAGGTGGATAAATCCAAGATAGATCTTATATGTTCCTTACCACCTCCCACAAGTGTGCGGGATATTCGTTCGTTTCTTGGCCATGCAGGTTTCTATCGTAGATACATCAAAGATTTCTCGAAGATAGCATTGCCCCTAGGCAGATTATTATAGAATGATGTGGCCTTTGAATTTGATGAGAAATGCAAAGAGGCATTTGAGAAACTGAAGGAACTCTTGACTTTGGCTCCAATAATCCAATCTCCAAATTGGGATTATCCATTCGAGATCATGTGCGATGCGAGTGACTATGCTGTGGGTGCCGTTTTGGGTCAACGAATTGGCAAAATTCCACATGCCATTTACTGCGTATCTCAGACTTTAAATGATGCTCAACTTAATTATTCTACCACTGAGAAAGAGCTGCTAGCAGTTATTTTTGCTTTATAAAAGTTTCGATCTTATTTGATTGGTACTAAAGTAATCGTTTATTTTGATTACGCAGCTTTTAGGTACTTGCTCACAAAGAAAGATGCTAAACCAAGGCTTATCAGGTGGATACTCCTTTTACAGGAGTTTGACTTGGAGATCAAAGATAAGAAGGGAAGTGAAAACTTAGTTGCAGACCATCTCAGTCGCATTGTCCATGATAAGAATGCACTGCCATTACAAGAAAGTTTTCGGATGAACAATTGTTGTCTCTAAATATAGTAGCCCCTTGGTATGCAGATATTGTCAACTACTTAGTTACCAAGAAGCTACCACATGACTTGACTCAAGCTCAAAGAGACAAGATCAAAACATTGCCAAGTATTACATATGGGATGATCCATACTTATGGAAGCATTGTTCTGACCAAGTGATAAGAAGGTGTGTTTCTGAATCTGAATTTAATTCAATTTTAACCTTCTGTCATTCTTATGCATGTGGAGGTCACTTCGGACCAAAAAGAACAGCCCTTAAAGTTCTTGATTGTGGATTCTACTGGCCATCATTGTTCAAAGATGCATATCTGTTCTGCAAAGCTTGTGACCGTTGTCAAAGGACAGGTAATTTAAGTGCCAAAAAACAAATGCCACAAACCCCTATACTTATTGTCGAGATTTTTGATGTGTGGGGTATTGATTTCATGGGTCCTTTTCCTTTATCATTTGGCAATGTTTACATTATACTTGCTGTGGATTATGTTTCTAAATGGGTGGAAGCAAAAGCTACGAGAACTAATGATTCTAAAGTTGTTGTAGATTTTGTGAAATCTAACATTTTTGCGAGATTTGGAACACCAAGAGCCATGATTAGTGATAGAGGGACACACTTCTGCAACCGATCATTTGAAGCCTTGCTCAAGAAATACAACATCACTCACAAGGTGTCTACTGCATATCATCCACAAACTAGTGGTCAAGTTGAAGTTTCAAATCGAAAAGTCAAGTCCATTCTTGAGAAGACAGTGAATCTGAACTGAAAAGATTGGAGCCTACGATTGAATGATGCACTTTGGGCATACCAGACTGCTTACAAGACACCTATTGGTATGTCTCCGTAGAGGTTAGTCTATGGTAAGCCATGCCACCTTCCATTGGAGCTCGAACATAAAGCTTGGTGGGCAGTAAAGCTTTGTAACATGGAGATGGATGCTGCTAGAGAATAAAGGAAGCTTCAACTGTAAGAATTGGAAGAACTTAGAAATGATGCCTATGAGAATTCCAGAATTTACAAGGAGAGAACTAAGGCATTTCATGATAAAAAGATCTCCAGGAAGAATTTTGAAGTGGGACAGAAAGTTCTTTTATTTCATTCTCGCCTCAAGTTATTTCCAGGTAAATTACGATCTCGATGGGTTGGACCTTTTGTTATTACTAATGTTTTTCCTCATGGTGCAGTGGAAATCAAGAGCTTAAAAACGGACAAAGTGTTCAAGGTGAATGGGCACAGGTTGAAGCCTTACAATGAGAATTCAGTGATGCAGGACATCGAGGAGGTACCTCTCTATGAGCCAGCTTATCTTGATGGGTGATGGCAAGTAACGTCAGGCTGAGGACGTTAAGCCAAGCTCTTATTGGGAGGTAACCCAATGTTTTTGAAACATAAATAAAAAGAGACAAAGAAAAGAAGGTAGTAACGATCAATTTTTGTGTTTCGAGGAGATTCCTCTCATGGGCTATTATAATTGATCAGGTTTTATCTCTCTTTGCCATTTGTCTCATTTGCTTTGTTGTTTGTTTTTGACTTTCATTTGCTCTTGTGTTTTTATTTCTTTTATGTGTCTCTATTTTCTTTTCTTTTCTTTTCTTTTCTTGTGTTTAATTTGATTATTCCGTGCTTCGAGTTCAGTTGTGCAACAGCTTGAGGAAACATTCAAACGGGAGTTGAAGCCATTGTTCGAAGGTTTGAAACGTGCATATCTGGGAGAAGAACAAACTCAATCGCATTATCGGTAATATCTCTCCTTTTCTTCTCTTCAATGGATGCTGATATCTTTCTATCGAACCTTCGTAAATATTTCCCTTCACTTCTCAAAATGCTGTGTTTAAAATTTATAAAGTACGGATGACTAGACTTTGGGCGTTGATGCTCCTAAATGTGCCTGCGGATATCCGATGGCTTATCGAAGCCAAGGTAAGATTGTCCGGTGAGCCTGATATTAACCTAGCAAAATACATGCCTGGTCTAGGAAAGAGCTACTACGCCAAGAGGTGAAGAGCAAAAAGGTTACAAGTATGTTATAAATGTGCTAGATGGAATTGTAACCTAGACTTGTCGTTCATTAGGTTTTGTGTCCAGAAATAGAGAAGATAAACTATCATTTATTAAGAATGGTCTGTGTAATAAGTCGCTGGATAATGTTTTATTAACTCTTGAGTCACATTCTTGAGGACTTGTTCAGCGTAAATTGCTTAATCTATGGACACAATTTCGTGATGAATTGCAGTGTTATAGTCTAGGGAATCTGACTAAAAACGACCCTGTTTGCCAGTTTATAAGAAAACTGGATGGGAAGCAAATCCCCGACTCATAGAAGGCGTTTCAGCCGTTACTGGACATAAAACCAGAGAAAGATGTGAGCCACAATCACAACTACTTGTATATTTGAATGTGTGTTGTTGTTGTCGAATTTCTTTTTTCTTGTTTCGTTTGATCCGATTATCAATGTTGTTTTTGTATTGTTGTTGTTTGTTGATTTTGTTTGTTTTAATTTCAATTTTTCTTTTTGACAAACCATATGACTACCCTATGGCATAAGTACACATGGGAGATAAGTGTGGAGGTTTTGTCAACCTCCGCAGAAAGTGTATCTCCATTTTTAATACTTCACGTGGGAGACAAGTGTGGAGGTTTCATCAACCTCTGTCGAAAGTATGTCTCCATTTTTCATGTTTCATGTGGGAGATAAGTGTGGAGGTTTTGTCAACCTCCGCCAAAAGTATATCTCCATTTTCCATGCTTCACGTGGGAGACAAGTGTGTAGGTTTTGTCAAACCTCACCGAAAGCATATCTCATTTTTTTCAAATTTTGGGGCGATGAATCTGCATGGAGCAACCCCCACCGAAATTATGTCCCCATGTGTTAAATTTGAGAGTTTTACGTGTGTATATATCAATTCTGCATATTCTCAAATGTCATTTTATAACCTGTATTGCACTTGAATCGCATAATACCTAACGTACATCATTGTCTTACACAAGTTTAGAGCACTTTTAGAAATCGAGAAAGCACCAATTCGGCGATTCCAAAATATATGTGTATTTTATGGATCGCAATTTGGTAAAGATGGAGAGTTTACAACAGCAGCTCTTGATCTTGGTAGGACATTAGCTGCGAGGGGTATCATTTGATTTATGGAGGGGGTAGTCTTGGGTTAATGGGGTGTGTGTCGACAGCTGCATCCTTGGGAGGAAGTAAAGTTCTCGGCATTATCCCTAAACCATTAGCTGTGCGAGATATCATAGACAACACAATGGGGGAAGAGTTACAGGTCTCTAGCATGCATGAGCGTATTGCACATATGGTCATTAAATCTGATGCATTTATAGCTTTGCCCGGTGGTTATGGTACATTAGAGGAGATATTTCAAATCACCTCTTGGGCACAGCTAAACATCCATCGGAAACCCATTGGTTTGTTAAATGTCAACAATTTTTTTGATGGTTTGTTGTCTTTTCTTGATCAAGCAGTAGAAAAAAACTTCATCTCACAGTCGGTGAGGCAAATCCTGGTTACAACTTCAACTGCAGGGGAGTTAATTGACAAATTACAAGCATTCGTCTATTCGCCTGATCCAACAATAGCTCAGATAGATTGGTTTGCGGAAGGCAATAAAATGCGTAAACTGGATTTAACGCTAAGTCTGTAATCTTTATCTACTGGTTGCTTCACTTTTGTTTGCTTTCTTTTTATTGTGTTTATTTGAGATTTTTTATGTTATTTCTTTTGAGCTTTTTCAGGTTATTTCTTTCATCCCAGGTAATATTTTCTAATCTCGGTTTTTAGAGTGGTGGCTTAAAAAGTTCAAGTTCTCTTGAAACGCATTCTGGATCTCTTCAATCCATAATGGCTGAATAAGGAGGCTAACTTCTAAACTTTTTAGACCCATTCTAACTAACTTGTTTTTGTTTGCTGACTTGTTGAACTTTGTTATTTTATGAGTGAGTTTAGTTTTGCGTAATTTAGAGTTGTTATGTGTTTTTATCTTTATAAGTTTCGATTTTAAAAAAAAAAATTGTGGAAAAACCTGAGAATGGTAGAATATGGGGTTTTCTTAACCTTTGAAACGCATTCTTCCTTAATAACTTTGTAGTTTGTTTATTTCATGTTGTTTGAAGTGTCTTGTTTCTTGTTTTGTTCTTCATAATAAAGGTATATAGGCTGAAAACCTTAAGTCTGCGGGCTACTGGTCCTAAGGATTGTTGAAATATACAATCTTGACTCAGGTGCAACAACGCCACGTACCTCTTTTCCTGCATTTTGTGGGTCGATGATAAGATAATGATTGAATTAAGAATAACTCTTGGAAAATGATAAATGATGCATGGATCCGTGTGCTTGAAATGTATATTGGTTTTTGCTTTACCTTTGATTCCTTGCACAACATTGAGCACCGAGCCATTATCACTAAGTTATTTGTTTACTTAGAGAATGTTTATGCAATTTAAGTGTTTCTTCAGATTTCAATGAATTCTAGAACCTGTTTGATGGTCACTCGAGGCGAAATCCTAGACTGTGCAACATTGGGGAAATGATTTAGGCCATCTTTGGACCATTTGAGCCTTAATAGCCAACCTTGATTGAAATTGATCCCTAGTTACCCTTTTGGAGCCTCTGTAAACTTTTTTTCCTTGTTAACTCACTAAAAGATTTCCTAACCTCAAATAGATTTTTTTTCTCTCCAAATAGTGTGTCCCTTACCTATGAGCATGTATATCATTCATGATTACATTTTGAGCTATGTTCTATTTTTGGGAAGTTAAAGGAGGTTGGATTGTGCCATGAGCAATGCAAGTGCGTTTTATTGTGTTAGTAAAAAAAAAAGAAAAAAAAAACAATCTGTACTTATCTTCCACATACTTACACATTGAGGACAATGTGTTGTTTAAGTGTGGGGGAGGGGAATTGCAGCAGTTAAAAAAAAAGAAAATAAAGAAAATAAAAAAAAGAGAAAAGAAAAAAAAGAAGAAAAAGAGATCTATACCCTTGAGTGTTATTAAAAAGAATGAAACAATAAAGTGTGAAGGTGTAATTTCTTTTGTGTAAAAAAAAAAAAAGAAAACAATAATAAAAAGAGAGATTGAGTGTTCTAAATAAATTTGGGGGAGTCACTTGGTGAATTCGAACGAATTTTTTTTTTTATGTTATGTGGTTGAGCTCTACATAATCTTGAATGATTTAAATGTTTGTGGGTGATTTGAGCCAAATTATTATCCTTTATCATACCTTCACCCAAGCCAAATGTTACAAGCTTAATAAAGTCCTACTTGATCCTTGGTATTGTGCTTATCTATATTAGTGGAGAGTGACTTGAAAAGCAGGCCTATGAAGTTCATTTATACACATATCTTCACTATTAAATACGATTCATTTTTATGCATAAACTCATCCGAGTTACAAGTGATTATGTGAAAATGGGCTCTACACACACACACAAGGAATTAAAGTAGAGCGAAACTAATCTTTGAAATGAAATTTTTGATCAAGTGCATAATTTTGAAGTTTTCCTTGGGTTATAATTAAGTACAATCTTTGAGGCCTATTTGCAAGTTGAAGCATTTATGTTGTTTTAATTTTTCTTTGATTCTGTTTCGATCTAATATCGTTGTAGTTGCTGGAGGACTAGCAAAGTCTAAGAGTGGGGGAATTTGATAGGTGTCTATTTATATATCATTTTCATATCAATTCCGTCTATGTTTCTTTGCTATATTCCTTGGTATTTTTATGTTTTTGTGTGGTTTTTGATGTTTGCAGGAGTTTTGGAGGAACTTGCACAAAATTAGAGTAAAACCCTTCATTTTCACCTCTGCTAATTAACCAATTTCTCGGAGTTGATTATATCGATATACAATTAACCGGATAACATGCTATATACCATTGGAAACCTCTCGAAGTCTATTTTTTGGAGAAATTTACGGCTCACGAATTTATGTAGTGTACCGAAAGTTGTGATAAAAATGGTATGAGAAGTATATATTTGTAATTCCACATATCACTGTAGCATGTTATTAAATACGGGGCACTGTAGCAAGTTACTGTAGCAGAGTATATAAACACATTTTAGGGTTTTATTTTGATAACTTGAAGAGGGGAGAACGTGGAGGAGGCTGCATCTTTGGATTTCTCTCATCTCTTGGAGTTCTTGAAGGAGATTGAAGACTTGGAAAGAGGAAGAACTACAAATCCTAAGAGATTTCATCAAATTTGCTAAGTTTTTCATTTCCCTTTCATTTTCTGGAATTGCTATGTATTGTATTGTATTTGTATTGCGTCTGAATATGTGTAACTAAATCTGAATTGATTGAGGGTGATTTCAAAGCCCTTGATATGGTGTTTGTGAGTTGATTATGCAAGAAATTATTATCCAATTCTCTAATTGAAGTTGCTTATATTTTCCCATGTTTAATGCTTATGATTACTTGCTGATTGTATTTAGGTAGCCAATTGAATATAATCTGGATATTGTCTATTGCTAGATTAGAAATCTTGATCCGTAATTGTCTTAAATTTCTAATCATTAGTAGCAAAATTGTGATCAGAGATTGCAATTGGAGAATACAACCTAAGTTAAATAATCCGAGCTTGTGTGTTTATTGCTTAGATCAACCTATCTTTCTTATCGTAATGCATCCATTGAATTAAATTTAGAGAGCTTGTTCTAGGTTGTTTAATGGATAGAGATTAAATAAAGAGCTTATTTTATTTAATAACAAAGTAAGGAAAGATTGGGGTAATAGAGCTTGTTGTTATCTACGATTGATAACTTCAATGCTGCAATTGGATGACAATTCTACGATTAATTCACAAATCCATATCTTGTGGTAGAGAAGGATCCCTTAACCAGGTTACTGTCATTAATTTTTCACTCCATTTTACTTTGTGTTGTGTTATTGTGCATTTACATTAATATTTCATTTAGTTAATCCATCAACAAAACCCCCCATTTATTATGCTGTTGCTTTTGAATAACAAATTCAATTAGAATCAATCCTCGTGGGAACGATATCTACTTATCACTTTATTTCTTGTGGACTAGTATACTTGCTAGTTTCGAATGCATCAATGTGATAGCTTGAATTATCCTTCATGTGTCTTAAGTTCGTCATACTTGATCGAATCATTTCAAATTTCAATCTTATTCAATTTAATTTAACTCATTATTGTATTGAATTTAAAACATAAAAACTAAACTAATCATATAAGTTGGTGAATTATAAAATAAAAATCTATCAATTACTAATACATTTCATATAAAAATTAGTAATCTAAAAGAAATATAGTTAATTTAATAATTTTAATCCAAAACACATAAAAAATGCAAGTATTTAATACAAAAAAATTAAGCTAGGAATAGTGCATTATATTTCTAGTTTTTTTCTTATATCATATTGATCGAATTTATTATTTTTTTAATCAAATAATAGAGTTTGTTAGATGTTTCTCAATAATGGATTAGATTGAATTTATGCTTTTCAATATTAAATCTAGATCAGATAAATCTTTATTATTTGTTCGCTATTTGAGTTCAATTGGATTTTCACTCTTGATTAGATTATACTAAATTGGAAAATCTTTAAACTAATTAATATGGGCTTAGTTAGAAGCCAAATCCATTAAATCTAAAACACATGAACACTCCTCATTAAGGGTCTATTTCGAATTATTTATTGTGGAAAAGTATTGTAGCAAAAATCAATCATTAACCATGCTGTTTCAAAAAGTCAAAAATGCTATGCTATATAAAAATTATGTATACGTGTCTGGTAAATTTAATTTTTAAAAGCCAATTTTTAGGAAAAATACTAAAATATCAGTGATTTTATAATAAAAATTACAATTATTCGATTTAAATTGACTTAAAATTATAATCTTCAAGTAATTAAATAGAATATTTAAATATATTTATTATTCATTTATTATTACAAATTTAAAAATTAAAACATTGTCAGAATTGACACTGTAGGCTACCGATATTGTGGGGCATGCAACGACATCTCCACTAATATCGAGATCGTCAAAAGCCAAAACTTTAATCTTCAAATCCTGTCGATTGACAACTTAAATGGTAGATATTGGTGTCAAAGTCTACTACATATGCATGTGCCATGTAAATGATGAGTTTTGATCAACTTGTAAACAAGAATATTATTTTTATTCCTGTTTTAATATTTCTAGAATTATATTTTAGGAAGTATTTGATTTGTAATAAATATCTCTTTAGATTAGGATATAATATCTTGTATCCTAATTAGAATATGAGAATATTTATTTGTCCTAATTCCTTTTGGAGTTTGTTTATAACACTTCCTATTTTATTTCTCCTAATCCTAATATGATTTTGATTAGAATTTTTACAGGATTTCTAGGAGATTTCGGTCAGACCTCTCACTATAAATACACAAAGCTATTCAGGCGGCTGATAACGTGATTGAGAGATTGACGTGTTGGCTGATTTGGTTGTAAGAGAGTCTTAAGTTCGGCATTCCATGAATTCAAAGAAGAGAGCTTCAACGCAAAAGGAATGTCTTCTTTGATTTGATTCTTTGAGTCTTTTGATTCATGTATGAGTGATAGAAATCGTACATGAGTTGTTGATTGAGTCTGTGTGAGTTAGTAGACACTTGGGATAACTTGCGGGTTAAGTGTTTACATAATTCAGTGTCAGACGTTGTTGTTATATGTAACTTAATAGTGTGTTGTTAAGTTATCTGCGATAGAGAGTGGGCAGTGTTAGTGGAGTTTAAGATCTTGACGGGATTTTGTTTGTCAAAGATTAGGTCAGTGTGTGAGAGTGAGTAAGCACTATACAAGGTCCTAAAGATTGTACAAACAAGAACTTAGTGAATTACAGCTCTATAGCTGTCTGTAGACGTAGGTTTTATAATCGAACCACGTAAAATTTTTCTGTGCTGATTTACTTTACAGTTTACTATTATAATTCTTATAAATGCATACCTCCAGAACTCTCAATTGGTATCAGAGCAGGTTCACTGATAGACAAGTGAAGAAAACGATCATACTGATCTAGAAGGATGGAGTTTATTCGCACTGGAAGATCTGGAACATAACCACCTATCCTTGATGACTGTAATTATTCATATTGGAAGGTAAGAATGATGATGTATATTAAATCTCTTGATGACAGGGCATGGACTAGTGTACTTAAAGGATGTACACCACCAACGAAGGTGAATTCATTTGGTGATTCCAAAGTCAAACCAGAGGATGAATGGACTGATGAAGAATACTGACATTCCAGCTAGAATTCAAAGGCTCTTAATGCAATTTTTGCTGTAATAGACTTAAACAACTTTAGACAGATTTTAAGGTGCAAAGCAGCCAAGGAAGCATGGGACGTACTTGAGGTAAAACATGAAGGAATTGCATCTGTTAAAAGATCTAAATTGATAAGATTAAATTCTCAATTTGAAAATATGATGATGCATGAGGATGAGTCAATTTCTGAGTTTTACTCTAAGATATGTCACATTACAAATTTGGCATACATGCTTGGCAAAACTTTTACTGAAGCAGAAATTGTTAGCAAGATAATTAGGTCTGCTTCAGATAAATTTCAACCTAAAATTTCAGCCATTGAGGAAGTTAAAAACACTGATGAGATGAGGGTTGATGAAATGATTGGCATTCTTCAAAACTTTGAAATTAATAAGTGTACTAGAAAGCAAAAAGGTAAAAGCATTGCATTCAATGTGAAAACTGAAAAATCTGATGATGAAAGTAGTGATGAGCTTGATGAAACTAATTCTAAACAGATTACTTTTCTAACAAGAAATTATGTCAAGTTTATGAAAAGAAATTTCAGGAAAAAGAATCAAGGAAAGCCATCAAACTCAAGCGAAGAAAAATTCAGAAAGTTCAACAAGGAGAATGACAAGAGGAAGCCAAAACAACCTGAAAAGAAAGGGCAAATTCAGTGTTATAAATGTTTTGGTTATGGGCATATTCAATCTAAATGTGCTAATCTCAAGAAGAAAGACAAAGGACTGACAGCAACCTGGAGTGATGAATCAGAATCGGAGTCAGAAGATCAAGACTGTATGAGCAATTTTGTTGCATTTACAGCATCTGCAGCAGATAAAGGAAAAACTGTTATGTCTGACATAACAAAAAATTTCAGAACAAGTGTTGATCATTCTGATGAAGAAGATGGACCAGAATACTATGAAGATTTGCAAGAGACATACAATACACTTTATGGTGAATGGCTGAATCAGAAGGAAGAAATCAAAATCTTGAAGAAGAAGATTGAAGTGCTGGAATGTGAAAATCCTTTGCTGAAAACCTATCTCAGAACTGGAGACTGTTTTGACAGACGAAATAGCACATATTGAAAAAATCACAACAGAACTGGTTGAAAACAAGAGGTGTGTTAATCAACTCAAAATTAGAGTAGCCAAACTTGATCAGTTCTTGAGTCTTGGAAGAGACAACTCTAACAAACATGGATTGGGATAAACAAAAGGTAATGTTGCATCTTCATCAAAAACAGTTTTTGTGAAAGCTTCAACATCAAGTAAGAATTTTGAACTTAACTCTTTAAAGTCAAGTCCTAATTCCAAGAGCAGTGAAACATTTGTTTCTCCTTTGAGTTCTTTCAAATCTAGTCCTGAAAAGGTAAGGAAATTCATTCCTATTTGCTATTTTTGTGGTAAAAAGGGACATATTAGGCCTAGATACTTTAAATTGTTAAATCTTTTGCATAAAAGGTCAAAACAATTCAAACTGTTACCAAAATCACAACTGCAGTGGGTTAAGAAAGACAAAACAGTATGTCATGTTGCTCTTACTACTCTTGAACATACTTCTAACGGTTTGTGGTATTTTGATAGTGGTTGTTCCAGGCACATGACTGGAAATAAAGAGTTTTTAACAGATTTTAAAACATGCAAAGAAGGTAACGTCACCTTTGGAGATGGAGCAAAGAGTAAGATCATTGGTAAAGGCACTTTGAATGTCAAAGGCCTACCCAACTTTCAAAATGTCTTGTTGGTTGAAGGTTTGACAGCTAATCTTATTAGTATTAGTCAGATTTGTGATGACAAATATATTGTTTATTTCACAGAAAACGAATGCATGGTCTTAGATAATTTGGGTAAATGCATTATAGAAGGTAATAGATCTTTAGATAATTGTTATTTGGTAAAGATTGCATTTCAAGCTAGGATTTCGGATTTAGAATTGTGGCATAAAAAATTAGGACACCTAAATTACGAAGACTTGGTTAAATTAACTAAGATAGGTGTTGTAAAAGGAGTTCCTAAACTTGATGACAAAGTTAATGAAATTTGTGGACCATGTCAAATGGGAAAACAAATTAGAAGTTCACACAAATCAAATCCACATCTTAGCACTTCCAAAATACTTGATTTGTTTCACATGGATCTTATGGGTCTTATGCAAATTGAAAGCATTACAGGTAAGAGATATATATTTATTTGTGTGGATGATTTTTCTAAATATACTTGGGTTGATTTCATAAAAGAAAAATTTAACACTTTTAAGGCTTTCAGGAATCTTTGTGTTAAGCTAGAAATTGAGCAAAACAAGAACATTGGCAGAATTGTCAAAACAAGAAGTGATCATGGCAAAGAGTTTGAAAATGTTAGCTATGCTGATTTTTGCAAATATCATAGAATTGATCATGAATTTTCAGCTCCCAAAACCCTTGAACAGAATGGCATTGTGGAGAGGAAGAATATAGCTCTTCAAGAGATGGCAAGAGTGATGCTCAATAGCAAGAAGTTGACAAAAAGGCTATGGGCTGAAGCAATAAGCACTGCTTGTTATATTTCAAATAGAGTTTTTCTTAGACCTGACACGAACCAGACACCTTATGAAATTTTAAAAGGTAGAAAACCGAATTTTAAATATTTTCATGCCTTTGGATGCAAGTGTTACATCTTAAATGACAGAGAGCAGTTAGGTAAATTGGATTCGAGAAGTGATGAAAGAGTCTTTGTGGGATATGCACAAAACAGCAAAGCATTTCAAGTTTCTGAGAACTGAGGCAGTCATGGAATCTGCAAACGTAGTATTTGATGATCTTGACGATTATGCAAAGTACTCACAAGAGGAAAGCATAACCAGCTTCACACATAATACAGAAAAGTCAGATACAGATAGTAACAACAAAGAAGATTCTGTTATAAAAGAGGACATAGCTGTTGTTACACCCGACATAATAGTAATATTTGATAACTCAGATTTAAACAGAAATTCAATCAGGAATGAAGATGAAAAGAAAGATCCACCTATATGGATTCAAAAGGCATATCCAACAAGTTCTATCATTGGAACACCAGATGGCATGATGAAGACTCGAAGCAAGGTAAGAAATCAGGTCAGGTTTGCATGTTATGTGTCTTTAGTTGAACCAAAAAATATGAAAGAAGCCTTAAGGAAAGATGTGTGGATTCAAGCTATGCAAGATGAACTTAATCAGTTTAAAAGAAATGAAGTGTGGGAATTAGTTCCTAGGCCAGAAAATGAAAATGTCATTGGAACTAAATGGATTTTCAAAAATAAAACTGATAAAAGTGGACAAGTAGTTAGAAATAAGGCTAGGCTAGTTGCACAAGGTTACACACAAGTAAAAGGCATAGACTTTGATGAAACCTTTGCACCAGTAGCTAGACTTGAGTCAATCAGATTACTACTTGCAATTGCTTGTTTGCTTGATTTTAAATTGTACAAAATGGATGTTCAAACAACATTTTTAAATGGCTATCTCAATGAAGAAGTTTTTGTTGGACAACCTAATTTTGTGTACAAATTGTATAAAGCTTTGTATGGTTTGAAACAAGCTCCTAGAGCTTGGTATGAAAAGTTGACAAATTTTTTGATCAACAGAGGTTATAAAAGAGGCAGCAATGATAAGACTTTGTTTATCAAACATGCATCTAACTATTTTATTATTACTCAAATATATGTTGATGACATTGTCTTCGGATCAACTAACAAAAGCAAAACTAATGAGTTTGTTAAGTTGATGCAGGAAGAGTTTGAGATAGCATGGTAGGAGAATTAAATTTCTCTCTTGGGTTGCAAGTTAAGCAAATGAATGATGGGATATTCTTATCTCAATCAAAATATGCTAAAAATCTTATAAAGAAAGTTGGGCTTGAGAATTCAAAACCAATGAAAACTCCTATCAGTACTAACCTTAAACTTTCAAAAGATAATGCAGGAAAAGATGTTGATGCAAGTTTATACAGAAGCATTATTGGCAGCCTGCTATACCTTGCGACAAGCAGACCAGACTTGTGCTTTAGTGTAGGACTTTGTGCTAGATTTCAAGCAAATCCCTAAGAATCACATCTTGCAGCAGCTAAGAGAATCATAAGATATGTACATGGAACACATGATTATGGAATATGCTTTTCTAAAGATACAAATGATTATCTTGCAGGGTTTAGTGATGCTGATTGGGCAGGAAATGAGGATGACAGAAAAAGTACTTCAGGAGGTTGTTTTTATCTTGGTACTAACTTGGTTTCATGGCACAGCAAGAAGTAGAATTCTATTTCATTATCTACTGCTGAAGCCGAATACATAGCAATAGGGAGTTGTTGCACATAACTATTATGGATGAAGCAAATGTTGAGTGATTATGGTATTGAACAAAAGCCTATAACTGTGTTTTGTGATAATACTAGTGCTATAAATATTTCCAAAAATCTTGTTCAGCATTCTAAAACAAAACACATTGACATTAGATACCATTTTATAAGGGAACTAGTAGAGTATAAGGTGATACACATTAAACACATCTCCACTGATAGACAATTAGTTGACTTGTTCACCAAGGCATTGGATACAACAAGATTTGAAAATCTAAGAAAGGCCTTAGGCATCTGTCAGTTATCTGAATGAATACAGCTTACTGTTATGTTAATTGTATCTGCAATATCATGAGTTTTCTTCTAATTAAGCATGTGTGAGCTGTGATATAAAAATTGTGTGAATAATTAAATACTGGTTTAAAAATAAAAAATACAAAGAGGGCTACTAGTATATGATGTGTGAAAGCCATCCATAGAGAGTAACTTCATTGTATCTAGGAAATATGGTGAATTTACCCACTCAAATGGAAAAGGGTTATCTCTATACATGTCTGAAAGTTACTATATTATTTAGCAAATTCACATTGAGACAAACTTTTGTGTGTGTAAGAAGCATGCTCAAGTTGATCACTCAATTGGATTAAGTGATGAAATAATTAAAAGAAAATAAAACAGCTCTTGAATATGCTTTCTTATAATGATTCATATGATAATTCAGATATTGCTGTTATGTTATTTTTAACTGTGTTGTGTTACGTTTTTCATAACAGACGGTGCTCTTTGTGCTTATTCAAAATTTGATTTTCCTGTGTGTCCACGTGTCAAAAATGCCATGTCAGCATTATTGAATTGAGGGGGAGAAGTTTCAGTGGCTTGAATTCTGATTCTATTAGAATTCCTTATTCAAATTAGAATCAAATTTGAATTTTTGTCCATTAATGTCAGTTATGAAACGGTTTTGGAAATAGATTTGACATTAATTTTTGTTAAAAACAAAATTGTTTTTAAATTTGGCCTCGTATATTAGGAATCGGTTTTGGGCTTCTCTTGTTCATTCCATACTCCCACAACAGTTTCTTCCCTGTCTCGCATCTTGGTTCTCTCTTCCTGTTCTGGAAATTTTCTGCAGACCAGTAACCTTATTCATGGTGATCGCAATTGGTTTGACAAAATTCACTAGTTCTTCATCTCCTCACAGCGACTCCAGTTACAACAGAAGTGACAGCGTTCCATCATCTCCAACACAACAACCGCATGAGTGAAGAACTAGTGTGTTGTTAAATTATCTGTGACAGAGAGTGAACAGTGTCACTAGAGTTTAAGATCTTGGCGGGATTTTGTTTGTCAAAGATTAGGTCAGTGTGTGAGAGTGAGTCAGCACTGTAAAAGGTCCTAAAGATTGTACAAACAAGAACTTAGTGAATTGCAGCTTTATAGCTGTCCGTGGACGTAGGTTTTATAACAGAACCACGTAAAATCCTCTTATGCAGATTTACTTTACAGTTTACTGTTATATTTCTTATAACTGCATACCTTTAGAACTCTTAGTAGAGATGGTGAAGGATCTAGAAAGAGTGACTATTGACAATCCCGATGGTGGTGGAGGTCTCGTCGTAATCATTAGGCCACTAGTAGTGATGTCAACGTCGATGACGACATTGACTATTCCGGCATCTTTTTTTTTTATTTTCAGAAAAACCTTCTTAGAAGTAATTTTGATGAATTTAATTAATTAATTAATTTAAAATTTTAATATTTAAGAGCATTTTTGGATTTATATTTTTTGAGAGGGACAATTTTTGTATTTTGGTTTATCCAAATTTTAGTTTTCAAAATCAGATTTTCAAAAGTTACTCTCTGCCTACTTTTGCAATCTAACACAAAAATAGATTCTTTGAGCAACATCAACCTGGACAATCAATTTTAGATGAGTTTACTAAAGACCAAAATAATTCTAGGTAGTAGTAATGAAATCCAAAAACTGTTATGCAACAGAAGTGCCAAACTCATTTAAGTCCCACACAGTGGCAGATATAGGATTTAGAGTTTGGGGGAGCCGACTCTGTCGAGTATAAAAGCAATTTTTTTGTTAAATATTTGTAATGTATAAAAGGAAATGAATCATTATAATTTTTAGAGCAATTAGTTAATCATCAAATTAAGAATTTCTCAAAATTTTGTTTTAATATTATAAGTAGATTTAAAGTAAATAATTCAAATAAATATTTTTTAATAAAAAATATTCACTTAGATTAAAAAAAAAAGTAAAAGAAAGAAACTTCATGCTTTTTGAAATAAATTATGAAAAATGAAGTATAATTATAAAGTTTAAATAAAATAATTATAAAAATAGGTATATTATACAAATTTCTAAACTTGAATCTTTAATACAATTGTCTTCTTTTATTAAAAAAATATAGTTTGAGTAAACAAAAGGCAAATAAATTAATCTTGTCTCAAAATTTTTTTTAATAAGTCTTAAACGAATATATTTCATTAGTTAATTAAACGAAATAAAGATTGGCGAGTCCATAGACAAGGCATAGTATTATGCTATTATTGAAAAACTTTGAAAATGGAAGGGGCCAAAAGAAATTTATCACAAAACACTTGAAAAAATTGGGCTCTAGGATTGCATTAAAGATCTGGAGAGGTCCAAATAATTTTTCATTTAAAAAGCCTTCACATACAGGGGGTAATTAGGAATTTTTCAAACTCGGGAGGGGCTCGGGCACCCTTAAGCAATAGTGCAGGTTTGTCCCTGAGTGTTTTTCTTAGTTTCAAAGGTGAGAATACCTAATATAGTTTTACCAGCTACCTCTATAATTAGTTGGATCGTTCTATGATTAAAACTTTCATGGATGACCAAATTGTTTAGGGGAGAAGAAATTACATCGTCTCTTCTGAAAACAAATTAAAAAGTAGCAAATTTCGGTTATCGTTTTTCTCAAACTTTTTGTTTTCCCTTGAGTTTATGATTAGTGTATTGGTTAATGTATTTAGAGTTTGATGGTGCTTTTATATATAATTGTATCCTGTGTACATAAATACATTGCAATTAAACAACCTCTAAACAGATTTGATAACATTGATCAATAATACTTAGTTTGTGTTAAAATTTACATGACATATTTGCTTTTGATAATACAATTATGGATAAAATAAATCCAAACATATAATACTCATTTAATAGTGCGAGAGTAGGGATGGCAAAAACCTAGGCTGGGCCGGGGAACTCAGTCCCCATCCCCGACTCTGGCAAGGAATTCAATTCCCTGTGCCTAAATTTTCTCAGATTTTCCAGGGTTGGGACAGGGATGGGGTTGAGGAATTCTATTCCGGGGTGGGGGAGTTGATTTTGCCAGGTTATTCCTTGATTTTTATTTTTTTTAATTTCCTGCATCAAAATAGTTACTATTTGTATTGTGTTTCATATTTGATACCCAAAATGAGTCTGTGGCCTAGAGGTACCTAGGGGCCTTCATTTAGGGTTGGCAATGGGGCGGGGCGGGGCAGGTCTGGGGCGGCAAGTACCCAGGCGGGGCAAAAGAAAATTGAGCAGATCCAGCCCCGTCCCACCCCGCCCCTAAACATTTATATTTTTGCAATCACACGCCTATAATATTTATATTTTTGCAACCTTGTCCTCGTATATAAAGTTTATGCAGGTTTTCATTTTATTGGCATTATGCAAACTAAATGGTAATTATATAAATTAGTTATATCATTTAAAAATATAGTGACCACCAATTACCATTTGATTTTATTAATTATAATGTTACATACTCTATTAGAAATAATATTAAAAGTATATTATTGCTTGTAAACTAGTTAATTGATAATTTTTCAAATAGTTAATAATACAATTAAATAATTTTTCAATAGCATGTTGATTTAATTTCAATATAATAATAATAATAAATGATTGACATATACCAATTAATTAACATTATATATATTTATAAAACATTAATAATTTAATTAATTAATTTAAATTACGATCAATTATATATTTAAGGTTATAAGATTGTTCTTATCATATTTCTATTTACATATTTAGAAAATAATATATTGATTACATTAAAAGTATATATTTTAGAAATGATCTTATTAATATTACAATAATTTAATTAGTACTTAATAATCTATATCAAGATTGTATATATTATACAAATTTAATTCCTAAAAAATATAAATATTTTATTTTGTCATTATAATATGATTAAATTGATGTTAATATACTAAAAGATGTTAATTATTAATTAAAATGTTACTTTCGTCAAAGTATTTGTATTGTTTGTAAAATTATGAAGAATTCACATATATAAAAAGTTAACAAATATAACCCAAGAAATTCTAAAAGTCCTAAAATTTTATAAATACACCCCTATATTTTATGGGGCGAGGCGGGTCAACGGGTCCAAAGGGTTGGACCCGGACCCGGACCCGGACCCAGACCCGCCTTGGCAGGGGCAAAATTATTTTGCTCCGGACTCGCCCCAAACTAGTTTTGGGGCGGGGCAAGTTTTATGGGCCACACCAAGGCCCCAGACCCGTTGGGTCAAATTGCCATTCCTACCTTTATTCTTCTTTCAACTTAGGTTCAACTTGTCCCATTGACGCTTACGTTTATTTTTTTGTTAATATTAAGTTTATAATTTTTTTTCTATTGAAATAAATGCTAAAAAGAGATGTGTGGCCTAGTGGTACTTGGGGGCCTTCATTCTCTCTTGAACCCAGGTCCAAGTTGCCCTATTAATGCATACTTTTATTATTTTTGTTAATATTATATTTATAATTTTTTTCTATTGAATTAGACATTGCTTTTGTGTATATTAATTTTTTATTAAATTATTAAATCTGGCTTCATTATATTTATAATTTCGTTACTTGTATTAATTTTTTTATTAAGTTAGTCAATTATTAACTAAAATATCAATGATGAAAGTACATATAAGAAATCATTAATTTAAAGTTGAAGTTCAATTAATAATAACATAAGATAAATAATAATCTAAAATATCCAAACATTAAAATCTAATTTTGTCAATATAATTTCTAAACACGTAAACAAACTATAACTTATGATTTTTTTTAATTATGATAATGATTTATTGATTTATGATTTTTTTCTTTACAAATAATGAAATTGGATTTGTTATTCGGGCTAGGCTCGTCCTCTTGGGCCTTTGCCATCAAGAATAAAAAATTAAACTCTTAGGCTGGATATGATATGAATCTTGGGTTGGGCTTAATTTACATTGCAAATTAATGTATATTGCACAATTAATCATTCCAAGCCAGGTCCGGGCTGGTGAGCATGATCCCTACCCTCTACCCGATCCTAAGTAGTCCCCCAAAAACTGCTCCCCATTCCCGATGTCAATCCTCGAAATTTCGGGTAATTCCCCGGACATTATCTAGCCGGGGAGCCAGGTAATCGAACTCGACCGAGTACATTTGCCATCCCATGTAAGAGAATAGATCTAGGTATGTATAGCTTTTTAATTTGCTCGAAAAGTAATAAAATAAAATTATTTTTTAAAAGGAAAATGATTAAAGTAAAAACGAATAAGTGAACATGGGACTTGCTGAGTCAAAAGTTACGCGGTCCTTTCATTATTCCAAGTCGACAAATCTAGGTTGCCCATCATGCTGATAATTTCTTCAAAGCACCACAAAACGCCAAGGGATAAATTAAGTAGAAATTATGAAATGACTTAAGGGCCACTTTGATTTTAGTTGTGCTATCGAAATAATCTAATAGATTATATATTAGATATTTTACGTAGCTTCATAAATCAAATTTTAATAATTGTTGTATTTTTTTAACAGTCAATAAATTAAACATTTGATAAATTTGACTTCTACATATTTATATATGTTGAATTAAAAAGATCAAAATAGACATATATATATTTAACTTTTATATAAAATAATTCTATGTTTATTAAAATGTGAGTTCTAAAGCAACAGACTCAGTCATAAAAAAAAACTATAATAGTTATGTAAAATATAACAGACGTATATGAAAATTGTATAGAGACGTCTTTACGTGGTTCAATTTAATCAAGCTTATATTCACAGGCAGTGAAGTTGCAATTCACTATGATGTTCACGTTTACAGGAACTAGGACTTTATAGCTGTTGAATCACTTATTCACTTACACTCACCTATCCTATATAAACTCACGTTCTAATCACCTAGAACTCTATCCATAGCAACCAACTTCCTTGCTTGCTGCACTTCCCATAATTTGAGTCCCTCTCAAATTGTAATACAAAAAGCCAAAGAGATAACCATACTCTCTATTTAATCACGATCATTATAAGTGAATAATACATATCGCTACTCAAGCTTAATGTAACTGCTTACACGTAAAAACGTAACTAGACATAAACTAAAGACTTCTTGTTACACATGTCTAGTAAACTTTCCTTATTGAACAAGGATTCTTCAAGGTCTTTCCATATTGTATATTATCCTGTAAATCTTGCAATTATAGGAAAGCCAAATCACATTAGGATATTGAGAAAATAAACACAATATATATCCTTTCCTAAAGTGAGGTATACCAACACTTTCTTAATGTAAATCTAAATCCTAGAGATATTATCCGGTTAAGTAATAGTAACTGTGTCAGTTTAAAATAGAATAGTAATAAAGTAAAATATTACAAGACTTTTTTTCTCTTAAAATGCCAATAAATCAATGCCACATAGAATGACTTGTACACATGGCAGTCCACGTGGCATTGTCCTAACAATCCTCCCCATTAGCATTTTTGTAAGAAAAACACAAAGTTATATAACTTGCATAAAATCAATTAGCAACAACATGACTATAACAGGAAAACAAATCTGAACTGCAAAAGGGTAGTTAAAAAATTTTTTCTGTTGAAATGACTTGGTCAGTTATCATTATCAGATTGCGTATAGACTAAACCAAAAACTAAGTTTAAAACATACATCAAACAGTAGCAACACTAGCAAAACTAATAAGACTTCCCTTAGGAATGCTCTTCTCCCTCTAAACTCAAAAACATCAAAATATAAAAAATTTAAAGTTTTATCAGCAATTCACAAACTTAACAAACTAATGCTCAACAAACTATGTCCAAATTTTGCCTTACTCCAAAAATCTCTACTCCTCCTTTTTTATTCACAAAGTGCCAAAGAGCACTACATTTGATGGTGACCGGATCTCCTAGCAAGAACCTTCTCTTAAGAAAAGCACCTCTTGTCCTTAGTCTTTGCCTGGTTTTAGGTGCAACTGGTGAGAGGAATGGAGTAGACTACTTCAATGAAGTTGTTGTTAATACAGTAATAGTTACTGCAATTGCTTTAGCATGTTCAACAAGAATTTCAGCCTTTTTCAATAGAGATACAGCAACTGCAGTTGCAAGAGAGGTGTCTTTCTCAACTAAAATGGCAGATGAATGATGAGAAGCTGCTATTGACTGAATAGGAGATGGAACTTGTTCAGTACACAGGTTGAGTGATTTGAGCAATTGATTTAGTTGCAACAAATTAAGTTGGAACAATGGGAGATGTGGTGGTGATTGGAATGGTTGTGGTAATTTCTACAATAGTAAAGGAACTAGAGTAGTAGGTGGTGATTCAACTGGTTCTTGTGTTGTGGTTGTGACTGTCGCAGTTGTAAAAATTGGAATTGGAGTTGCAAAAACTAGAATATCAGTAATAGGAGTAGATATTGTTAGATGTTCTTGCTGCGTAGTTGCAATAGAGGAATAAATTTTATGAACTCCAAAGGGTGAAGGACCTACAGTAGCTAGAGCTAGTCCTGCTGAAGAGAAATCTACAAAATGCTTTAACAAAAATTCATAGTAAGTTTGAATCTTAGCATCATTTCCTTTTATTGTTCCATCAATTTTTGCTGATTTGCTAACATTAGTTGTCGTTGCTGCAAAATTGAAGCAAGATTGTTTAGACAAGTTTTGCAATATTTCCTGCACAGATTCTAAGGATTGCTTTGTGGTCATTCTAGCCCTTTTTGGAGGTGGCTCAACTTCCTCCCCTTTTTCTTCTTCATCAGCTTTAGCATCAACTTATTCTTTAGGATCCTCTTCATTATTCTCTCCCTACTGCCCCTTTCCTTTTTCATAAAACCACTTGTGATATGAGACTTTAGAGGTTCAATGATATCTTCAGCTTCAAGTTTAATGGCATTTTTCAAAAGAATTCCTGTCATGAGACAAGGGAAAAACAATCTCTGAAATGGTTCTTAGCAACAACAATGATATAATCACATATCCATATTCCCAAATTAATAATCTTATTCTTGCCTAAGTAATATAAAAACTTGGCTCTCTCAAAACTAATGGTAGTTGAATGAGAGGGTGGGGTCCAATCATATCTAGCAATTTTATTTAGAATTCTATACTTAGGCAACAACTGAGATTGGTTGATTTGTTTTTAGCATTTGATGGTACAACCAGCAAGTTCTCTCCAGGCAACACTATTAGTCAATTTCAGAGAATAAATTTCATGATCAACACCTCGAGGTATCTCTAAATAGTCATTAATGACATTTGGATAGAAGTGAACATCTTTACCCCTACAACAAACTAGATGATATCTACCTTTAGAAGCACCATTCATATCATCCACAACATTGGCATAAAATTCTCTAATCAAAGAAGTAGCAGGGAGTTGAAGTTGGGTTACCAATTTACTCCATACCTGGTCTATAGAAGAGCATCAAGCGTGTATGTAGCAAAGGTTTCCACTTTGAAAAACAGTTCCTTCTATAGCTCCCTTGCTGAAATATATTCATCATGTATCCCCTTGGCTTCTTCAGATACAAATTTGCCTTCAATGGGATTGAAACCTTCGAGAACATCGAATTGGTTCCCATGCATGTCATAATCTTCACTCCTAGTTGGATCATCGTGATAAGAAGATTGTGTTTCTTCTTCATTTTGAGCATCTGATGTTTCTTGATCGGCATTTGATTCTTGTTCAAGCTTTTGTGAAGGACCAACATTCTTCTGAGTTTCTTGTTAAGTCAGCGATGGCTCTTTTGGTGGTGTTTCTCGAGACGGCATTTTTAATGGTGAATCATGCAGAGTAGGTTCTATCTTTCTTGATTGGGATCAAAGTTTTAGTGTCATAGAGGATGACTAAAATTGTAATATAAAAAGCCCTAGCAGGAAAGATTTTGAGATCAATTTAATAAAGGCAAAATGAGATAATATAGGAAATAAAAGATAATGGCTTTCTAAATCAAGAATCCTAACAAAATTAGGATAACACAATTACAATCTCCCCTTCAAAATTTAATTTTAATTTTAATTTTCAAACATTCTCAAGAAAATAAATCACAAAGATTTAAGCATTGAATGCAATAAATACAAAGTTGAATGTTGTTAAGTCCTGCCATTATAACAATATTTCAATTTGAAACCTTCTTGCTGATGTTTCAACCTTATACACTTTTAACACATATAATCAATTACACAACTGAGAGAAAAATTAAAATATATACAATCATGCATAATATATTGAGGTAGTTATCACAGTTGTGACTAAGACATCCTGACATCATATGACTTGTTTTAACAAAGCATAAGCAGAGCTGCATAAATCAGAATTACTCACTTTGAAAATGTGGTCCTTTTCACTTAAATCAAAACTCAATTAAGCGGTAAATCTCAACATATGTCCCAAATACACAGAAATTAATCTTAATTGAATTGGAACATAAACACAATGGCTTCACACATGTAAGGTGATAGCCATTTTCATGTTGAATGGGCAATCTAAGCATATTTCTTAGATACACGTGTATTGCTTTCAAATGATAGCTTTCACTCATCATATACAGGTAGCTCTTTCTACATTTACAAGTAAATTTCATTAAACAAAGACATCAATGAATTGTAATAAAATAAATACAAATAGCTCATAAAATGCAAAGTTAAAATAAACCTCATGATACTTTACATAAATCATATGCAATTGGAGCAATGTTCATTCATGCAACTGACACATGCCAATTGTCTTAGCTTTTCAAATCTTGTTGAGTTTAGTGCCTTGGTAAATAGATCAGCTAGTTGGTTTTCAATTGAAACATGCTCAATGTAGACTATCCTAGATTTAACTAACTCTCTAATGAAGTTATACCTAATATCCATATGCTTAGCTCCTGAGTGTTAGATAGGGTTTTTAGAGATGTTTATTGCACTTGTGTTATCACCAAAGATTATCATGGACTTTTGAGTGATACCGTAGTCTTCTAACATTTATTTCATCCACAACAATTGAGTATAGCAGCTACCAATAACTATATACTTAGCTTCAACAGTTGAGAGAGAAATTGAATTTTGCTTCTTACTGTGCCAACCTACCATGTTGTTTCAAAGATAGAAACACCCCTCTAGTATTTCTATCATCTACATTGCCAGCCTAATCAGCATCACTGTAACCTGTAAGTAATGAATTTGTGTCTTTAGACAATCAAATTCCATATTCTATAGTCCTTTGAACATACCTGATTATCCTTTTAACTACTATCAGATGCTGTTCCTTTGGACATAACCGGAACCGAGCACATAAACCTGCACTAAAAGTTATGTCAAGTCTACTTTCTATAAGATACAAAATGCTTCCAATCATGCGTCTGTATAGACTTTGATCAACATCCTTTCCAACATTGTCCCTTGACAGTTTGAGATAGATAGCAATAGGTGTCCTCATTGCTTTGCTTTTGTCCATCTCAAATTTCTGTACTAAGTTCTTTGCATACGAAGTTTGAGAGATGAAGATGCCATCATCAAGTTGTTTGACTTAAAGTATAAGGAAAAAAATTAGTTCATCTACCATACTCATCTCAAATTCTCCTTGTATAAGATCAACAAACCATTAGTTTTATCATTAAGTGTAGAACCAACACTATATCATCAACATAGGTTTGAGCTACAATAATATACTTAGATGCATGCTTTGTGAGCAAGGTCTTGTCATTGTTGCCTCTAGTATATCCCTAACCAAGGAGAAAGGTTGTAAGTCTTTCATACCAAGCTCTTGGAGCTTGTTTCATACTATACAATGCCTTTTTCAGTTTGTAAACATAAGTGGGATGCTTAGGATTTACAAAATCTTTAAGTTGCTCAACAAAAGTTTCCTCATTTAAAATCCCATTTAAAAAAGCTATTTAACATCCATTTGAAAGAGTTTGAAATTTAACAAACAAGCAATAGCAACCAACAACCCAGTAGATTCTAACCTAGCTACAGGTGCAAGGGTTTCATCAAAATCAATTCCCTCAATTTGTGAATACCTTGAATAACTAGTCTAGCCTTATTCATAATCATTTGCCCACTTTCATCACTCTTGTTTTTAGAAATCCATTAAGTTCTAATGAAATTAGTGTTTTTAGGTCTGGAAACTAAAATCCAAACTTTATTTCTTTCAAATTGATTCAGCTCATCTTACATGGCTTGAATCTAAGCATCTTCCTTAAATGCATCATTAACAGTCTTAGGTTCAATCAGTGAAACATAGCATGAAAAATTCACCTGATTCTTTACCTTACTTCTAGTTTTAACTCCACCTTCTGGACTCCAATGATAGAAGAGGTATGATATGCCTTTTAAATCTAGGTTGGGGGAATCATTGGTCCTGTCATCAATTTTATTTCATCTCTGCTCAAGTTAACACTGTTAGATACTTTAGTCTCATCTATCTTATGTAGTTTTATTCTGTGTGATTGGCTTTGGATTTTCTACAAATTTTGGTCTATTTCTGTTAGCAAGAACTAAAAAACTTTTAATGATCTCTTCTTAAAAGGAATCTGCATAATTATCACAATCATCAAACATAACATTAGTAGATTCCATAATGTTCTTAATTCTTATATTTTAAAACTTATATGCTTTGCTATTCAAGGAAAAACCAATAAACACTCCATCATCACTTTTCTCATCAAATTTTCTAAGTTGATTTTTGATTAAGAGTGTAACACTACAAACCAAAAATATGAAAGTATTTAAGGTTAGATTTTCTCCCTTTGAGTAGCCCATAAGGTGTTTGATAGGTTCTTGGCCTTAAGAAAACTCTATTGTTGATATCGTATGCTTTATTAATTACCTCTACCTATAGCCTTTTTGTAAGCTTCTTGTTATTCAACATCACTCAAACCATCTCTTGCAATGTTCTGTTCTTCCTCCCTACCACTCCATTCTGCTAAGGAGTTCTTTAAGCAGAAAATTCATGGGTAATGCCATGAAGTTTGCAAAAGTCTGCATAGCTTTCATTCTCAAATTCCTTCCCATGGTCACTTCTAATTCTAACAATTCTCTTAATGTTTTTGTTTTGTTCAGTCTCCAACCTGACACACAAGTTTCTAAACACTTTAAAATTTATCAGATTTCTTTTTAACAAAGTCTACCTGAGTATACCTTGAATAGTCATCAACACATACAAAGCCTACCCATGAGATCCATATGTAATAGTTCAAGAATTTTTCAGGCAGTAAGAAAAATTAGAAGCATGTGAACTCATAATATGCTTACCTTTTTGACAAGGGCCATATACAATGTCAAGTTTATGCTCAAACTTAGGTACTCCTTTAACTACAATAGTCTTAGTTAATTTAACTAAGTCCTTGTAATTTGTGTGACCAAGTTTCTGATGCCATACTTCAATCTCAGAAGTATTAGCATGCAATGCACTCAATTTAGTTTGTAAATATCAATTGTCATTGGACCTATTGCCTTCAAGAATGCAATTCGTGTTGGAATCAAGAACCTTGCATTTATTCTTATTGAACTTAATAGTATATTCATCATCACAAATGTGACTAATACTAAGTAAATTAGCTTTAAGACCTTCAACATAAAGAACATTAGTAAGTTCAGGTAAACCAGCAATGCATAATGTACCTTTAGCCATGACTTAGCTTTTAGCACCATCTCCAAATACGATCGATTCTTGGCTAGATGATTTGAAAATTTTAAGTATCTCTTTATTACCTGTCATATGTCTTGAATAACCACTATCAAAGTACCAAGAATCATTAGTAGATGCATTCAAAACAAATAAAGCAACATTACATTTATGTAATTGCTTATGTTGTGTGTTATGTGATTGCTTGTGCTTTTGTTCATTTTGATATAGCAAATTATTTAGTTTATAACATCTAGGCCTAGTATGTCCCTTAATATCACAAAAGTAACATGTTGCCACAAATTTTCTAGACATAGACATTATAGATTTAACAAAATGTGATGATGCACTTTGAAATGAATTCTTAGAACTTTTAGAAGAAGAGCTTTCACCTGAACTTAGAGTTCCCTTACCTAACTTTTGTGAATCTTTTTCTGATTTGCTTGAGATGTTAGACTTTGATGATTCTGACTTTATTGAAGACTCTAACTTCTGTGACGTGTTTAATCCAGAAGCTTGAACAAAGCTTATTTCCGAATAAGATGCTTGGTTGTGAGCTTGAAAACCCGATCCATACTTGATGCAACCATTTCTCCCTTGAACGAGAATTTCATCTAGCTTCTTGGTTCCTTTTGATAGAAACTTAATAGGGGCTTCATGTTCTTTTATGAATTCATCCTTTTCAATCAGTTCTAGTTTCAATTTCTTAATGAATGCTTGAACTTTAGAGACATTTTCTTCCAAAATCACCTTTCCACATGACACAATTTCAACTTCTTTTATGAACTCCTGAATTTTCTTTTCATTCTCTTTATTCTTTTGAATTTCAATTTCCCATGCATGATGAGGATCATTGTAGGCTTTTTGTAATTCTTCATGATCAGTTAGATCAAAAACATATTCTGTATTAGCATCATTTGTTACCTCTATAATGATTGATTCAATAGTCTCCTGCATGACTCCTTTTCCTTTGTCTCATGCTGATGCAACAAATGTAATATAGTATGTTATTCTTGCTCATCTGCAATACTTTCAGAGTCTATCATTCTATGTTGCATTTAAGCCTTTGCCTTTCTTTTTTAAATGTGCACATTCAGACCTTATATGCCCACATCTTAAGCATTGAAAACATTGAACTTGTGGTTTTTTCCTAGTTCCTTGTTGAACTTCTTGGAATCAGCCACATTTTTCTCCATTTTAACCTTTGAGCTGGTTCTTCTTTTTGAAAATTTTCTTAAAAAATTCCTTAAAGTTTCTCACCATTAGAGCAACATCTTGATCATTTGAGCTTTCAGCATTTTTATGTCCGAAGGAGTCAACGACTTAAGAGAATTAAGGAGTTTCTCCAATCCTCGAATTTAAGGCTAAATCGATCAATTTCAACTCTACCTCCAGAATTTGACCTTGCACAACATACTTCCCTCCCATCTTCTTGCAGTTCAATCAAATCCGAATCGGAAGTAATGGCGATGGAAAACGATCAGACTCTTAAGGAGTTAGCGGCTCCAATTATTGATCAACAACCGCTATGCATAAGCACCAATTCTGAGATAGATTTTGAACTTAAATCTGGATTGATTCATCTCTTGCCTACATTTCATGGTTTTGCAGGAGAGGATCCGAGCAAACACCTCAAAGAATTTCATGTGGTATGCTCAAGTATGAAGCCAACCGGCGTTTCTGAAGAGCAAATTAAATTGAGAGCTTTCCCATTCTCATTAGCAGATTCAGCAAAAGATTGGCTATACTATCTACCACCAGGTACCATTACCACTTGGAATGAGATGAGTAAACTCTTTTTGGAGAAATACTTTCCAGCCTCGAAAGTTACAAATATTAGAAAAGATATTAGTGGCATTCGACAACACAATGGAGAATCACTTCATGAATATTGGAAAAGATTTAAAAGGTTATGTGCTAGCTGTCCAAACCACCAAATTAGTGATGGACTCATAATTCAATATTTCTATGAGGGTCTCTTACCAATGGAAAGGAGTATCATTGATGCTGCTAGTGGTGGAGCACTAGTAAACAAAACACCGAACGTTGCAAGACGTTTGATTAGTGACATGGCAGCGAACTCCCAACAATTCAGCAGTCAATTTGAGCCACAACTACCAAAAAGAGTAAATGAGGTAAGTACTTCAAACATTGAACATCAACTTTCTGAAATTACCACTCTTGTAAAAAAAATGGCTGTAGGACATATGCAGCAATCTTATGCATGTGGAGTATGTTCTGCCATGGACCATCCAACCGACATGTGTCCAACTTTGCAAGAAGGAGATACAAAACAAACCAATGCCATGGGTGGATTTCCAGGACAACCAAGGCAAAGGTATGACCCTTTCTCTAATACTTACAATGCTGGATGGAGAGATCACCCTAATTTAAGATATGGGAATTGTCAACCAATCGCCCCACATGCCATACCAAATCGACCACCAGTTTTCAATCAACCAAGGGTGCAGCAACCATTTCAAGCACAACCACCACCAATACCACAACCAGCACCACAACCAGCTCCACAAAATTCAGGTATGTCTCTCCAGGATATTGTTAAAGCACTTGCCACTAACACAATGCAATTTCAGTAGGAAACTAGGGCAAGTATCCAAAACCTGGAAAATCAAATGGGACAATTGGCCACTAACATGAGCAAATTTGAGAGTCAAAGCTCAGGAAAATTACCTTCTCAGCCGGTGATCAATCCAAGAGAGAATGCTAGTGCTGTAACTTTGAGAAGTGGAAAGCAATTAGAGATTCCACCAAAGAAATCATAAACTGATGAAGGGGATGACACCACTTCCACCATGGATAAAACATCATCTTCTAAGGTAAATCTAAAATCCCATATTCCTTCATATGTTACTCCTCCACCTTTTCCTAGTAGATTTACAAAATAAAAGAAGGAGGAACAAGAACAGGAAATCTTGGAAACTTTTCGCAACATCGAGGTGAATATACCACTTCTGGATGTTATCAAGCAAGTACCTCGTTATGCAAAATTTCTGAAGGAGTTATGCACCAACAAGAGAAAGTTGAAAGGAATTGAGAAGGTAAGTGTGGGGGAAAATGTTTCAACTGCATTACAAAGAAAAATTCCTCCGAAATGCAAAGATCCAGGTACGTTCATCATTCCATGCACCATTGGTAATACCAAGTTTGAAAGAGCTATGTTAGATTTAGGAGCATCTATTAATGTCATGCCATATTCTATTTATGCTTCTTTGAATTTTTGACCCCTTGCGGAAACTGGTATTGTAATTCAACTTGTTGATCGTTCTAATGCATATCCCAAAGGAGTTGTGGAAGATGTGCTTGTGCAAGTAAATCAATTGGTATTTCTAGCAGACTTTTATGTTCTTGAAATAGAGGATGAGATATCTCCCAATCCAACACCGATTCTTTTGGGGAGGTCATTCTTGAAAACTGTCCGAACCAAGATTGATGTTCATGATGGCACTCTCACAATGGAGTTTGATGGCGAGGTGATTCGTTTCAATATTTTTGAGGCAATGAGGTACCCTAGTGACTTGCATTCTGTTTTTGTAGTTGATGTTATTGATTCTTTGGCACAACAACTTTTTGAGTTAACTCGCAAGGATGTATTGAAAGTAGCCATTAGTGAGCACATAGGGACAGAAAATTCCAGAGAACCGAGAAGGCTGATACAAGTGTCTAAAGAAGTGGAGGAAGCTGTGGCAAGCTTGGATGAGACTATAGCTATTACCACAAACAGGTATGATGTTTCGTACATTGAATTGCCTTTATCTAATGAGAAACTTCTACCTTCCGTGATGAAAGCACCTGCCTTGGAGCTTAAGCCTCTTCCAGATCATTTGAAGCATGTATTCCTTGGTGAGAAAGATACTTTGCCAGTCATAATAGCAAAGGGTCTTGCACCATTACAAGAAGAGAAACTCATCCGAGTGCTCCGAGATCACAAAACAGCCATTGGGTGGACAATCGCTGACATCAAAGGTATTAGTCCAGCCGTATGCATGCACCGCATCTTGTTAGAAGAGGGATCCAAGCCCACTAGAGAAGCACAGCGGAGGTTGAATCCTCCGATGATGGAAGTTGTCAAGAAAGAAATCCTGAAATTGTTAGATGTGGGTGTGATTTATCCAATTTCGGACAGCAAGTGGGTGAGTCCAGTCCAAGTTGTTCTGAAGAAATCTGGTGTTACGGTGGTTAAGAATGACAATAATGAGCTAGTTCCCACTCGTATACAAACCGGCTGGTGAGTTTGTATTGATTATTGGAAGCTCAATTCAGCAACTCGCAAGGATCACTTTCCTTTGCCATTCATTGATCAAATGCTGGAGAGATTAGCAGGTCATTCTCATTATTGTTTTCTTGATGGCTATTCAGGATATAATCAGATTGTCATTGCCCCTGAGGATCAAGAGAAAACTACATTCACATGCCCATTCGGTACATTTGCCTATCGACGCATGCCATTCGGTCTTTGCAATGCCCCTGCCACTTTCCAAAGGTGTATGGTAAGTATTTTCTCTGATTATGTTGAGAACATCATTGAGGTATTTATGGATGACTTTAGTGTTTTTGGTGATTCTTTTGATAAATGCCTTGACAACCTTACCCTTATACTTCAAAGATGTATAGAAACTAACCTTGTTCTGAATTGGGAGAAATGTCATTTTATGGTAGATCAGGGTATAGTTTTGGGCATGTTATTTCTGCTAAGGGTATAGAGGTGGATAAATCCAAGATAGATCTTATATGTTCCTTGCCACCTCCCACAAGTGTGCGGGATATTCGTTTGTTTCTTGGCCATGCAGGTTTCTATCATAGATTCATCAAAGATTTCTCGAAGATAGCATTGCCCCTATGCAGGTTATTACAAAATGATGTGGCATTTGAATTTGATGAGAAATGCAAAGAGGCATTTGAGAAACTGAAGGAACTCTTAACTTCGGCTCCAGTAATCCAATCTCCGAATTGGGATCATCCATTCGAGATCATGTGCGATGCAAGTGACTACGCTGTGGGTGCCGTTTTGGGTCAACTAATTGGCAGAATTCCACATGCCATTTACTACGCATCTCAGACTTTAAATGATGCTCAACTTAATTATTCTACCACTGAGAAAGAGCTGCTAGCGATTATTTTTGCTTTAGAAAAGTTTCAATCTTATTTGATTGGTACTAAAGTAACCGTTTATTCTGATCATGCAGCTTTAAGGTACTTGCTCACAAAGAAAGATGCTAAACCAAGGCTTATCAGGTGGATACTCCTTTTACAGGAGTTTGACTTGGAGATCAAAGACAAGAAGGGAAGTGAAAACTTAGTTGCAGACCATCTCAGTCGCATTGTCCATGATAAGAATGCACTGCCATTACAAGAAAGTTTTCCGGATGAACAATTGTTGTCTCTAAATGTAGTAGCCCCTTGGTATGCAGATATTGTCAACTACTTAGTTACCAAGAAGCTACCACATGACTTGACTCGAGCTCAAAGAGACAAGATCAAGAACATTGCCAAGTATTACATATGGGATGATCCGTACTTATGGAAGCATTGTTCTGACCAAGTGATAAGAAGGTGCATTTCTGAATCTGAATTTAATTCAATTTTAACCTTCTGTCATTCTTATGCATGTGGAGGTCATTTCAGACCAAAAAGAACAGCCCTTAAAGTTCTTGATTGTGGATTCTACTGGCCATCATTGTTCAAAGATGCATATCTATTCTGCAAAGCTTGTGACCGTTGTCAAAGGACAGGTAATTTAAGTGCCAAAAATCAAATGCCACAAACCCCTATACTTGTTGTTGAGATTTTTGATGTGTGGGGTATTGATTTCATGGGTCCTTTTCCTTCATCTTTTGGTAATGTTTACATTATACTTGCTGTGGATTATGTTTCTAAATGGGTGGAAGCAAAAGCTACGAGAACTAATGATTCTAAAGTTGTTGTAGATTTTGTGAAATCTAACATTTTTGCGAGATTTGGAACACCAAGAGCCATGATTAGCGATAGAGAGACACACTTCTATAATAGATCATTTGAAGCCTTGCTCAAGAAATACAACATCACTCACAAGGTGTCTACTGCATATCATCCACAAACTAGTGGTCAAGTTGAAGTTTCAAATCGGGAGGTCAAGTCCATTCTTGAGAAGACGGTGAATCCGAACAGAAAAGATTGGAGCCTACGACTTAATGATGCACTTTGGGCATATCGAACTGCTTACAAGACACCTATTGGTATGTCTCCGTATAGGTTAGTCTATGGTAAGCCAGGTCACCTTCCAGTAGAGCTCGAACACAAAGCATGGTGGGCAGTAAAGCTTTGTAACATGGAGATGGATGCTGCTGGAGAACAAAGGAAGCTTCAACTGCAAGAATTGGAAGAACTTAGAAATGATGCCTATGAGAATTCCAAAATTTACAAGGAGAGAACTAAGGCATTTCATGATAAAATGATCTCCAGGAAGAATTTTGAAGTGGGACAGAAAGTTCTTTTATTTCATTCTCGCCTCAAGTTATTTCCAGGTAAATTACGATCTCGATGGGTTGGACCTTTTGTTATTACTAATGTTTTTCCTCATGGTGCAGTGGAAATCAAGAGCTTAAAAATGGACAAAGTATTCAAGGTGAATGGGCACAGGTTGAAGCCTTACTATGAGAATTCAGTGATGCAAGACATCGAGGAGATACCTCTCTACAAGCCAGCTTATCTTGATGGGTGATGGCAAGTAACATCAGGCTGAGGACGTTAAACCAAGCGCTTATTGGGAGGCAATCCAATGTTTTTGAAACATAAATAAAAAGAGACAAAGAAAAGAAGGTAGTAACAATCAGTTTTTGTGTTTCGAGGAGATTCCTCTTATGGGCCATTATAATTGATCAAGTTTTATCTCTCTTTGCCATCTGTCTCATTTGCTTTGTTGTTTGTTTTTGAGTTTTGTCTGCTCTTGTGTTTTTATTTCTTTTATGTGTCTCTATTTTCTTTTCTTTTCTTTTCTTTTCTTGTGTTTAATTTGATTATTCTGTGCTTTGAGTTCAGTTGTGCAACAGCTTGAGGAAACATTCAAACGGGAGTTGAAGCCATTGTCCGAAGGTTTGAAACGTGCATATCTGGGAGAAGAACAAACTCAATCGCATTATCGGTAATATCTCTCCTTTTCTCCTCTTCAATGGATGCTGATATCTTTCTATGAACCTTCGTAAATATTTCCCTTCACTTCCTCAAAATACTGTGTTTAAAATTTATAAAGTACGGATGACTAGACTTTGGGCATTGATGCTCCTAAATGTGCCTGCTGATATCCGATGGCTTATCGAAGCCAAGGTGAGATTGTCCGGTGAGCCGGACATTAATCTCGCAAAATATATGCCTGGTCTAGGAAAGAGCTACTACGCCAAGAGGCGAAGAGCGAAAAGGTTACAAGTATGTTATAAATGTGATAGATGGAATTGTAACCAGACTTGTCGTTCATTAGGTTTTGCGTCCAGGAATAGAGAAGATAAACTTTCATTTATTAAGAATGGTTTGAGTAATGAGTCGCTGGATAATGTTTTGTTAACTCTCGAGTCACATTCTTGTGGACTTGTTCAGCGTGAATTGCTTAATCTATGGACACAATTTTCGTGATGAATTGCAGTGTTATAGTCTAGGGAATCTGACTAAAAACGACCCTGTTTGCCAGTTTATAAGAAAACTGGATGGGAAGCAAATCCCCGACTCATAGAAGGCGTTTCAGCCGTTACTGGACGTAAAACCAGAGGAAGATGTGAGCCACAATCACAACTACTTGTATATTTGAATGTGTGTTTTTGTTGTCAATTTTTTTTCTTGTTTCGTTTGATCTGATTATCAATGTTGTTTTTGTGTTGTTGTTGTTTGTTGATTTTGTTTGTTTTAATTTCAAATTTTCTTTTTGACAAACCATATGACTACCCTATGGTATAAGTACACGTGGGAGACAAGTGTGGAGGTTTTATCAACCTCCGCCGAAAGTGTATATCCATTTTTCATGTTTCACGTGGGAGACAAGTGTGTAGGTTTTGTCAAACCCCGCCGAAAGCATATCTCATTTTTTTCAAATCTTGGGACGATAAATCTGCATCAAGCAACTCCCACCGAAATTATATCCCCATGTGTCAAATTTGAGAGTTATATATCCATGTTGCATATTTTGAAATGTCATTTTATAACCTGTATTGCACTTGAATCGCATAATACCTAACGTACATCATTGTCTTACACAAGTTTAGAGCACTTTTAGCAATGGAGAAAGCACCAATTCGGCGATTCCAAAATATATGCGTATTTTGTGGATCGCAATTTGGTTAAGATGGAGAGTTTACAACAGCAGCTCTTGATCTTGGTAGGACATTAGCTGCGAGGGGTATTCATTTGATTTATGGAGGGGGTATTCTTGGGTTAATGGGGTGTGTGTCGACAGCTGCATCCCTAGGAGGGAGCAAAGTTCTCGGCATTATCCCTAAACCATTAGTTGTACGAGATATCGTAGGCAACACAATCGGGGAAGAGTTACAGGTCTCTAGCATGCATGAGCGTATTGCACATATGGTTATTAAGTCCGATGCATTTATAGCTTTGCCTGGTGGTTATGGTACATTAGAGGAGATATTTCAAATCACCTCTTGGGCACAGCTAAACATCCATCAGAAACCCATTGGTTTGTTAACTGTTAATAATTTTTTTGATGGTTTGTTGTCCTTTCTTGATCAAGCTGTAGAAAAAAATTTCATCTCACCGTCAGCAAGGCAAATGCTGGTTACAGCTTCAACTGCAGGAGAGTTAATTGACAAACTACAAGAATTCGTCTATTCACCTGATCCAACAATGGCGCGGATAAATTGGTTTGGAGAAGGCAACAAAAGGCGTCAACTGGATTTAACCCTCCATCTGTAATCTCTATTTGCTGGTTTGCTTCGTTTTGTTTGCTTTCTTTTTAGTGTGTTTATTTGAGATTTTTCATGTCGTTTCTTTTGAGCTTTTTCAGGTTATTTCTTTCGTCTCAGGTAATATTTTCTAATCTCGGTTTTTAGAGTGGTGGCTTAAAAAGTTCAAGTTCTCTTGAAACGCATTCTGGATCTCTTCAATCCATAATGGCTGAATAAGGAGGCTAACTTCTAAACTTTGTAGACCCATTCTAACTAACTTTTTTTGTTTGCTGACTTGTTGAACTTTGTTATTTTATGAGTGAGTTTAGTTTTGCGTAATTTAGAGTTGTTATGTGTTTTTATCTTTATCAGTTTTGATTTAAAAAAAAACAATTGTGGAAAAACCTGAGAATGGCAGAATATGGGGTTTCTTTAACCCTTGAAACGCATTCTCGCTAATAAATCTGTAGTTTGTTTATTTCATGTTATTTGAAGTGTCTTGTTTCTTGTTTTGTTCTTTCAAAATAAAGGTATATAGGCTGGAAACCTTAAGTCTGCGGGCTACTGGTCCTAAGGATTGTTGAAATATACAATCTTGACTCAGGTGTAACAACGCCACGTACCTCTTTTCTTGCATTTTGTGGGTCGATGATAAGATACTGATTGAATTAAGAATAACTCTTGGAAAATGATAAATAATGCATGGATCTGTGTGCTTGAAATGTTTATTGGTTTTCGCTTTGCCTTTGATTCCTTGCACAACATTGAGCACTGAGCTATTATCACTGAGTTATTTGTTTACTTAGAGAAAGTTTATGTAATTTAAGTGTTTCTTCAGATTTAATGAATTCTAGAACTTGTTTGATGGTCACTCGAGGCGAAATCCTAGACTGTGCAACATTAGGGAAATGATTTAGGCCATCTTTGGACCGTTTGAGCCTTAATAGCCAACCTTTATTAAAATTGATCCCTAGGTACCCCTTTGAGCCTTTGTAAGCCTTTTGTTTTTTTTTTTCTTGTTAACTCACTAAAAGATTTCTTAACCTCAAATGAATTTTTTTTTTCCAAACAGTTTATCCCTTACCTACGAGCATGTAGATCATTCACGATTACATTTTGAGCTATGTTCGGGTTTTGGGAAGTTAGAGGAGGTTGGGTTGTGTCATGAGCAATGCAAGTGAGTTTTATTGTATTTGTGAAAAAAAAAGAAAGAAAAAAACAAAGAACCAATCTGTACTTCTTGTCCACATACTTACACATTGAGGACAATGTGTTGTTTAAGTGTGGGGGAGGGGAATTGCAGCAGTTAAAAAGAAAAAAGAAAAAAAAGAAGAAAAGAAAAAAAAGAGAAAAAGAAAAAAAAAGAAGAAAAAGGGATCTAGACCCTTGAGTGTTATTAAAAAGAATGAAACAACAAGGTATGGGGGTGTAATTTCTTTTGTGTAAAAAAAAACAATAATAAAAAGAGAGATTGAGTGTTCTGAATAAATTTGGGGGAGTCACTTGGTGAATTCGAACGAATTTTTTTATGTTATGTGGTTGAGCTATACATAATCTTGAATGATTTATGTGTTTGTGGGTGATTTGAGCCAAATTATTATCCTTTATCATACCTTCACCCAAGCCAGACATTACAAACTTAATAAAGTCCTACTTGATCTTTGGTATTGTGCTTGTCTATATTAGTGGAGAGTGACTTGAAAAGCAGGCCTATGGAGTTCATTTATACACATATCTTTACTATTAAATAAGATTCATTTTTATGCATAAACTCATCTGAGTTACAAATGATTATATGAAAATGGCTCTACACACACACACACAAGGAATTAAAGCAGAGCGAAACTAATCTTTGAAATGAAATTTTTGATCAAGTGCATAATTTTGAAGTTTTCCTTGGGTTATAATTAAATACAATCTTTGAGGCCTATTTGCAAGTTGAAGCATTTGTATTGTTTTAATTTTTCTTTGATTCTGTTTTGATTAATATCGTTGTAGTTGCTCGAGGACTAGCAAAGTGTAAGTGTGGGGGAATTTGATAGGTGTCTATTTATATATCATTTTCATATCAATTCAGTCTATGTTTCTTTACTATATTCCTTGGTATTTTTATGTTTTTGTGTGGTTTTTTATGTTGGTAGGAGTTTTGGAGGAACTTGCACAAAATTGAAGTAAAACCCTTCATTTTCACCTCTGCTAATCAACCAATTTCTCAGAGTTGATTGTATCGATATACAATTAACCGGATAACATGCTATATACCATTGAAAAGCTCTCGAAGTCTATTTTCTGGAGAAATTTACGGTTCACGAATTTATGTCGTGTACCGAAAGTTGTGATAAAAATGGTATGAGAAGTGTATATTTGTAATTCCATATATCACTGTAGCATGTTATTAAATACGGGGTACTGTAGCAAGTTACTGTAGCAGAGTATATAAACACATTTTAGGGTTTTATTTTCACAACTTGAAGAGAGGGAAACGACTTGGAGGCTGCAGCTCTGGAATTCTCTTATCTTTTGGAGTTCTTGAAGGAGAAAGAAAGCTTGGAAAGAGGAAGAACTACAAATCTAAGGAGATTTGCAAAGGATTTGCTAAGTTTCTTCCTTTCCCTTTCATTTTCTGGAATGTTTTTGTATTGTATTGTATTGACTATGTTTTTGAATATGTGTAACTGAATCTAAATTGGTTGAGGGTGATTTCAAAGCCCTTGAATATGGTTTTTGTGAGTTGATTGAGTAAGAAGTTGTTATCCAATTCTCTAATTGAAGTTGCTTGTATTTTCCCATATCTAATGCTTATGATTGCTTACTGATTGTATTTGGAATGGCCAACTGAATATAATCTGTTGTTGTCTATTGCTATATTAGAAATCTTGATCCGTAATTGTCTTGAATTTCCAATCATTAGTAGCAAAATTGTGATCAGAGATTACAATTGGAAAATACAACCTAGGTTAAATAATCCGAACCTGTGTGATTATTGCTTAGATCAACCTGTCTTTCTTTTCGTAATGCTTCCATTGAATTAAACTCAGAGAGCTTATTCTAGGTTGTTTAATGGATAGAGATTAAATAAAGAGCTTGTTTTATTTAACAACAAAGTAAGGAAAGATTGGGGTAACAGAGCTTGTTGTTATCTACGGTTGATAACTTCAATGCTGTAATTGGATGACAATTCTATGTTAATTCACAAATTCATATCTTGTGGCAGAAAAAGAACCCTTAACCAAGTGTCTCTCATTGATTTTTCATTCCATTTTACTTTGTGTTGTGTTATTGTGCATTTACATTAATATTTCATTTAGTTAATCCATCAACAAACACCCCCCCCCATTTATTCTGTTGTTGCTTTTTAATAACAAATTCAATTAGAATCAATCCTCGTGGGAACGATATCTACTTATCACTTTATTACTTGTGCGACTAGTATACTTGCTAGTTTGGAACGCATCAATCACCCTAGATATTACGATATTTTTAAGTAGCTGTCAAAGTGTATTGTGTTGTGAGAGATTTTTATAAAAATAGAGAGGTCATGAGTGTGATTAATGATCTTGTAAAACTTCTTTACCAATATAATGGATTTTTGCAGTGACCGAAGAACAGGGTTTCACATTTTGAGACAAACATGTATAAATCTTGTGTATATAGTGCTTTAATTTCTTTACGTTTTTATCATTACTCTCGGATTAAAACAAATTAGGGTGTTTAATTCTTAACATCTTATTCATGTTGATTCTCTCTACACACCTACAAAACTCAACATTCTTATGCAAATCAACGACTCCTTGGACCCACAAAATCAATTCTTTTCCTTACGAACGCCACCACTCAAACAACAATTAATTTTATGGGGAGATGAATATCTATCTAGTTATTCCTAGAAAGTAGTCAAACATTATTGTTTATAATTTTCTCTTTAATTTTCCCATATATAAAAATTACATTTTTCTTTTTTTTCTTTTTCACCGTGAACTTCTCTGTTCCTTTGGTTTCCACTTCAAGGTTTTCTTACTTAATCAAGAAAAGCTTAGTTTGTGTTCAAAAAGAAGTTCTTTTTCCAAATGGGTATTCTAAAAATTTGTTCTCTATTTTTTCTTCAACTTAATTTTTGCCAACTCTCTAAATTTTCACTTCTAGGTATTGTTATAATGTTTTGTGCAACCAAAACTCATATTTTGAGAGGTTCTTTTTAGGTTCATGGTTGTAGATATGGAGAAGGAAGAGAGGAATAAGAGAGCTTGCAAATCGTCTTCTATGGAGCTCCAGAGTTCTTTTTTTACAATGGGAAACAAGAAGAGGTTAAGATGTGTGCTAATTGAAAATTAACTTACAGTTAAGCTAATATTTGGCACTAACTTGTGTTAGATTTTGACCATGCGCATGGCACAGTATCTAAGCATGATTCAACTAGATTTTATATATTCAAAACACCCACATTACCATTTTACCCTTTTCTATTAAATCTAATGTTCGTTGGCTGGTGGCAAGAGACAAAGTTGATATTTCAAAAAACTCAAGGGGCATCAACGGGTATCAACTATTTTGCAAAATCTCAGGGGACAAATTGTAATTGGCCTTTTAGTAGCATTGCAATGGTGTCTTTTCTATTTTTTTTTTTTTTTCATTTACAAATTCATGCTTCACACTTGAGAATAAAGGCTAATTTATGGATATAAATAATTTTAGTGTCAAACTTAAGATTAAGAGGGTCGACTAGTTTATAGTGTTTGTCTTAAGTTTTCATACCTCAAACTTATGACTAAAGGGGGCGAGTATTATAGATATAAACAATTTTAGTCCTACTTTTAAGTTTTCATGCTTCAAACTTAAGACTAAAGGGGCTAGTGTTGTGGGTATAAATAATTCACTACGGAAAAGTGCTTAGAAGTATTTATTACAAGTAGTAAATGGGAATGTTAAGTTGCCAAAGTTAATGGTCAAGATTAAAGATACAAGCTTTATGTTATATGATGAAGCCACAAGTCCAAGGTTAATGGTCATGATTAAAGATACAAGCTACATGCTTTGTGAATAAATAGAGATGAAGTTGATTGGTAGAGGATTCAAATATTTAACAAAAAATTAATCTCAAATCTCTTCACATACTTCCTTGCTCTTTCTTTCTTTGATCTCAGATAAGATTTTTGTAAAAGCTAACTTCTAACTGACTTGATTGTTAGAAGGTTAGTGTTCGTGAAAAATCTGGTGCACTCTTATTATGATTTTGTTGTCGCATGGAGCATAATTCATAGAGAAATTTCGTAGCAATCGATTTGAGCAATTGCAAGAGAAGAGGAAGCTCGAACTATATTATGGAGTCTTAAACAATACCAGTTGCTTAGAAACATTTCGAATGCATGAAGACCAGCTGAGTAAATCTTGCTCAATTTGTGATATATTGCTATTATGTTGGTCAAAATTCTTGTATCAACAAATGGTATGAAAAGTTCAAACTTTTGCACACCCATACAACAGAATTTCTTAATATATTTTTATAGTTTTAATTGGCATATTAACCGATGTTAATAATTATATACAGTTTATGGATCACAAGCAACACCTAATTTCTAGGTCATTTTACGGTATATTCCATGTATTAGTACTTTTTTATAAAATTTTGTATAAAATTTCTAAATGAGTATATAAAAATTATAAAGAAATCTTTTTACAAGATTTACAATTTTTTATGTTGTTTCACTATAAGAAATATGACTTTTTACCACGGGCCAAAACCGCAATAAAAGTTATTTACCTACGGCAAGAATAACCGTCGTAGTAAGTGATGTCGTAGAAAGTCAAAAAATTTTTATCATAATTTTTAGATCCACTGTAAATAGCCGTTGTCTGTTTCTATGACAGTGACTTTTTAATTACCATGATTTTTAGCCCGCCGTAAATAATTATCGTGAGATTGTCCAACAATTTTTTAACATTTTACGTTATTTAACATTTTACCATGGTTTTCGGCCCGCCTTAAGAGAACTTTTACAAGATTTTTCATTTTTAATTTCGGATTTTGACATTCAATTTTCTCATTTTCAGATATCCATTTTTTTAACCTTTTTTTGCTACCTATTTTTCTTGTTTAACTAATTCATTGCATATAAGAGAAAAGGAACAAAGCAAATGGCCAACGTGAAACATTATATTAGCTTAACAATTCATAAATTGCACATAATCTTCATATAAAATTATAAGTTATAAATTCATATTCATATAAGAGTACTAATGGTAAAATCAATCTAAAAATAAGAGGTCTTCCAATCTTCATGTGAAAATACCTTCACAAAAAAAATGTAAAAATTATTCTCTTATAAAGTTTCTAAAAAACAGTTTAAATCAAAGATGTAAGCCCCAATTTATTTATTGACTAATAATAAATAACTTTATACCTAATTCTCCTCATTATTTGTTGTTGCCTCATTGTCAACATTGAGATACTTTTGATGTGCACTTGAAACATCCAAAACCTATTCAATAAGATAAAAAAATACATATTTTAGAACAAAAGAGTAAGCAATATGGCATTTTGTCTAAAGTTGTGATTTTTCATGGCAATTAATATCTTGTAGTATCGTTTAATAGAAGTTACCGTTTTCGTAATAACTTGTCAACCATAATAATTATTAGTTTATTTTATTTCAATAAATTTATTAATTTAATTTACTTTAATCTTTTTTTGTCTATTTGTACTGAATTTAAATTACAAACATAAAACTAATTTAACTAATTACTTCAATTTATTTATTTTACTTAAATTTAGTTGAACTAAATTTGATTAATTAGATTTACTTGGTTTAATTATTTAATTTTAATTTGGACAATTCAGTTAGATAACATTATTTATAGTATCAAATTAATTTTAGGTAGTTTATTAATTTAATTAATCAATTTATTCATTTTTTAATTTATTAATTTCAATTTAAATGCTCTAATCCAATCTTTTCTAACTTATTTATTCAATTTAACTTTAAGTAGTTTATTAATTTAACGAATCATTATACTTTAATTTAATTTAGTTAAAATTAATATAATATAATATAATTTACTCAGTTAATTTAATTACATGACTTTAAGATGAAAGTTTTATCCTACCATGACTTTAAGATGAAGGACTACCCCTAGAAAAGAACAGTTACAATATCATGTACAATAGCACAAATTGGATAACAATTAAGGCTGTGTTTGATGCACTTTATAGAATTATACAATTATTACTGTAGCAGATAGCATTGTATAGAATTATATAGTATAGGATTGAGTAAACTCTTTACTGTATTTGATTTATCACTGTATTGTATAAATATTATACAATACTATATTTGATAAAAGATTATATTTAACTACATTAAATTCCTTACAATAAAAAAATGGTTTAAAATTAATAAAATATTTTAAAATATAATAATTTGGGATAATATCATTAACCTCTCTTGAACTTTACTCTAATATATCGTGAAAAGCCTCCTATACGATAATACCAATGTGGTCCTTCACATTTACATTTTAGTATCATTCCAGTCCAATTAACAGATGCTGTTAGCTTTTAAATTAACGGATCAAGTAAAAAAATTGTCATATCCTTAACTGCACGTAAAATAATGAGCCGGAAACTAGCATTTTGATAAAATATATATAATTATAAAAATACCTACATAACTAATGAAAATCACTCATTTCCCCTCCCATCACCCTCTCCTCCCCTTGTTTCTCGTACGTACACCACTGCCAATCTATACTTTTCCCTTCCCATCACCCTCGCAATTTCCTCCGCATTTCTTCTAAACCCACTCTCATTCCCAATTTTTACCACTCCCTCAAGCGAATATATATTCCCAATTTTTTCAAATGGTTCAGGTCTTTGCTCGCCGCTCATGGTGTGATGACAACCTTATCAGAGCTCTTTTCACTAGCTCTCGCTCCACTCCTCTGATTCTCACCGGCAAATTCATCATCGTCGATTTCTGATGGTTCAGCCTACTGCTTGAGTGATACGACAATGATGTATGAGGTAAGTGGAGACATGGCGGTGCACGAAGGTGGAGGAGGTAGAGGAAGCGAAAGAGGTAGAAGAGAGTGGTGGCCTCTGAAACGCGAAGAGATCCGACTGGATTTATTTCTTGATGATGGAGGCGACACTGATAAACAAAGAAGGGGTGTTGATAGACATAGAACGGGAGGGGACAATGGTGATGGAAGAGGATCGGATGGAGGAATACTACAAAAAAAAAAGGTCATTTGCGGCAGCTGCTTTACCGCCGTAAAAGACCTTTTACGGCGGCTTTACGACAGATCTTGGACCGACGTAAATAATATGGGCCGTAAATTTTATACGGCGGCCCATTAGGTTATTTACGTCCAAAGCATAGTCAATTACAGCGGTACTTCTACAGCCGTAGAAGACCATCTACATCACCTCATTTACGACGGCTACTTAAGCCGCCGTAAAAGACTAAATAATGAAAAAAATAATTTTAAATAAAATTACAAATTTACTCTTGCTTTGAAATTTATTAAAATTATATTTTTACCCCTAATAGTAAATTTTCTTAAATTTACCGTTATTTTTAAATTTTTTAAATTTAACCCTACTCTGAAATTTACTTAAATTACAATTTGGCCTCCATTGCAACCTTTTTAAATTTATCATTATTTTTAAATTTTTTTAAATATACAGTTGACTTTAAATTTATTGAAATTTACAATTTTGCCTCCTAACAATTTTTTAATTTATTATTTTTGAAATTTATTCAAAATTATATTTTTGCCTTTAACAATAATTTTTTAAAAAAATTACCCTTATTTTAATTTTTTTAAAATTTACCTTGCTTTGAAACTTATTCAAAATTGATTTGAAATTGTAAGTACAAAACTGCGACAAACCCAAAACAAAAGCCAACTAAAATTAATCAACAAATACAAGAACAACTATAAGAAAAACTGGGGCAAGTTCAACAAATTAATTACTAAATTGATCAGCATACCGAGCAGGCAAAAAATGTTCATTCAAAAAATAATCCAATTCACATGAAAAAACAAGCCCAATTCAATTCACATGCAAGACTATTAATTCCTCCAAAATCTAAATTCAAGTAACAAGCCAACTAAACTAGAAAAAGGATATATATTACAGAGATTCGTAATCAAAAGATAGAACAACTGTTTCGGTTATATTTTCGACCTTTCCACTTGAGTAATCTGGATTCTGATATATTTTCGACCTTTCCACTTGAGTAATCTAGATTCTGATGATGCGCTTCGCAATTGCTTTGAAGCTTCAGCAAAGGGTTTGTGGGTTTCGCAACAAAATTACCCTAGAATACATTAACCCAAAAAAAAAAAAAAAAAGCATATGATCAGACTAGGACAAAGAGAATCTACCAAAACTGTTTTCAAAGATACTAGCAAGCAAAGCAGATTAAATAATTAAAGAGATTTTTAATAAATTGCTAGCAGCCAAAGACCTATATATATTATTTGCCAAAATTATGGGTCAAAATAATGTGTGTTTATGTGCAATGCAAGTACATCCGGTCAAACTGATAATCAAAATAATTAATAACGAACAAGTATAGAGAGAAGGGCACCAACTCTATCTTCCACGTTCCCAAACTGACTATTGGAACCCAGCGATTCTCTCTGAGTCTCCCTCATGGAATGTTCGTTACAGTCATACTTGGGCAATTTGAATGAGATAAGTTGCTTCAGTTTCAATGACTTTGACCTGTAGTGTTTCTCCAAAGCCCATAAATTATCAACAACAGAAATTCCTAAGACAATATTGTTGATAATATTGAAAATAGTAATTTTAAAACTGAACTTTAAGATTTTAGGGTGAACAATTTATGTAAAAAATCACAACCATTTCAAATGAAATAATGTAAACACGAAGCTACTCTCCACATCAAGAAAATCTGACCTTCTCTCCCTTGGCCGCACTCAAAACGAATTATTGAAACAGGGGCAGGTTAAAGCAAAGGTCAAAATGAAGTAATGTTGTAGGCCATCTTTTGTTAAACCTGAAGTCCCTCAATAGTAGTTTTGCGATTTAAATGCTTCAAAAAGTCAGAAAAATGAATCCACAATAAGAAGGTTAATTCGGATTTCTGACTGCACAGCCTTCCAGAAATTGCAGCATGTAAAATCTGATAAAACTTCATGAAATGAATGTACAATACTGATTAATGGAATTGGAACAATCCCGAATTTGACTAATAGTATGGTTGTATTGCCTTAAGTGTCGATTATTAAATTCACCTAGTATTAGAAAGACTGAAGTAAAGAAGTATCAGCAACGTCAGGTGCGTATACTTTGTCATCAAATCGCAAAGAGAAGAGCCAAGTACTCTTGAGAACAGAGCCAAAGCAATCTAACAGAGACTAAGTTAATTTTGTACTTGAATTGGCCACAGAAAATTTATAGTTCTAATAAATGCTGGACACGTGATATTAATTAATTAAATATTTTGCAGAATATGGTAACTACCATGGTCAACTTAAGTTGCTTCACTTTATTGATGATAAATAACTATAATTAGAAAAGTATAATTTCAGCAGTTAAATAAATTATGTGACTATGCATAATTATTACATACCTCATGGGCAGGACGACTATAGTCCATAGGATCTCTTCCAGTAATTGCTTCCAAAAGAACAACCCCAACACTGTAGACATCACTTTTTTCATTTAATAGGCCAGTATTTGCATACTCAGGAGCCACATATCTGTAACATTTGGGGAGGGGGAAAGTAAAGGACCTTATAAGTAAGAAACAGAGCAAAAAGAGGTGAGAGAAACAAAATTTTATCTACAAAAGTTCTGTCCTGTATTTGAAGAAATACTTACCCAAAGGTCCCCATAACTCGAGTTGTGACATGGCTTTTCCCAGCACCCAGCAACTTCGCCAGGCCAAAATCAGAGACCTTTGCATTGAAGTCATCATCAATTAATATGTTGCTTGATTTAATGTCTCGGTGAACTACTTTTGGCTCAATGGCTTCATGCAAATAGGCAAGACTTATACGACGTCAAATGAGAATTTGATTGCCGAAAACAGAAATAAATGAAATTACTTTGAAACAATTGGTATTTGGATAACAGGAAGGTTGTTTCTAGCTGACCTTGATTTCTTCCGTGAAGTTAAACAAAAGGACAACACTGAGAGGATAATAATTATGAACAATGCCACAGAAATTCCAATTACTTCCCAAACCTTAAGTCCAACTGCTTTTGCTTTTGCATCTCTGACTCTGCTTGTGCTTCCTACTGTTAATGTCATCACACAGTGTTAATGTCATTGCACTGACTCTGCTTCTGCTTCTGTAGCTCTGACTCTACTTCTGCTTCCTATTGTTGATGTCATCACGCATTATCTTATTTGCATTTGCTTTAATCACCATTACACCTATGAGGTTGTTGGACAATGGTTAGAAGACATAAAAACCCACATGCAACTATGGAGAAACTTAATGAAGGAAGCCACTTCTTTTAAGTGCAAAAGCTAATGATAAAGATGAAAGCCCAGAAACGCAAGATGAGATGCACCAGGTAATTTCATTTCTATTTTTCTTGTAGCAAAAACAAAATCAAATGTATAATTTAAAGCCAATGAGCTCGTAAATCCAACCACATATAACAATTGATACAAAAAATTTAATAATTCTAAATGCAAACTAGATCTGAGCTCTCCATAAAAGCGGACTAGGCCAAAGCAAATAAAAAAGCTGTGGGATAAAGGAAACTTTATGCCACAAGAAATACAAAATTCAAACAATTTTTGAGTAATCATTTGTTTGAACAATTATTCAAATCAAACAAATGTATTATTCCAATAAATTTACCGGCAAGATGTAGGAGTTATGCAAATCTTTGAGAACCTCGCATGAACCCTTATAGCATCTGTTCTCTTCACTATGACAAGAATTAGAACTCGATTGCGCCACGAATGGGAGAAATCAGAGGAGGAAAATCGAAAGAGAGAAATCAAAACCCTAACAGAGCAATCAAAATCTAACAAGCTAGAGAAGAGAAATCAGAGCAGAATGAGAAAGAGACAAAGTTAAATCACATCAAGTTAAATCAAATCGAAGCATAACCTAACAAATTAGGGTAAACAAAGAACACTAACATAATGAACAAATCGATATGTCTGTGAAGAGCTCCACAGCACCATCTCCAGCCGCTGCTATGACATGATTTAGAAATTGCAAAAGACTTGCAGCAACAGGATTGATGCCATGATTTGAAAGTGATTCATTTGTAGAAAATACTAATAAAAGTTTGTTTGGCTTCTGAGAAAGTGAGGAGTTAGATCGATTTCTATGGCTACAGTGGGACTTCTAGAGCAACAAATTAAAAAGATTAAATATTTCGATAAAATGGAGTGAGGAGGGGCCGAGGGAAAGTTATTTTATAACAGGTGCTTTGAAAGTAAGGCTTTTGGGTTGGGTTTCCTGTCACATACGAGTGATCAGTGTCGTAAAATTATCTTATTTATGTCCGTAGTATAATCCCGCCGTATACAGGTGATGCAGATAACATAATTTCTTGTAGTGAAGGTTGGGGTAGGTTGACGCCAATGATGACGGGTTGGTGCGGAGTTAGACAAGGTGCTTTCTTTGTGTTTTTTTTTTTTCCCATTCTGGGTATGAGATTTGAGATTGGAAAGATGGTAGTAAAATCATAAATGCATTGGTTCATTTCATTATAAATTTTACTTTTTTATCATGAAATGAAAATAGAACAAATAAGATAGTTAGCCTTGTTTCATTTACTATTTTATCTATTTCACGTTAGCATAGATGTTATTTTACAAAAATGTCATGATCCGTTAATTTAAAAGCTAACGAAATCTATTAATTGATCTAGAATGATACTAAAATGTAAACATCAGGGACTACATTGGTATTATCGCATAAGAGGTTTACTGTATGATATTAGGACAAAGTTCAGAGGAGGTTAATGATATTATCTCATCATAATTTTAAAAATGATTTATACTAAATTAATTTTTTATTTAAATATTTAATAAATTATATTTATTTATGAAAATAATTCATTTAAATATTCAATAAATTAATAATTTAAATATTTATTTATTTATATAAATTTGCGATATTTATCGTAAAAAAACTGGAACAAAAAATAAAATTGTATAATTTAAATCTTTTAATAATGTAATATAATATTATATTATATTATATAATGAAATATTTTAAAATATAATAATTTAAAAAATATTTATATTAAATTAATTTTTTAGATAATTAATTTTTTATTTAAATATTTAATAAATGATATTTATTTATTAAAATAATTCATTTAAATATTCAATAAACTAATAATTTAAACATTTATTTATATATATTTACCGTATTTATTGTCAAAAACTAGAACAAAAAATAAAATTATATAATTTAAATCTTTTAATAATATTATATTATATTATATTATTAAAACTTATGAATTAAAAATTATATCCAACAATTCTCTATAATTTGCCTTAACACATGGTGGGAGGCATCATTAATTTACCTCTTTTTATGCGGTCCTTATACGGATCTTATGCAACCTTTAACTATGCTATCCACCCTTCGATCACACCAAACACGGTATAAAAAAATTTTATGCGAACAATACTTTTTATACTATACTATACAGACTACCAAACTGATCCTAATTGAAATAGCAGCATGCAATTGATTAGCCGTACAAACCTTTAACTATTGGTAGGGTATTACATATATGGCATGTATTTTCCTGGTTTAGTCCAAATCAAACTAACCATAAATATAATCATAAATTATTGCTCGTGGAAGAAAAGAGAGAGCGATAAAGAAGTTTTGCATATTTTACAAAAGCTAATAAAAACAGTAGACCACACTTTAAGGGGGGGAAAAAGTAGAAGAAAGAAAAGAAAAACTTAAAATAACTTGTTCTGCAAACCAAAAAAAAAAAAAAATCCATTATTATTTGCCATTTCATAAGTCTCCCCAACAATACGATTAAAAGGCAACCAAGGCCAAGGAGAAAGTGGCAGACACTACACGTGAGGCGATTTCTTATAAGAGATGGCTCATGAGGGCAAAGAGGCAATGCAGGATGAAAAAGAAGTCCGGGTTGCTGTGAAACATAACACAATAACTTATCTTGTAGTACCTTGCAGTGGTCCAAAGAAAAGAGAAAACTTAACTCAAATATAGAAGGCCAAATGGGAGTATGATAAGAAAAATTAAATCTCCCTCTTTCTCTACATTTCTTAGTACTCAAACACCACCTAAGTGATGCCCTCCACAAAAAGACCCATAAAACAAAGGAAGGAAGAAAAAAAATAAAAAGTTTAAAAATTTGAAAAGGTTAAGGAGCACCTTTAATTCTCTGGAGGAGTTTCTGCTTGCACCCATCACAATGTATGTTCACTGTGAGAACACAAGTCTGAAACAGGATAGAAAAGAAAGAAAACAAAGCAAACAACAAAAACAAGAAGAAAGATTCTCGAGAAAAAGAACACAATCCACTTCAATCCACTAATTTGGTTCGCCGATTACCAACCCTATCAACTGCATCTAGCATCACCAAAGTACCAATCACCCACTTTAAGGCCAATCTTGAATTGCCTAACCCAATTCGTTGCATCTAGCGCCAAAAATCTACCCATCATAGCCACCAGCATCCAAAGCCAACCAAGCAGCTAACCTTACCCAAAAGCCGAACCACCATGCCCAGTACCGAATCAATCAAAACCCAAAAACTAAACCAAATCAAAAGCTAAATAGCCCCTGAAAAAATAATATTAACACCAACAAATCATTGCCCCCACAAATAACACACAACAAAAAATAAAAAAATCACACAAAAAATACTAAGACCCTAACATCAATGTAAAATCCACCGATCGCTGCCTTGCCCCCTCACAGTCACTCCACCTCAACTCTTAAATACTAGTTTAAGAGAAGAGTGAACATGGAAGGCTGCGTGTTTCTGGTTTGGGTCATATCATACTTTGATGAGCAGGGAATCTTGTGATTGAAATTGACTATCACTTGGTTTTGACCAAAGGGTTTTTCTGCCCGCTCGTTCAAGGACTGTCTCACAGACCTATTGAGGAGATTTTTCAATGTTTCCTCTACTTTTGTGCAAGATTGGATTAGTATTGCTGTAGAAATAAAGAAGATAGGATATATTGAAAGGGAGAGACAGCGGAGAGGTGAAGAAATACGAGTAAGTGTGGGGTGACAGAAAATATATAAATACAAAAGTTTCATATGTCGATTTAAATAACACTTTTAATCTCGCGTTTGGGGGTTTGACACAGCGGAGCTTTTGGAAAAATCGGGGTGTTCGTTGACGTTTGGCGAATAAAGGGGGGCCGGATAATAATAACCCAAAAGGTTATTTCAAAAAATAGAAGAGCCATTTTTTAACTTCTGTAAACAAAAAATGGGTTTTGAATTTTTCCAGTGCATTTGAAAATGTATTTGTTAATATTGAAAACATTATCAGGGTTATCCTCAAATCTTAAAAATATATGAAGTAATTTGATGTAGCGAAAGGAGGATAAACATCGAATAATGATGCTTCAACGGGACGGTTCGAATTCATGAACATTATCCATGAATCCATGAGAACTTTCTAAATCCACGGCAAGTTATTTCGAAAGAAAATTCTAAAATTTTATTAATCAAAGTGTGACCAAAATAAATGGCTGACATGTTTAATTATAGCTAAACAAAGTTAAGCCTAGTAGAATATGTAGACTCAATGAGATCAAATCCTAATCATAATTGATATCTTTAAATACTTGAAATCTTTATTTAACTAGGAAACAAATAAATAATTAAAATAAATCACTTGAAGTCTTGAAGTCACACTATATAAGACTCCCCATCTTCGAAAGAACTCGTCCTTGAGTTTGACTATCTGGAAGCTGAAATTTAGACGCAGTAGCTTGAGCTCGTTTGGGCTTCCGGAAATGCTTGGATTGTTTGGACTATTGCTTCTTCCAATTTCCTTCGGCTTTGGAGCGAGATTACTTGTCTCTTTGACCGGTAGGAAGAACCAGGAAAGAACGACCCTCCACTGAAGAAGTTTTGGACCCACTAGTAGATTTCTTAAACTCATATTTCATAGATGCAAGAACAATTTTCTTCTTATCTTTGAAGAATGAATATGTATTATCTCTACCATGATGAGTGGCATCTAAATTACACCACCAAGGTCTTCCAAGTATCATGTGACAAGCATCCATACCAACAACATTCCGAAGAATTTCATCCCCATAAATTTGCCCAATTGAAAAAGGAATTGCTTTGTTACCTTCATCTTGCATTTCCCATCATCCTTAGGCCAATCAATTTCAAATGAAGAATGATGGATATCGGTAGGCAACTGTAGCTTGTCAACCATAGTCTTGGAAACATAATTCTCATTACTCCCAGTACCAATCATGAGGTCGCAGATGTTGGGATGTAATGATCAACTCAGAACAGAATTTGGGAGAAAAATTACTTGTATTAACAGAGAAAATTGATGTACAAGATTTATACAAAAACTCCCCTAAAATTTCTGGAGCTCTCCTGGCTCTCTCTCTCAATCCTAAACTCTCTGGTTTAGACTCTGGACTCTCTCTGGAATCTCTGTGATGCATAAACAAGGCAGAATTCGTCCCATATTTATAGGAAAAATTCTGCATACAAATTCAAATCAAATTTGGCTACTTCCTTTGATTTTCAAAATTGGAGGTGCCTAACAAATTTGACTCTAAATGCATTCACATGGGAGGGATTCTGGAAGCCATGCATGTCATGCATGAGCTCAGCAGAATTCTAGAACTCATGCATGTCATGCATGAGCTCATCAATTCTCCCCCTCCATCCCATGTGAAAGGGAGTAACAACAAAAGTAATTAGACAGCTTCTAATCCAACTATGTCTCTGCATAGTTCTAGCTTGTCTCTGGTGACCACTTTTGTTAACATGTCGGCTGGATTCTCTTTAGTATGGATCTTCACTAGTTTCAACAGTTGCTTGTCCATCACCTCTCGTATCCAATGATAGCGGATGTCGATATGCTTCGTTCGAGAATGGTACACTGAATTCTTGCTCAAATCTAGAGCACTTTGACTGTCACAGTGTACTCTATACTCCTTTTGCTCAATCCCAAGTTCTTGGAGAAATCGCTTCAGCCACAACATTTCTTTTCCAGCTTCCGCTGCGGCAATGTATTCTGCCTCTGTCGTGGATAGCGCAACACACTTCTGTAGTCTTGACTGCCATGATACAGCTCCCCCTGCAAAAGTGTAAACAAAACCTGATGTAGATTTCCTACTGTCAGGTTCTCCGGCCATATCTGAATCTGTATAGCCTTCCAAGATTGGATCAGCTCCCCCGTAACACAAGCATATCTTCGAAGTACCTTTAAGGTATCTGAGAATCCACTTGACTGCCTCCCAATGTTCTTTCCCTGGATTGGAAAGAAATCTGCTCACGACTCCGACAGCATGAGCAATATCTGGCCTTGTACACACCATGGCATACATCAAACTTCCTACAGCAGAAGAATAGGGTACCGACGCCATGTCCTCTATCTCTTTCTTGGATGAGGGACATGATCTCTTGCTCAGCTTGAAATGATTAGCCAATGGTACACTAACTGGCTTAGCACTATCCATGTTGAACCTTTGAATCACACGTTCAACATATTTTTCTTGAGACAGCCATAATTTCTTTTGTTTCCTGTCTCGACGAATGTACATTCCCAAGATTTGCTGAGCTGGTCCCAAGTCCTTCATATCGAAGGTTTTTGATAGTTCATTCTTCAGCTGCTTTATTCTTGTTGCATCTTTTCCGACGATTAACATGTCGTCCACATATAACATTAATGCAACAAAGTCTCCACCTGGAAGTTTCTGAAAGTAGACGCATTGGTCTGCAGCGGTTCTTTTGTACCCATGACTCACCATGAAAGGAGTCAAACTTCTTGTACCATTGCCTTGGTGCTTGTTTGAGGCCATACAAGCTCTTTTTGAGCTTGCACACGAGGTGTTCTTTTTCTTGAACCTCGAACCCTTCTGGCTGCTCCATGTAGATTTCTTCATGCAAGTCTCCATGAAGAAATGCTGTCTTCACATCCATCTGTTCAAGCTCCAAATCAAGACTTGCTGTTAATCCGAGGATGACGCGGATTGAGGACATTTTTACTACCGGTGAGAATATTTCATCAAAGTCAATTCCTTTCTTCTGAAGGAATCCTTTTACCACCAATCGGGCTTTGTGCTTTATCACCTTTCCTGTTCCATCTTTCTTGAGCTTGAATACCCACTTGTTCTTCAGTGCCTTCTTTCCGTCTGGGAGTTTGACCAGTTCATAAGTTTTGTTCTTCTCTAGAGAATTCATTTCATCTTGCATTGCATGCAGCCATCGTTCTTTGTCTGGATGAGATAAAGCTTCATAAAAGCTTTCTGGCTCCCCCTCATCAGTAAGCAGTGTGTACTCTGATTCCGGATATCTCCTCGACGGAATCCGACCTCGCTCAGATCGTCGTAGCTGAGGTTCTTCATTTCCAGGAGGTATAGCAGCTTCTATAGGTGATTGTGGCTCCCCCGGCTCAGCAATCTCTTCATTTTCTTCCTCCTGATCTGCTTCTGGAATTTCGTCTGGTACCTCGTCATTTCTTGTAGCATTTGGTGTTGGGGTAGAATCTGCAACAATATCTGGGGCACTGCTAGTGGGATTTGTAGATATTGTTGTCTTTTCAGCGTCTTCATATGTTTGGTCTTCGTGAAATACGACATCTCTGCTCCGGATGACTTTCTTTTCTTTGGGATCCCATAATCTGTATCCGAATTCTTCATCTCCATAACCGATGAAGATACATGGAACAGTTCTTGCATCGAGCTTCTGTCTGAGCTCCTTGGATACATGTACGAAGGCTAAACAACCAAACACTTTCAAATGATTATAGGAGGGCTTTTTGTTAGACCATACCTTTTCTGGAATCTCGAAGTTCAGTGGTGCCGATGGTGCTCTGTTGATTAAGTAACAGGCGGTGCGAACTGCCTCCCCCAGAATGGCTTGGGTAACTTAGCCAATCTGAGCATGCTTCTGACTCGTTCCATGATGGTTCGATTCATCCTCTCGGCCACTCCATTGTGTTGTGGTGTGCGTGGGACTGTTCTTTCATGTCGAATGCCATATCTTCGACAGTAGGCATTGAACTCTCTGGAGGTATACTCGCCTCCGTTATCTGATCGAAGGCATTTTAATTTCTTACCCGTTTCACGTTCTACCATGGCGTGAAACTCCTTGAACTTCTCTAGAACTTCATCCTTCGTCCTGAGGAAATAAACCCACACTTTCTGAGATGCATCATCAATAAAGGTCAAGAAATACCTTTTACCGCCTAAGGACTCGACTTCGAGAGGTCCGCATACATCACTGTGTACTAGCTCCAATAGCTTTGATTTCTTCACTGATGAGGAGCTGAATGACACCCTCCGTTGTTTCCCGTACAAACAATAGTCGCAAGGATGAGACGCTGCATCCTTGGAAACAGTGATCAGCTTCTTTTTCTGAAGGGTTGATAAACCCTTTTCACCCATGTGACCGAGCCTTTTATGCCACAAATCTAGAGGTACCATGTGCTCTGCTACATGAAGGTTCTCTCCGTTTATCTTTACATGAGTCCTGTAAAGATTGTCACATAATTTACCTCGAGCAACCACCATGACCCCTTTCAACATCTTCCATGTACCGTTGGTGAAGCAGCTCTCATAACCTTGCTGATCAAAGGCTTTTACCGAGAGCAAATTGAGTCGAAGATCTGGCACATGACGAACGTCTTTCAAAGTTATTTTGCATCCGACGTTCGTTAGGAATTGAATATCACCAATTCCCATGATTTTGGCGGTGCTGTTGTTTCCCATCTTCACTATCCCAAAGTCTCCTGCTTTGTACGTGGTGAAGATTTCTCTGCAAGGAGTGACGTGGCAGGAAGCTGCTGTGTCAATGACCCATTCTACTCCTTGGTCCGCTGTGTGGAAGCACGTCTCTTCTGCACAGATGGTTACATCTTCTACCACTGTAACTCGTGGTTCTTCGCTGCTTTGTGCCTGTGAACTCTCCTGGTTCTGCTTCCGAAGACTGCGACAATTTCTCTTCAAATGTCCCTCTTTGCCACAGTTGTAGCACTTGTATGTGGGTCTCCGCCCATCTGATGACCTGCCCCTTGATCTGCCTCTGCTTTTGCTTCTACCTCTTCTCCAGTCTTCACCTCGAGACTGTCTTCCTCGATTCTCTGTGATGTAGGCTTCATCTTGACTGGCGCCTGCATCTTTTCTTCTTGCCTCCTCGTTCATTAAGGCATCCTTAACCATTGATAGGGTAAGTCTGCCTCCGGGTGCTGAATTACTGATGGAGACCACTAGTGTCTCCCATGAATCTGGAAGGGAACTGAGAAGTAGAAGTGCTTGTTCCTTCGTCTCCAAGCTGTAACTCGACTGCTGTCAACTGATTCACCAAGTTCTGGAACTCACTTGTATGTTCTGCTACAGGAGTTCCGCTCCGCAACTTCAAGTTCACAAGCCGTCTCATCAGGATGGCTTTGTTCCGTGCTGACTTGGCTTGATACATACTCTCTAATTTTTTCCATAGAGTATATGCATCTGTTTCTTTGGCTACATGGTGGAAGACACTATGATCGATCCATTGTCTGATTTGACCGATGCATTTTCTGTTAATTTTCTTCCACTCTGCCTCTTTTTCTGTCTCAGGTCTCTGCCCTTCAAATTCTATAGGGTCATATAGGTCCTTACAACTAAGGAGATCCTCCATCCTGGGTCTCCATAGTGTGTAATTTGTAGCAGTCAATTTTATCATGGCTCCGGATGATTCTTCCATTTTAGAATAATTAATTCACTAAAATGGAAATTGAATTTCAAAAAACCGAGCCCACCGTTACGTCCGGAACGGTCAAATTAGGTGGAATAGCCTCTTCCGGGGCTCAAAAATTCTTTTTATACAATAAATACTAAGCTTGGAAACTTTAAGGACTAAACTGAAATTTCTTAAGGGCTAAACTGAAATTTCAGAAACTAAAAGGGGGCACAAGTATTCTCCAGAACTACAGGGGCCAAACTGATATTTCCTAGGGACTGAAATGTAAATTTCATAAACTCAGGGGGTCAAAATGTAATTACCCGAAAATACAGGGGCCAAAATGTAATTTTCCAACGATTTGCTGACGTGTCAGATGGGGTCCACAGTGCTGACGTGGCTCTGACGTGGCGTGCTGACGTGTCATATGGGGTCCACAGTGCTGACGTGGCTTGATGACGTGGCGAGATGACGTGTCCGGCTGACGTGGCTTGCTGACGTGGCTATCTGCTGACGTGCTTGCTGACGTGGCGAAAAGGTCGCTGACGTGGCTGATGACGCGGCGCTGACGTGGTCGTCTTCTTCCTTGGAATGGCGCGTGCAGCGCGTGGGGCGAGTGACGCCCACTCGCAGACCAGGTCGGAGGCGCGTGCGGCGCGTGCGGCGTCTCTGGATGTCGGATCGGTCGCCGGAAAATTGCAGAATGATCAGGACGTCGTCACGAACACACTGGACACTTCAAATTCGAAATTCGATGACTTTCCGAAAAATCGAAATTTTCCAGAAACAGGGGACAAATTTTCTCTGAATTTTTCCTTTCTGTTCTGACGTTCCAGGAGCTCAACGAGGCTCTGATACCACTTGTTGGGATGTAATGATCAACTCAGAACAGAATTTGGGAGAAAAATTACTTGTATTAACAGAGAAAATTGTATTACAAGATTTATACAAAAACTCCCCTAAAATTTCTGGAGCTCTCCTGGCTCTCTCTCTGAATCCTAAACTCTCTGGTTTAGACTCTGGACTCTCTCTGGAATCTCTGTGATGCATAAACAAGGCAGAATTCGTCCCATATTTATAGGAAAAATTCTGCATACAAATTCAAATCAAATTTGGCTACTTCCTTTGATTTTCAAAATTGGAGGTGCCTAACAAATTTGACTCTAAATGCATTCACATGGGAGGGATTCTGGAAGCCATGCATGTCATGCATGAGCTCAGCAGAATTCTAGAACTCATGCATGTCATGCATGAGCTCATCAGCAGACTCTATTATTTTACTATGCAACTAGACCAAAAGATGCTATGTCTTTGAGCTTCTTCTTGACTACGTGGTGTGCATATCAGTTGTTCAATCACCAAAGAAATTCCTTCATCCTCATACACTACTTCAACATTATCATTAGAGTCTTCCTCTTCCCCATGTGGGGCTAAGTTTTCTGACTAACGTTTAAGGCAATTGTTGAAGCGGTGGATGGTATTACCACATCTATAACACTTGTCAGCACGAGGAGCATATGGTTGGAATTGTCTTGGCAACTTGTTCTCTTGGAACAACGTCTGGAGCTTTCCCCTTATTCGATTGAGGTTCATGAGATGGAATCAGTACTTCACTTTTGTGGTGATTGATTTCGGACTTGCCTTTGTTAAGTTGTGATTCCACCTCAGAAGCAAATTGAATTGCATCTTCCAGAGTATAAACGCAATGTAAAGCAGCTTGCTCATGTCTATTGGAATGTAAACCTCTCATAAATCTTGTAATTGAGTGACCATCAGGTTCTTGAATATCGAGTCCAGCTTGAAGTCGTTGGTACTCATTAGTATAGTTGGAGACACATATCCAACCCTGATGACAATTTTGATACCAGTTGTAGATAATCTGATCATAATCCAAAGGAAGAAATCTAGCTTTCATCAATTGCTTCATATAGTGCAATGATCGAATTTTATTTTTTGCTTGATGAAATTGAGAAACTTGCAATTGATCCCACCAAACTAAAGCAACCCCTTTAAGCCTGTAAGCCACAATTTTAGCTTTCTTTTCTTCCTTAATGCCCATATCCTTAAAGAATCTCTTGATCTCAACCTCAGTGACCCAATCATGAAAATATTCAATGCCCAACTACCTATTGAACGATGGAAGCTCTAATTTCACGCAATACTCACTTGGGTGCACTTCTTTTTTTTTTTTTTTTTTCCCTTTATTGTAAAGCCAAATCTTCAACTTCCTCATCTATAGAATCATCGTCTCCCACGTCTTGGATTGGTTCTAGGACGACCAGTATGAATATTCAAAGCTCCATTATGAGCATCTCTATTTAGATCAATCACAATATTTCATTTGTTGGTTTCATCCAGCACTAATATTTGCACAACTAAGAAAAAAAAAAAAAGCCGTACGCTTTTCCTCTATATACCTGCAACTTTTGTCATCTTCAGCCTTCTCTATGTTATAACTTTTTCCATTTAATTTTATTTCTCTTCTTTCTTTCGTCTCCCTATTACCTGCAACTTTGTTCTTCTTTTTCTATTTTTGCCTTTGCATCTTACTTGTGCCTTCACCATCTTTCATCTCTGTTTTTAACCATCTGGTACCACTTTGAAAAATTATTTCATGTTAAATAATGGGGTTTCATAAATCTTAATTTAAATAAGAAGGAAACTGAATATGTAATATAATGAAATCTAATTTACAATAACCAATGTAACTTGCATGAGAAAATTATACATAGCTCATATTTGACATTCAATAACGAAAGTGAAATCCATTGTTTCATAACTAAATAACTAACTCATTAGTAAAACATGTAAATCATCCCATATCCCATTGGAAAGTCTTAGATGGGTCAGAACTATTCTTCAAATTAGGCTGAAGAGCAATACAGAACTGAGTTTAAAATCATACGTTATAGAGAGAAGAAAGAGAAAGAAGAGAGCAAAGGTGCAGCCGTGTAGGGGAAAAGCAGACTTTTCTTTTCTATTTATCCAAATATTAACCGCTGGATGAATCTAAAGGATGAAAACTGTGGTCTTTATACAAGCTCAAATCTGGGAGTCCAAATGAGAGACTCTCTGTATATATATATAATCTATATATATTAGAATAAATGAGCAATATGATTTCAAGGGTGTTGTCTCCTGGACTACTTGTTATCTTTTGCGATTGTTCCTCTTGGCACAGCAACCGGCCAGGTAAGTGAAAATGACAAGCACAAGAGCACAGAGGTTAAATACAGTCATGTTTCTCCAATCCTTCTTGATGCTGGAAACAACCCCGTCTTTGCACGTATTGCAGCCATAGCATAGGTGCTCCTGGTCGTTATTCCATGTCTTGCAATCGCTGTTATTCTCGGCCGGTACCGATTTGGGAGGTATCCAGAATGTTGCATTTTGGTGATCGAATCCACATTCAGACGGTGGCTTACAGCAACCATTCTGATTAAGCATAAACCATGATTGTGTTAAAATACAATTTGAAACTTAGTTGTACAATGTGAAAGCATTTCGAAATATTTCTTGGAATGGAAGCATCAAAATCTCATTTTGTAGGCTTCAACTTTCGGTAATGAAATTGCTCATATTCTATTCAAAATTAAGGAGAACAACTACATTTATCTTGTGCAGTTTTGAAATATTGGTTCTGACCATTATATTATTGGAAAGAGTAATTAAAATACAAATACTAATTTCTTTTCTCCACTGTATCCCAATCAAGGTATTCAAGTTCAGTAGTTAAGAGAAATTTTTAGATTGTTCCATCACTTTTATCATTCAAATCTTAACGCAATTCACCTATATATACCACTTTATAATTTGAAATAAGAAAATTTTGATTTTGCAAAATTTCCCTTCTGGAAAAGTAGTAAAAGAATAAATTCATTAATACCATGTAATTACTAAATATATTCTCTAGCGTCTTTAATATTTTGCTAATTTATTAATATCACCTCCATTAAATTTAGTTATGATAACTATTTTCGTCACAGAATAACTCTTATAAATTCTTTCAAGTCTTACCAAATCATGCATCTATAATATTTCAATCCGCTGGATCAGCTAACTAAAACAAAAATGTAATCCAGGTAGCTGCTAATTAGGTTTTGGGTGAAATTATGAATTGAAAAGAAATGAAATACTAAATTAAATTACCTCAATGGGACCCAAATTCTCTTTCGTCTTATGATCAACACCATTAGCTACACGACTACAAACTTTAGAATCTCTCAAACAGCTTCGAAAGTTAATCCAGTTCTGATGGTCATTCACAAAATGTCTCTTAATCCAACCAGAGAAATCGTAAGTCTTGAAATCACCAAACCCTCTATTTGAGAATACATTGCCAAAACCCTCATTTGTTACCATGAAAGCGAACGCCGTGTACCCCATAAGCCCCAAAATCAAACAGAACATCACAAACAAGTATATCATCAAGAAAATATTAGACCTGCAGCATGCACCGATGAACCCTAGCAAAGATACGACGAATAAGAAAATACCGATCGCTAGCAATGGGTTTTGCAGGAATTTCGGGCATTGTGTATCGCCTTGGAAATGGAGCAAAAGCGATAGAGCAATGGCCCCCAGCCCTAGGACCAGAGTACAGAAGTTCAAGAACCCTATAATGAAGTTGCTTATACGAACCATTTGTGATGAGGATTCAAGAAATGAAGGAATGTTGATTTAAGGGTTTTATTTATTTGTTTATTTTGATAGAATTTGTGGGTGGTTTGTAGGTTTGAAGAGAGAAAGAGACTGGAGAAGAATGAAAGAAGGAAGAAGGCACGACATCTCTTTCTGAATTCATAACCGATTTAGAGTATTTTAGATATATAGCGCTGTAAAACCCCTTTCTTTTCAATTAATTCCTTTTAAATTTTGATGTTGTCTTTGACCTTGAATTTTAGTATTATGAACCGTTTACATACCATTTCTGTTCTGTCTTTGAGTTCGATTTATGTCTATATAAAGAAATTTGTTTTGGACTAGGGGCAGAGATTTATATTGCAGCATTTTTTTTTTAAGAAAAAGAGCAAACTCAACACAGTCTTTATTTTTTGAATCTATTGGACTATTAATCTTAGAATAGTGTTCGATTTATGTCTATATAAAGAAATTTGTTTTGGACTAGGGGCAGAGATTTATATTGCAGCATTTTTTTTTTTTAAAAAAAAGAGCAAACTCAACACAGTCTTTATTTTTTGAATCTATTGGACTATTAATCTTAGAATAGTGCTACATGACAAACTATCAAAACTAATTCAGCAATACACACCCATATGACATTTTTGCATAATCGTCATATTATCAACCTTAATTAAAATTATTAATTATTGAAATTTACTCTTTCAATCATATTATATTATATCAGTTTGTATTATAAGTTTGTATAAAAAAGTTTGTAAGTATAATATTGTTATTAATCTTCTCGAGGGTGGCAATCTTTCGCGGAGGGAATGACAAAAACAGGCCCAAAATTAGGGGTTCCAATTGAAAAATGGATCTATATATATAAATTTGGATGTATGACCTCCCTAATGTCCATAATATATGCAAAAAAAAAAACTTTTAGTTGTTTATAATTTCTAATTTGATTTTTAGGGTTTGAAATGCTGAGATCTTGAATTTGTAATGTATCTTTTTATTGTAAAAAATATTTGTGCAAGGTGTGTAAAATTGATTGGAAAAAATTTGAAAATCATAGAATAACGGTTATTTTTCATTGAAAATGAAGGAGGTTGATGATGAAGAGAGTTAGAAATGATTTCGTCTAGTGTTAGATGGGACATGTTTGTTATCAAGTATCAAACATCAATTGTCAAATGCCAGATGTTGTTATCGAGTGTCAGATTCTCTGTCTGTTGTCTGACAGTACTGCATTTGAAAAATTGTATTTAAAATAATTTTCGGGGCAAAAAGGACATGGCATTTAAATTTTTTAGAAGTTGGTCAATTTTTAACTCATCCCTTAATTTAGGTCATTTTCATAATTTTTCCTTTTTTATTTGACTTGCCAACAAGACACCAATTTTTCAGAATTTAAAAATAATGATATTCATCCCAAATTATATCTCAAATGATGTGTATTTAGTTGATGATTGCCAAATGGATGTGTTAATGATGTAATGACTTACCACTTCATCTCATGATTAATTCAATTAATGATACTTCATTGGCCAGATCATTCCTCAAAATTTAATCATATTTGTGTTGAAGGTTCCCACATATTCGAAAGTCATATCATATTATGTTGAGAGACATCATTCCATTTATGATACAAATTCATTCTATTATATATTAGTTGTTTATAACTCAAATCTGTTTATAAAAAGAATAACATTTTTTAAAATTCGTTGATTGACGTTTCTAACGTGCATTCGTTTATAAATAAGTTAGAATATTGTTAATTTGCAAGCTTGTACGTTGAATTTGTATGCACAAGAATACATTCAATTTATTATTGGCTTTGGTCTATTGGATTGTATCACCCGTTCAATAATATATAGGATATACAAAATTAAATGAGTTGTGATGCTTTGACATGAGAACACAACCCGCTAACACAGTAATATGAATTACCACCGCTAATCCTAGGGATTTAGTTCTATAAATAACTTTCCTAATTAGTTTACCGGAGTACTGCAGACCCACTCACATGATGAAATCGCCTTATTAAGACCCGGCAGACAACATTGATCCCATAAGTGCGATCTTGTTGTCTTGAGCCTGACTTCGGAAGTCTTGAATATGACATAATCCTACCACAGCGGACATAGCATATGGTTAATTTATATGTACCTACCTATAATTAGTTACTGATCCAATCAATTAAAAACCATCATATAAGCCTCACATTACAACTGACGTACGTAAGAAAGTTCACATAATGGCAAATGATTTGTCCCAAACTTTAATTTGCTTTTCGTATTAATGTTGACAATGAGTTACAACAACATTAACTTGGCCTAACAAGTAGCAATTACATCTCCTTAGCTAGCAAGCTGCCTCTCCGTTAAATCAATGGCCTAACATGATAACCATATCTTCAAGAACTTCATCGTGAGAAGAGTCTTGTCCTCTGTATGTGTCTATATATATAGTTCAAGAATAGGTGGTGCATCTAAAGTAGTAGTTATCATATCGATTAAAGTGCTTCCTCACATAACATCCAGTAGAGAACATCATGATCGTAATAGAAGTCACAAAGATGTTGAGAAGAGCCAACATTCTCCACTCCTTCCTGATCTTCCCAAGAACTCCCGCCTTACAAGACTTGCAGTCGTAGCATAGCGTCTTCTGGTGATTGCTCCAAGTGATGCAGTCACTGTCAGGCACTGCTGGCCCTTTTTTCGGAATTACCCAGAATGTCGCATTCTTTGCTTCTAACTCGCAATACAGAGGCGGCTTGCAGCACCCTGACTGTAATTAGACCAGGAAATTATATGAATTATAATGATATGTAATGGTCTAATTTCAAAAATAACTTTATTAGTAAGTTTATTTTCAAAAATAATTTGATAGCCTTCTGTTCGACAGCTCTATAGCTTTATAGAGTTGTCCAGTTACATAGCCGAAGACTAAGCAAGATTATTTTTGAAAACACACTTAAAAATAACGGGACTTGTTAAAGTTTCTGATTCACTTCGAAAATAATAAAAATAAAAATTAGAGTACCTGTGTTAAAGTCCAATCCGTTATATCTACATTATTAAGATTGTTGCACACATTTGCGTCAATTAAACAACTCTTGATCTCTTCCCAGTTCCTCCCATCAGCAAAGCGGTTTTGCAGCCAAAATGAATAATCGTGAAGCCGGTTTGGGGATGCTTTCTTACCCACCAACTTGTTCGTAACAACAAGCACAAAGATAGTAAAAGCTAGGAGACCTATTATCAAGAAAAGCATGAGAAATGAATAGGTCCATAGCACCATATTTGCCCTACAACACGATCCAACCAACCCTAGAATCGACACCAAAAATAAGAAGAGACCAATTATCAGTAGTGGCCTTGCAAGGGCTTTCTGGCATACTGTGCCGCCGTGCATTTCAATATAGGCAGACCAGGAAACTGCAGCAAACCCCAGTACAAGAGATAAGCAGTTTAAAGCTATGAACATGGCGTTGCATAAACGAGCCATTTTTATTAGTTGTCTGGCTGTTGTTGTGGGTTTTTTTTTTTTTTTTGGTTTTCCTTAACTGAGAAAAAAATTGTGTTGTAATTCACTGATTTTATATTGAGAGTAAGTGAGGAATATATTGGTTTTCTTAGTTAAAGAGAAGAAAAATAAACCGAGAAACTAAGCAGGCCTTCCTTTTTCTTCTGGTTTTGTAACTTCTTTTGTATATATATAAGATTGAGACATTTGGAGAAAGATAATATTAATTTCTGTTACTAATTATAGGAAGATGTGTAATATATATGAACCACACTTTACTATAATAGTATTACGTACTTCTAATTTTGTTAATTAATAAATTAACAGACTATAAATTTTTAATGTATTTTCTTTCCATTTATATAAATAATACTATATCTCATATAATTAGTTTGAAATCACTTGTTACATCTGATCACTATGGTTAAAGCTGTTCTATCTTATTACAGGTTGTATTGGAGCTCAAGCACTTGTTCTCCATTTTTAGGATACGATGAATTGGTTTTGTAGTTAAGGCATACAAGCGGATGCGGAAGCTTTAAGTGCTATGCTGTTAGTACCCAAATTCCTACACTTCTAATAATTACATCATGCACGCACGCATAGTGATGGAGCTAGTTAGAACTTAGAATATTGTTTAGAGATGTCGTTATTTGTAAATAAATAAATAAATAATTGAAGGGATTAATATTTTTGTAATAAAAAGTGAGAATTATTTATTGACGCTAACAAGAAAATAACTCTTTACACCTGTTATTTTGAATACACCTGCTATTAAATTAATTTCTAAAACTTGTTAAATAATCTTATATATATATCTAAAACAATTATAAGTAGATGAGCGAACACAACTACATTTGAAGAAATTAGCTTTGAACCACTAGAGCGAGTCATTGTTTTTGAAGAATCAATAAGGAAGCAAAACCCTAGATTTAGTTTTCGAAGAGGTAATGGGTTGGCGCAGGAGCTTTAATAGAGAGGAATATATTACTGGTTTGGTACCGTGTGTGGTAGTAGGTACACGGTACCAGGATTTGGAATCCTTAATTGTGAATCATTGTTCCCTTAGGATTTGGATTTATCTCCCATTTTGGTTTACACTTATGATTATGTTTTCTAATACTTTTAGAATTACTAATCCTATTAGTTTTGGGCTTATCATCATCATCTAGATAAGTGGTCTACTGTAGTGTTTTTGCGATAACATTTTAAAGGCTCCATGAGAGAACGTGAGAGTTCTTAGGTGAGAGAGAGTGGAGATTCTCAAATTATTGTACTTCATTTTCTCATAAAGAAAATATTTCAATGTTCAACCACAAAAATTTTCTTGTCTTCTTTTACATCTTTTTTTTTTTCTTATTTCATTATATGATATTTTAAACCTATTCATTGAGTGTTTGACATTATCTTTCTACAACATTTTGACATTTATATTGACGTACGTAATAGTAATCTATTAATTGGTATAAATTGGTTGAGGTTTTTTTGGAACTTCATGACGTATTTAATTAAGTTCAAGGCAAACAATACCCAAAGGGTTTTCTTTTTCTTCTTTTAATTTTTTATTTTGAATGGATACATATTTTATGACACATGCTTAAAGCCAAATGTGTCCAGTCAACTATTGCACAAATAAATCATAAAAATAAAGTTTCCAGCATTTTAATTAATTAGTGTTTTAAAGTTTTCCCCATAGGATTATTACCCTTATCTCGAGTACAATTTTTTTCTGTGTATATTCTCTGTATAGCTTGTGTTATATATTTATTTCGACAAAATACATAAGTTAGGCTATTAATAAATGGGCCTATTGGCAATTTTATCCTAGGCCTATCTAATAAACTAGAAGCGGGCATAACGTTATAAATTGTTCTTAGGCCTATTTATTTTTAATAATTACAGAAATTTAAAGAGATCAAAGCATACTGCACTTTCGAGCAGATCAAGTGGTCAAGCTTAATCGCGTATCATCATAGCCTATTTTGGACTTGAGGACAACAATGACATTTTACAATATAAATAGCTAAGTCATGGCTCCACTTGAGATATCCCGCTCCATCCTATTCAACTCTCTTCTACTTCTACCTTCAAATACTAGAGTTTTGGTTGTTCCATGTTATCTAGAGAAGAGTGCACCTTAATAGAAATTTCATTGCCATTAAAGTCTAGAGGTTAAACTACTGTTAGCTCGGAATAAGTTTTCCTAAGGGACAAAATTTGGTCTTTAGGCTAGTGCATTGTAGCATGCCTTAACATTGATCTTTCTAATTTTATATTGCTCATTGATGGCACTATTCACCTATTGAGGTTTCCTCCCACTCCAAGTGATTGCAACCTCAGCACTGTTTTTTCAATCTTTTCGAAACTCGGGGGTACCACGGGTCAAGTCACAAAGACAAGCCCGGAGATCATAAAGTTGTCGCCCCGGAAATAACCATGGGAAAATTTTGAGTGATGATTATCCATCTCTTACTTCTAAACCCAAACTGTCTTCATCCCTTCAAAGATGGATTCACGAAGTTAGGTACAGATATTCGATCCACCCAAACAAAGTTTGACCTTCACTAGTGTTTGTCGAGTTTGAGGTTTTAAATTACTACTAGTTCTCCATCTTGATCCTAATTTCATTTAATGCACACAACCACTTTTATCTTTTCTATTACATATGAGGTGAGACAATTTATATACAGCTAAAGAAAGGGGGGAGGAGAATAAAGTAAAAATTCATGCAAACATAAGGAAAGAGGAAGGGATTACAGTCACTCTCCATTGTGTGTAAAAATAAAGAAAGTAGCAAAATAAGCTACAATACATCAATCAACACTCTAAATAATCAAGTGGATTCCTCATCACCAATTATGAATCTATTCATACTTCATATCTCTGAAACCTCCATAATCACAATAAACTTCCGAGTGTGGACCCTTCACCAACAATTGTGTGTCCGTTCACATTCAATTCTGTACTCTCAAACTTCAATTCAACCTTCAAACTCCAAAATGGGTTCCTCACAATCAATTGTGAGTCTACTCATCATCAATATCAATAAAACACTTCTATTCCTTTACTTAAAAGCCAACTCCCAATTTGGATTTCCTACCATCAATGTTGATCAGTCAACTCCAATTCAACTCAAGTTATCCTATCAAGTCCACATTTCTATTCATGGAAATATCATCAAAAATAAAAGTGGAATTCAAATTAAGTTGTTATGCGAAATGAGTCTCTCACTATCAACATGAGTCCACCCCCTTCTCTCTATGCTTCACATGTGATCAATCTTCATTTTAATCATCCAAGATCATGTCATGATCATATTTCATCATATAAAACACATCATGCAAAATTAGATAAGTAAAAGGCAAAAAGAAGGTTAAGTTTAACATGGCAACATCCTAACTAACACTAAATTGTCCTAGCATGCTTCTATTCAATCAATAACACTAAGCAAGATAATATCAACAAATTTTACATACTAATCATGGCAAAAATTCAACATGGCAGCCGTAATCTACTCTAAATTAATATTTGAGCATTCAAAAATCAATTCATATCATAAAATTCAATAAAATAAAACAGAAAATTAATACCAAAATCCCATCATGGCAACTAACCTGTTCATGCATAAATCAAGACAACAAATTAACATCAGTAATAAGATGTAAGCAATCATTTAAAAGTCATAAACTAATCACTTAACAGTCATTTAATCAAAATAAGCAAATGGAAACTCCAAAAAAAAAAAAAACCACTATTAAAAAAAGAGATAGATACAAGGAAATGAAAACAATTATTAAATCAAATAAGTAAAGCATTCAAAATTAAATAAACAAGTACTTAATATCAACACCATTTTTATATTAAAATTCTGGTAAAAAAGAAATAAAATAAAAGGAAAATTAACATTGAATTATAAACACGAAATTAGGAAAATAAACATTCTATCATAATAATAATAGCAAAAATGAATAAACATTAATTAAAAAGAGGGCATCCGAAACAGCAACATACCCATATTCACAAGCAAAATATCAATATTACTAATAATTAATCGTACTTGGAATAAAATGAAATGAAGTGAAATAAAGCATTAATATTAATCTCATGTAATAGCTAAGCAACAAATGTGAAAACGAAACATAATAATGTGCTAATAGTAAAGTGGCAGCAAGCAAAAATAAATAAAACAAAAGGGTAAAACATAGAAAAAAATCATAATATCACTACAACAAAAAAAGGTTTTCTGTGTCGGCCAAAAAATGACACATATCAGAATATATGTCGGTTTTTGTGCTACATAAATGGCCCTGACACGTATTCTATACGTGTCACTTGGTCAAGCCAACACAAGCATATGTGTCATTCAAAAATAGACATGTATTAACAAATATGTGTCACATAATAACAGATTTTATCAAATATGTGTCAGTGATTAAATGACACATATTTTGTGTCGGTCAGAAAACGACATACTAGTGTCATTCCGTGACTGACACATATTATGTGTCGGTCAAAGAACGACATTTGCATGTCAAGGTATGACCGACACAAATGGACTCCCTAAATATATGTGTCATTCTGTGACCGACACATACTTCTCACTAAGTGACACATATTCGTGTAACATTTATGTGTCGGTTTTTGGCCGACACTTATATTTAAAAATTATATTTAAAAATATTTAATACATGTCATTCTCTGACCGACACATAATTCTTCACTAATTGACACATATTTCATATTTTCGTGTAATCTTTATGTATTAGTTTTTGGCCGACATTTATATTTAATACGTGTCATTCTCTGGCCACACAATGAATATGAACTACCAGTATTTACATTCTGATAATCCAAAATCTAAACGCAAAAGCTATTATCACTACAAGAAATTTTCACATATTTATCACTTTGTATTTTTTTATTTGGCATTTTTTTTAAAAAGTGAGAACTATAACATTAATATAAAAGTCAAACCCATATTTTCATCATATTTGTCACTCGTTATTTTGATTATGTTACATATTTCTCACATTTTTAGATAGTGATAAGTAATTAACAAGTAATAAGGATACATATGAAAATAAATAAAGCATTTAAACTTAGAAGTAATATTTGGGGGTTATTATGATAAATTATAATATATTAGACTCCCATGAAATTTTTACAACCTATATAAACAAAACTCTTCCCAAAACCTAACCCTAAATCCATTTGCGTGCCATCTGCCTGCAGCCCGATCTTCACTCGAATCCACAGCCTCACTACCACCATCCATGGCAGCTACTTACCCTTTCTCTGCTCAAAACCCAAACCCTAACCCTCTGCACAAGAAATATGCATTCTTGCACTTCGTGTTCGGCCCTCAACTTCGGCTCTGAGTATAGTTCGCTTGTCATTGGGTGCATTTCTTTGGGTTCCTCAGCTCAGGCTCGAGCCCAGGGCCAGCCACAGACACGCACGGTTGTTGACTGGAATGATGCCGTTTCATGCTCAGAAGTTGGGGATAGCGGGAATGATAGCTTGCAAGAGCATCCTACGACTTCGATTCCTGTTAGAGCCTATTTTTTCTCCACAAGGTTCGGTTTGCTCTCGTTCTTGCTAATAAATTTTATTTTGACTTTGTCTTATAATTGTTTTAGTTTTGGAAATTAAGAAAGTCGAAATGCTGCAAGAAGAACCGTAAAGACAACACTATAAAATAAGCTTGCAAAATGTTTCAAAAATGTGATTCCAAAAACTGAAATGATTCACGGTGATAGGAGCGTTTTGTTGAATGGTCTAAACCCAAATGTGATTTCATAAATTGTTTAGACATTAATCCCTTCATTGGCCTTTACATCCTAAACCCTAATTGAAAAGAATATTCTTAAACTCGTAAATTGTACGGAAGTATGAAATGTGCATCTAATTACTAGGGTGATGTTTTCGTGTAGTATGGATTTGAGGAGCTTAGTGGAGCAGAACAAACAGAATTTTATCCCCCCATCGTCTCGTATGACAAATTATGTTGTTTTAAAATTTGGCAATATTTCTAATTTCAGTGCAAGTTTTAATATATTCTATGATTATGAATTCTATTTGTGTTTTTTATTTAAAGAATTTCTGTAAATGTGCTGGAACTTATACGGTTCAACGCATTAGATTTTTACCAAGCTTGACTTGTTACTATATTTTATTTCTTGTGTTATTAAATGTTTGAAGAGTAAAGCCTGTTTGAGACATAGCCAGGAATCCTTGTGTTTTGGTATAAATTATAGATCTAGTTGAATTTATTTTTGCTAAAAGGAGTGTTCATTCCCACAATACAATATTAGTGCTTATGGATATTGGGTTCTGTATTTTCGCTCGAAATCTGTTTATATATTTATTTATTTTGCCATAAATGACAGATCTGACCGCATTTCTTACTGAAGGGAGTGTTAATATCCATTTTTTGTTGTTTCCTTGTTGGATTGCACATTGTAGTATTGTATGTGCTTGGGTGACAATTTTAAAGTTTGAAATTGCTCTGGTTAGGATGAAATACCAGTAGTATTGTTGAAATTGCGCATAATGTTGTTAAACTTGTAATAGATGATAGTGCAGATCTTGCTGTAAAAGTTCCAGACACTGAATTTTTAGGATACGAGACCTTTTCTGCCAGCGCAGTTGTGGAAAGCTTCCTAGTTAATGGAAAACCAATAATAAAGGTTTTTGAAGGATCTGATGTGGAAGTTTTGCTAAACAAGACACCATTTTATGCTGAATCAGTTGGTCAAATTGGGGATCATAGTTTTGTATATGTTGCTCAAGGTGAAAACCAACGAACAGCTGTTGTTGAAATAAAAGATGTTAAAAAATCTTTGGGTAATGTCTTTGTTCATAAGGGCACTATTAGAGAGGGCGCTCTAGAGGTTGGCAGAGAAGTGGAAGCTACGGTTGACCGAAAACTGAGGCAACGGGCTAAGGTACTTGTTAACTGTGGGTAACAAATTTTTGTTCCGTAGTTCAGAAACTTGCTATACAATAGGCACATAATTGATCTAACTTAAATCAAACTTTTATATTTTTGAGGTTCATCATACTGCTACTCATTTGTTACAAGTTGCACTTAAGAAAGTTATTGGAGAGGAAACGTCACAAGCTGGTTCACTGGTGGCTTTTGATCGTCTTAGTTTGATTTCAACTTCCACCGACCACTTCATGACACTGAACTTAATGAAATTGAAGAATTGATCAATAGATGGATTGGGGATGCAACGCTTCTTCAAACAAAAGTGATGCCTCTTACACAAGCAAAAAGTGCTGGAGCAATTGCATTGTCTAGAGAAAAATATGGAGAGGAGGTAAAAATTTCTTCTAAAATATGACAATGGATGCTTATGTAAGAACTAATTTAGTTTTTTATCTTATGTTTGTTAAAATTTGTGACATATAAATAGCAAGGTCTAAAAATTTTGGCTTTTTTTTTTTTCTATTCGTATATTAGAAATGAAATTTTATGACTGATATTGCCATGCCTTGCCATGGATTTGTGATGCGTTCGAAACTAGCAAGTATAATAGTCGCACAAGTAATAAAGTGATGAGGAAGATATCGTTCCCACGAGGATTGATTCTAATTGAATTTGTTATTCAAAAGCAACAACAAAATAAATGGGGGGGTTTTGTTGATGGATTAATTAATTGAAATATTAATGTAAATGCACAATAACACAATGCAAATTTAAACAGATTGAAAAATCAATGAGAGAAACCTGGTTAAGGGATCTTTCTCTACCACCAGATATGGATTTGCGAATTAATTGTAGAATTGTCATCCAATTATACCATTGAAATTATCAACCGTAGATAACAACAAGCTCTGTTATCCCAATCTTTCCTTACTTTGTTGTTAAATAAAACAGGCTCTTTATTTAATCTCTATCCATTAAACAACCTAGAACAAGCTCTCTAAATTTAATTCAATGGATGCATTACGATAAGAAAGATAGGTTGATCTAAGCAATAAACACACAAGCTCGGATTATTTAACTTAGGTTATATTCTCCAATTGCAATCTCTGATCACAATTTTGCTACTAAGGATTAGAAATTCAAGACAATTACGGATCAAGATTTCTAGTCTAGCAATAGACAACAACCAGATTATATTCAGTTGGCCATTTGGAAATACAATCCAGCAAGCAATCATAAGCATTAGATATAGGAAAATACAAGCAAATTCAATTAGAGAATTGGATAACAACTTCTTGCACAATCAACTTACAAAAACCATATCAGGGGCTTTGAAATCACCCTCAACCAATTCAGATTCAGTTACACATGTTTAAGAACGAATAAATACAATACAACATGGAGACATTCCAGAAAATGAAAGGGAAGGGAAAACTTAGCAAATTTGATGAAATCTCTTAGGATTGTAGTTCTTCCTCTTTCCAAGCCTTCTTTCTCCTTCAAGAACTCCAAGAGATGAGAGAAATCCAGAGATGCAGCCTCCTCCACGTTCTCCCCTCTTCAAGTTATGAAATAAAACCCTAAAATGTGTTTAAATACTCTGCTACAGTAACGTGCTACAGTGTCCCGTATTATACATGCTACAGTGATGTGTGGAATTACATTTCTACACTTCTCACACTGTTTTGATTACAACTTTCGGTACACTGAATGGATTCATAAACCGTAAATTTCTCCAAAAAGTAGACTTCGAGAGCTTTTCAACGGTATATGATATGTCATCGGGTTCATTGTATATCAATACAATTAAATCCGAGAAGATGGTTGACTAGCAGAGGTGAAAATGAAGGGTTTTACTCCATTTTTGTGCAAGTTGCTCCAAAACTCCTACAAACATCAAAACCACACAAAAACATAAAAATACCAAGGAATATAGCAAAGAAACATGGACGAATTGATATGAAAATGATATATAAATAGACACTTATCAAATTCCCCCACACTTAGACTTTGCTAGTCCTCGAGCAACTACGACAATATGAAATAAAACTAAACCGAAACAGAATCAACAGAAAAATTAAAACACACAAATGCTTCATCTTGTAAATAGGCCTCAAAGATTGTACTTAATTATAACCCAAGGAAAACTTCAAATAATGCACTTGATCAAGAATTTTATCTTAAAGATTAGTTTCGCTTCATTTCAATTCCTCAAGTGTGTGTGTGTAGAGCCATTCTCACCTAATCACTTGTAACCCGGATGAGTTTATGCATAAAAATGAATCATATTTAATATTGAAGATGTGTGTATAAATGAACTCCATAGGCTTGCTTTTCAAGTCACTCTCCACTAATGTAGACATGCACAACACCAAGGATCAAGTAGGACTTTATTAAGCTTGTAACGTTTGGCTTGGGTGAAGGTATGATAAAGGATAATAATTTGGCTCAAATCACCCACAAACACATAAATCATTCAAGACTATGTAGAGCTCAACCCTATAACACAACTTTATTTTAATTCACCAGGTTACTCCCCCAAACTTATTTAGAACACTCAATCTTTTTTTTTCGCAGAAAACAAAAGAAAACTACACCCCCACACTTTGTTGTTTCATTCTTTTTAAGAACACTTAAGGGTGTAAATCTCTTATTCTTCTTCTTTTGTTCTCTTCTTTTTTTTCTTTTTTTCTTTTTTTTTTATTACACTTCCCCTCCCCCACACTGAAACAACACATTGTCCTCAATGTGTAAGTACGTGGACGATAAGTACATATTGGCTTTTTTTCTTTTTTCTTTTTTTTTTTTTACAAACACTTCCTCTAACTTCCCAAAACCAGAACATAGCTCAAAATTGAATTGTGAATGATCTACATGCTCATAGGTAAGGGATAAACTGTTTGGAATAAATTCATTTGAGGTTAGGAAATCTTTTAGTGAGTTAACAAAGAAAAAGGCTTACAAAGGTTCAAAGGGGTAACTAGGGATCAATTTCAGTCAAGGTTGGCTATTAAGGCTCAAACGGTCCAAAGATGGCCTAAATCATTTCCCCAATGTTGCACAGTCTAGGATTTCGCCTCGAGTGACCATCAAACAAGTTCTAGAATTCATTGAAATCTGAAGAAACATTTAAATTACATAAACTTTCTCTAAGTGAACAAATAACTCAGTGATAATAGCTCAGTGCTCAATGTTGCGCAAGGAATCAAAAGCAAAGCGAAAACCAATAAACATTTCAAGCACACAGATCCACGCATCATTTATCATTTTCCAAGAGTTATTCTTAATTCAATCAGTATCTTATCATCGACCCACAAAATGACAAGAAAAGAGGTACGTGGCGTTGTTACACCTGAGTCAAGATTGTATATTTCAACAATCCTTAGGACCAGTAGCCCGCAGACTTAAGGTTTCCAGCCTATATACCTTTATTATGAAAGAACAAAACAAGAAACAAGACACTTCAAACAACATGAAATAAACAAACTACAGATTTATTGTAGAGAGAATGCGTTTCAAGAGTTAAAGAAAACCCATATTCTGCCATTCTCAGGTTTTTCCACAATGTTTTTTTTTTCGAATCGAAACTGATAAGACAAAAACACACAACAACTCTAAATTACACAAAACTAAACTTACTCATAAAATAACAAAGTTCAACAAGTCAGCAAACAAAAACAAGTTAGTTAGAATGGGTCTAAAAAGTTTAGAAGTTAGCCTCCTTATTCAGCCATTATGGATTGAAGAGATCCATAATGCGTTTCAAGAGGAATTAAACTTTTTAAGCCACCACTCTAAAAGCCATGATTAGAAAATATTACCTGGGGCTAAAGAAATAACCTTAAAAAAAAAACTCAAAAGAAATGGCATAAAAAAACTCAAATAAACACAATAAAGAAAAAACAAACGAAAATGAAGCAAACCAGCAGATAGAGATTACAGATGGAGCGTTAAATCCAGTTTACGCCTCTTATTGCCTTCTCCAAACCAATCTATCCGAGCCATTGTTGGATCAGGCGAATAGACAAATTCTTGTAATTTGTCAATTAACTCCCCTACAGTTGAAGCTGTAACCAGGATTTGCCTCGCCGACGGTGAGATGAAGTTTTTTTCTACAACTTGATCAAGAAAAGACAACAAACCATCAAAAAAATTATTGACATTTAACAAACCAATGGGTTTTCGATGGATGTTTAGCTGTGCCCAAGAGGTGATTTGAAATATCTCCTCTAATGTACCATAACCACCCGGCAAAGCTATAATGCATCGGACTTAACAACCATATGTGCAATACGCTCATGCATACTAGAGACCTGTAACTCTTCTCCGATTGTGTTGCCTACGATATCTCGTACAGCTAATGGTTTAGGGATAATGCCGAGAACTTTGCTCCCTCCTGGGGATGCAGCTGTTGACACACACCCCATTAACCCAAGAATACCCCCTCCATAAATCAAATTAATACCCCTCGCAGCTAATGTCCTACCAAGATCAAGAGCTGCCGTGGTAAACTCTCCATCTTTACCAAATTGCGATTCGTAAAATACGCATATATTGCGGAATCGCCGAATTGGTGTTTTCTCCATTTTTATAAGTGCTCTAACCTTGTGCAAGACACGTTAGGTATTATGCTTTTCAAGTGCAAGACAGGTTATAGAATGACCTTTGAAAATATGCAGCATGGATATATACACATGTAAAACTCTCAAATTTGACACATGGGGACATAATTTCGGTGGGGGTTGCTCGATGCAGATTTATCGCCCCAAGATTTGAAAAAAATGAGATATGCTTTCGGCGGGGTTTGATAAAACCTACACACTTGTCTCCCACGTGAAACATAAAAAATGGAGATATACTTTCGGCGGGGTTTGACAAAACCGCCACACTTGTCTCCCACGTGAAGCATAAAAAGTAGAGATATACTTTCGGCGGAGGTTGACAAAACCTCCACACTTGTCTCCCACATGTGCTTATGTCATGGGGTAGTCATATGGTTTGTCAAACAGAAAACTTGAAATTAAAACAAACAAAATCAACAAACAACAACAACACAAAAACAACATTGCTAATCAGATCAAACGAAACAAGAAAAAAATTCTACAACAACAACACACATTCAAATATATAAGTAGTTGTGATTGTGGCTCACATCTTCCTCTGGTTTTACGTCCAGTAACGGCTGAAACGCCTTTTATGTGTCGGGGATTTGCTTCCCATCCAGTTTTCTTATAAACTGGCAAACAGGGTCATTTTTAGTCAGATTCACTAGACTATAACACTGCAATTCATCACGAAATTGTGTCCATAGATTAAGCAATTCACGCTGAACAAGTCCACAAGAATGTGACTCAAGAGTTAATAAAACATTTTCCAACGACTCATTACTCAAATCATTTTTAATAAATGAAAGTTTATCTTCTCTATTCCTGGATACAAAACCTAATGAACGACAAGTCTGGTTACAATTCCATCTAGCATATTTATAACATACTTGTAACCTTTTCGCTCTTCGCCTCTTGGCGTAGTAGCTCTTTCCTAGACCAGGCATGTATTTTGCGAGATTTAGGTCCGGCTCACCGGACAATCTCACCTTGGCTTCGATAAGCCATCGGATATCCGCAGGCACATTTAGGAGCATCAACGCCCAAAGTCTAGTCATCCGTACTTTATAAATTTTAACACAGCATTTTGAGGAAGTGAAGGGAAATATTTACGAAGGTTCGATAGAAAGATATCAGCATCCATTGAAGAGAAGAAAAGGAGAGATATTACCGATAATGCGAATGAGTTTGTTCTTCTCCCAGATATGCACGTTTCAAACCTTCGAACAATGGCTTCAACTCCCGTTTGAATGTTTCCTCAAGCTGTTGCACAACTGAACTCGAAGCACGGAATAATCAAATTAACCAAAAGAAAAGAAAAGAAAAGAAAAGAAAAGAAAATAGAGACACATAAAAGAAATAAAAACACAAGAGCAAATGAAAGTAAAAAACAAACAACAAAGCAAATGAGACAAATGGCAACGAGAGATAAAACCTGATCAATTATAATAGCCCATGAGAGGAATCTCCTCGAAACACAAAAATTGATCATTACTACCTTCTTTTCTTTGTCTCTTTTTATTTATGTTTCAAAAACATTGGGTTACCTCCCAATAAGTGCTTGGTTTAACGTCCTCAGCCCGACGTTGGTTCCATCATGGGAGGGTCCAATCTCCGCTGTGCTTCTCTAGTGGGCTTGGATCCTTTTTTCCAACAAGAATTGTTGCATGCATATGGCTGGGCCTTGGATGTTAGCAATCGTCCACCCAATATTTATTTTGTGATCTCTAAGTACTTGGACGAGTTTTTTTTCTTGTAGTGGTGCAATGCCCATTTCTATTATAACTGGCAAAGAATCATTCTCACCCAAAAACACATGCCTCAAATAATCCGGAAGTAGCTTAAGCTCCAAGGTATTGGCTTTCATCACAGAAGGAAGAAGTTTCTCATTAGATAAAGGCAATTTAGTGTACGAAACATCATACCTGTTTATGATTATAGCTATAGTCTCATCTAAGCATGCCATAACTTCCTCCATTTCTTTGGACACTTGTATCAATCTTCTTGGTTCTTTGGAAATTTTTGTCCCTATGTGCTCATTAATGGCTACATCCAATCCATTCTTGCGAGTCAACTCAAAACATTGTTGTGGCAAAGAATCAATAACGTCAACTTCAAACTCCATGGTGAGAGTGCCATCATGAACATCAATCTTGGTTCTAGCAGTTTTCGAGAATGGTCTCCCTAAAAGAATCGGTGTTGGGTTAGGAGATGTCTCATCCTCTATTTCAAGAACATAAGAGTCTGTTGGGAAAACCAATTGATTCACCTGCACAAGCACATCTTCCACAACTCTTTTGGTATATGCATTAAAATGATCAGCAATTTGAATGGTAATACCAATTTCCGCAAAAGGTCCAAGATTTAAAGAAGCATAAATAGAATATGGCATGATGTTAATAGATGCTTCTAAAACATAACTCTTTCAAACTTGATTTTACCAATGGTGCATGGCATGGTGAACGTACCTGGATCTTTGCACTTTGGAGGAATTTTCCTTTGCAATACAGCTGAAACATCTTCCCCCACCCTTACTTTCTCATTTCTTTTTAACTTTCTTTTGCTGGTGCATAACTCCTTGAGACATTTTGTATAATGAGGTACTTGCTCGATAGCATCCAGAAGTGGTATATTTACTTCGATTTTGTGAGAAGTTTCCAGGATTTCTTGTTCTTGTTCCTCCTTCTTCAATTTTGCCAATCTGCTAGGAAAAAGGGGAGGAGTAACATAAGAAGGAATAGCAGTTTTAAGATTTACCTTAGAGGATGATGTCTTGTTCATGGTGGAAGTGGTGTCATCTTCTTCATCAGTTTGTGATTTCTTTGGCAGGACATCTAATTGCCCTCTATTTTGCAAAGTTATCACACAAGCATTCTCTTTTGGAGTGATCACCGTTTGAGAAGATAATTTTTCTGAGTCTTGGCCCTCGAATTTGCTCATGCTAGTAGCCAATTGTCCCATTTGATTTGCCAGGTTTTGGATACTTGCCCCAGTTTTCTGCTGGAATTGCATTGTGTTAGTGGCAAGTGCATTAACAATATCTTGGAGTGACATACCTGAGTTTTCTGGAGCTGGTTGTGGTGCTGGTTGTGGCATTGGTGGTGGTTTCATTTGAAATGGTTGCTGCACTCTAGGTTGATTAAAACCTTGTGGCCAATTTGGTATGCCATTTGGGGCGATTGGTTGATGATTCCAGTAACTGAAATTAGGGTGATCTTCCCATCCGGCATTGTAAGTGTTAGAGAAGGGATCACACCATTGCCTTGGTTGTCCTGGAAATCCATCCATGGTATTGGCTCGTTCCATATATTCTTCTTGTAAAGTGGGATACATGTCGATTGGATGCTCCATGGTAGAATATATCCCACATGCATAAGATTTCTGCATATCTCCTACAGCCATGTTTTCCACTAGAGAGGTTAGCTCAGAAAGTTGTTGTTCAATGTTCGGAGTGCTTACCTCATTTACTCTCCATGGCAGTTGTGGCTCAAATCCGATACCAAATTGTTGGAAGTTTATTGCCATGTCACCTAAACACAAACAATCTGAAAAGAAAAACAAAAAAAAAAACACGAATCAACAATGAAAACAAAATAAAAAATCGATTAAAAAATCAATCCCCGGCAACGGCGCCAAAAACTTGATGCGTTCGAAACTAGCAAGTATACTAGTCGCACAAGTAATAAAGTGATGAGAAAGATATCGTTCCCACGAGGATTGATTCTAATTGAATTTGTTATTCAAAAGCAACAACAGAATAAATGGGGGGGTTTTGTTGATGGATTAATTAATTGAAATATTAATGTAAATGCACAATAAAACAATACAAATTTAAACAGATTGAAAAATCAATGAGAGAAACCTGGTTAAAGGATCTTTCTCTACCACCAGATATGGATTTGCGAATTAATTGTAGAATTGTCATCCAATTATACCATTGAAATTATCAACCGTTGATAACAACAAGCTCTGTTATCCCAATATTTCCTTACTTTGTTGTTAAATAAAACAGGCTCTTTATTTAATCTCTATCCATTAAACAACCTAGAACAAGCTCTCTAAATTTAATTCAATGGATGCATTACGATAAGAAAGATAGGTTGATCTAAGCAATAAACACACAAGCGCGGATTATTTAACTTAGGTTGTATTCTCCAATTGCAATCTCTGATCACAATTTTGCTACTACGGATTAGAAATTCAAGACAATTACGGATCAAGATTTCTAGTCTAGCAATAGATAACAACCAGATTATATCCAGTTGGTCATTCGAAATACAATCCAGCAAGCAATCATAAGCATTAGATATAGGAAAATACAAGCAACTTCAATTAGAGGATTGGATAACAACTTCTTGCACAATCAACTTACAAAAACCATATCAGGGGCTTTGAAATCACCCTCAACCAATTCAGATTCAGTTACACATGTTTAAGAAACAATACAAATACAATATAATATGGAGACATTCCAGAAAATGGAAGGGAAAGGGAAAACTTAGCAAATTTGATGAAAATCTCTCAAGATTGTAGTTCTTCCTCTTTCCAAGCCTTCAATCTCCTTCAAGAACTCCAAGAGATGAGAGAAATCCAAAGATGCAGACTCCTCCACGTTCTCCCCTCTTCAAGTTATCAAAATAAAACCCTAAAATGTGTTTAAATACTCTACTACAGTAACGTGCTACAGCTGTCTCTTATACACATCTAGATGTGTATAAGAGACAGATACATGCTACAGTGATGTGTGGAATTACATTTCTACACTTTTCATACTGTTTTGATTACAATTTTCGGTACAATGAATGGATTCATAAACCGTAAATTTCTTCAAAAAGTAGACTTCGAGAGCTTTTCAACGGTATATGATATATCATCGGGTTCATTGTATATCAATACAATTAAATCCGAGAAGATGGTTGACTAGCAGAGGTGAAAATGAAGGGTTTTACTCCATTTTTGTGCAAGTTGCTCCAAAACTCCTACAAAAATCAAAACCACACAAAAACATAAAAATACCAAGGAATATAGCAAAGAAACATGGACGAATAGATATGAAAATGATATATAAATAGACACTTATCAATTTGTCATGTTAATAACCTTCAGAAGATTGGGCACTTTAGTTACTGCCATGTATTAGCCTGGAATTTAAACTCCCCATATGAAAACGAACAATAATTTGAGGATGACTGAGATGGAAGCAATTGTGGAATTTTTTATTTATATTTTGAGATAAATTTGGAGGATGATAGAGTTATCTCATATGAACTTCAGTTGGCATTAATAATGACCAGGGATTTTGGATGTGCAATAGAAAGCCAGCTAACAAGTTTTCTCTTATTCTTGTTTCATTGTAGGTACGTGTTGTAGAGGTTCCAGGCGTATCTATTGAACTTTGTGGTAGAACCCATGTCAACAATACTGCTGAAATACGTGCTTTCAAAATTATATCAAAGCAAGGTATTGCATCCAGAATAAGGCGTATAGAAGCTTTGGCTAGTGAAGCTTGCATTGAATACATCAATGCCAAAGATCATCGGGTTCATTGTATATCAATACAATTAAATCCGAGAAAATGGTTGACTAGCAGAGGTGAAAATGAAGGGTTTTACTCCATTTTTGTACAAGTTGCTCCAAAACTCCTACAAACATCAAAACCACACAAAAACATAAAAATACCAAGGAATATAGCAAAGAAACATGGACGAATAGATATGAAAATGATATATAAATAGACACTTATCAATTTGTCATGTTAATAACCTTCAGAAGATTGGGCACTTTAGTTACTGCCATGTATTAGCCTGGAATTTAAACTCCCCATATGAAAACGAACAATAATTTGAGGATGACTGAGATGGAAGCAATTGTGGAATTTTTTATTTATATTTTGAGATAAATTTGGAGGATGATAGAGTTATCTCATATGAACTTCAGTTGGCATTAATAATGACCAGGGATTTTGGATGTGCAATAGAAAGCCAGCTAACAAGTTTTCTCTTATTCTTGTTTCATTGTAGGTACGTGTTGTAGAGGTTCCAGGCGTATCTATTGAACTTTGTGGTAGAACCCATGTCAACAATACTGCTGAAATACGTGCTTTCAAAATTATATCAAAGCAAGGTATTGCATCCAGAATAAGGCGTATAGAAGCTTTGGCTAGTGAAGCTTGCATTGAATACATCAATGCCAAAGATCACCATATGAAACATCTGTGCTCCACTCTCAAAGTATGTTTTTTGTTGTTTCCATGTTGGATTGCACATTGTAGTATCGTATGTACTTGGGTGATAATTTTAAAGTTTGAAATTACTCTAGTTAGGATGAAATACCAATAGTTAATTGGCTAATGTCTGTTTCGATTGGTTATTTGTTGATCAAATTGCAGGACGGATAGTGCGTTGAAATTTGGTTGGTTTTTCATGTTCTACTTGGCGAGTTATATGAATCCCACACGATTAGCTAAGGTCATCCTTTTGATTATTTTTTTTTCTTTCCCTTCTACTAACCAACATGAATGGTAATATGCAGCTTCACATTAGGTTTTGTATATTTGCTGCTACTGCTCTTCCAATGTCTTCCATGGGAAGTCATTGACGTAAGTAATTTGTTGCCTCATTTGCTGAGAAGTTTAGAATAGATGTTTGTTTCATTTGGACTTATGTTTGTTATGGATGATTATATGAGTAGTTTTGTTTGTGATTTCGAGACAAAAATTAGTTGAACTTGCAAAGATACTTCAATTGATCTAATGGATGGATTTTTGTTGTTATATTATATTATATTTTACCTTCTAGTTAGTTCATTTTGCTCAGCGGGCGTGCTGAAAATTTGCCCTGTCTGAATTGGATTGAAGCTATACTTATGGCAACTTGGAAGTTGATTTTGTTGTGGAAAGGAAGTATATATGTAGTTGCTTAGCATCAACATTAACAAATAACAATGGCAGTACGGCCACTATTTGTTGCACACGTGATTTTCTGATGAAGTCCTTAGTTACGAGATAGATAACATTTGAGAATAAGATTTGATTACTAATATCTTTCTGATGCTCTATTTACTTGCCTAAGCATTCCACTACTTGGGACAAATTTACAACTACTATTTGTAAAAGATAAAGAGTTTTTCTGGAGGTTTGACACATAAAACACTTGTTGTTCCATTCACATGCTCATGGAAGTTAAACTCATCTATTGCTAAGTATCCCTAGATGTAGGCATTATGCATTATATTATCATCTCAGCTGTTGTATTGACAAACTTCTATGATACAGGCACGGTTGCTTGAGAGGACCCCATCACTAAGCGATTTAATGAACTTGTATATGGACAGGTAATGGTGACTTTGTCTTATTCATGACTACGACAGTAACTTCTACTAGTCCAACATTTGACTGCAGTTAATTATCCTCTTTAAACAATGAATTTATTGATTAATGGACAGCCTAGTTGTAATAGGTAATACACTAAAGAGCAATGTAATTTGAATTATAGAGAATAAGGATTCCTTAAGTTTTCCCTCTCATTTTCCTTTTTCCTTTCAGTCTGTTTCTATATTCCTTTTCTACTCTTGCCTAGTTGTAGACACAAACTTTCTAGTTATAGAGATAGAACTAAGTAATGACTTTAGGTTTTTAATTATAGAAGTAAAAAGGGCTAACAACTGTTTCTTGCTCTCCATGAGTGTACTTTGTTGTATTGTAATGATTCAGCTCTAATTCTGACTTAATTACCTAGAGGTTCTTCAAATATGGCAAACCTTCAGCGTGAAAAATATCAAAAGTGAGCAACAATGAATATTTGATGTATATTTTTTCCCTCCAATGTACTTTATTATTATTTTTTGGTTCTAAGCCTTATCATGGAACATCCATGACTGCATTAGTTTAATTCAAAGAATGGAACATGCAAGACAATAGTCATGCTTAGAATTAAATATGCATTTTGGAGCTTGATTTATGGCTGGTTCACTATAATAGATGCTCCTTTTGCTGCTACTAGATATCTTTGATTTATGGCTGGTTCACTATAATAGACCCACTTAAAATATTACTTCTCATTAGCTAATTTAAATTGCTTTTTTATTTTTGGTTGGCTAACATATATATGATTTGGTTAATTTAAGCTTTGGTTGGCTTGGACGTGTAACTAATGTTGTGTGTATTTACCAGGTTGTAAATACATTGATGGAAAAATCATATAAAGACCACCTGATCAGCAAAACAAGCCATGGGGCCCTATTGAAGGGTATGAAGGAGATGACAGGGACTATGAAGAATTGAAAGCAATTATAGCTCACTGCAGGTGAGACATTTTCCCCTTAAAAAATAAAACATTTAAAACGAAGACAAATTATTTGAAATCATTTAAAATCTATAATAATTATCTTTACTAGTTCATGCAAAGTATACTTCAGAGCTAACCACTGTGAATCCACGGATTTTGCTTTCTGGTCCAGCAAGTGTGTTGGTATTCTACTGTTTTCATTCAAATGACTGGTATTTAGTTATCTTTACTAGTTCATAGTCTGAATTTCACATTAAGTTTCTTCCTGTGAATATCTTTTTCAGGGTTTAAGATCTATCAGGAAATGTTGGCAAAGGCACTTGCTCACCACTTTGGGACTAAATTGCTCATATATGATAATCATTCACCTTTTGGTGTAAGATAAAAATTTTCCTACTTGACTCCAATAAGAGGAATTAACTCTTCTTTATTTTTTGCTTCTTTGCTAGGATCTTTTGTTAATGTCATAGTCTCTTTGTGGAAAATTAAATTTTGGTCGTTGAAACTTTGTGGTTGTATGATTATGCATATTTCTTCTATTCTGGTATTACAACTTTACCCATCAATGATGTCAAAGGTTGAATAAGTGGCTAAATTATTCACTTTAAATATGTTTAGGGTTTACCTAAGGAAGCTGAGCTACTGAAGGATGGATCAAATGCTGAAAAATCATGTGGTTACGTTAAACAAGATCCTTTCTCTACTGATTTGGCTAAGAGTGTGAATTTGTCTGCCAGCAAGCCCGTAATACAAAGTTACATAGTTATGCAAGCAAGAGTAATTATTGATAGCTTATTTTTAGTAATTTATGTTCTATGATTAATCACAACAATGCTAGAGAAAAACTCTAATAGAATAAGCTCAATCCTGATAAGAATTTGAAGGTTACTATTTCTTTTTCTTTTCTTTTTTTTCATAATTATAATATATATACTTTTAATGAGTCACAAAAAAGAATTCGTGCTTCTAACTAAGTATAACTGTGTTACAAGTTGGTGATTTTGCCGTTGACAACCGAGCAGGCATCAGCCGGACATTGCACTGCATCAGTGCCATCAGGAATCGAAAGGGTGCAATTATTGGTCTAACTTGTCGAGTTGGTCGTGCAGTATCTGGAAGCGCTAATTTGCTGCAAGACTTGGTTCAAGATGGGGCTTCTTTGTTGCTCATTGGCCCTCCAGGAGTGGGGAAGACCACTATTATCAGGTTAGTCATTCCTATTCTGAATTATTTGTTATCCATGCGTGGATAGCTCTTTCAATTTGTTTATTCTCTCATGAATGTAGTTCATATAGTATTAGTTTGTATAGTATGTACATAGCCAGTAGGGAGAGGATACCTGGTCCAATACAGTGATGCTTGGTTGATGAATTTAAAAACCTGCTAGTTGGTAACATCATGGAGAAACCAGCTTGCAAAACAGCTAATTACATTTATATAAAATAATGAAAGAGCTACTAAAGTATTCACTGATATAATAGCAGACTAAAGACACTAATTGGTGTATCTTAACACTCTGACAAAGTCTCTTTCTTGAACAATTTGTTCACTTATTGAGCCAATTACAAGTTCCAATTTCACAATGATGTGTTTAGCATTACCAGGAATTTGTTTCTTCATATTAAAAGCCTAAGGCAAAATGTTTTAATAACTTGGTTCCTACTTGTTTTTGTTGAGATGGTGAGAGTATTAGACTTTAAATCTGTCATCTGCATTAGGAATGTTAAGAGAAGAGGACCTTTACCCAGAGTTACCACACCTAGGTCGTTCTGAGAGTACATGTGAGGTCTTAAAAGTTTAGAAAATAGGAGTTAGAAGTTAGGGCCACTTATATGTCTTGAATATATGAATATTTCTTCTTACCAGTCTTGGGGCCATCATTTATGATAGGAATAGAACTAGGTTTCTACGCGCCAGTCTTGTTCACTTCTCACCTTCATAGAACATTACTAGAGGAGTTTAGTAAAAGTGCAATAACTACCTGGAATTGGAGGCAGTTATGGAAAAAAAATGTATTCTTTGGGACTAGTACTCTCCCACTGAAGAGAATGCTAACCGTTAGAAAGCATGGGGCATGTTCAATCAATTCAAATCTGTTGGGGGGAAAATGTCGATAACTATTCATTGAAATTTAAATCTACAATAGAAGGATACCACATTATTAAGAATAAAGCAGTTGGCTACCCTGATTAAGCTGGTCGCCGGATAATAAAATTTTTTTAATATCTGCAGGGAAATAGCTCGGATGCTTGCAAATGATTATCATAAACGTGTGATGATTGTTGACACTTCCAATGAGATAGGTGGGGATGGTGATATACCTCATTCAGGAATAGGTAATGCTCGTCGGACGCAAGTCCCTAATTCTAACATGCAACATAAGGTATGAGCCATAGCTGTTTGATTTCAGCTGTCATCTTTAGTTTCATAATGAAGGTTTGATTACTGGAAATTTGAGTGGTTGAAGTTCTTTGGTCATATATTATTAGAATAAATTTTTGAACTATAACAATAGAGAATTTGATAATGAATCCTTCATTGGAGATGCTAGTTGGAGGAATACAGGTTGTTAATTATTATTAGTTATAAATTTAGATGCATAGGCTCTAAGCTTCATTTTTCAGCCTAATGAATCTATTAAGGACTTTGGCATGGGCATTAATGCATAGATAATATGTGGCTTCGATTTTGGCAATCTTACAATAAAATAAGCCATGAGAAGCGAGAATGTGGAGAGGATAAGTACTTGTTAATGAGCATTATATCAGCTTAGTGAGAATCCTGTTTACTAGTCTTATTTCTTTATGCTTATGTATAAGCTTTAAGACAATGATGACCGTTCTGGTCAATTATGTTACTGCTGAAAATCTTAAGAGTGTAACACTGGGGGATGAAGAAGCAAACAGAAGAGGTGTCCAGAAAACAGCGCGGGAGAGGAAAGGGCCTTCAACATTTAGTTGTACTGTGGAGATAATTTCAAAGACTGAGTTGTGAGTTCATCGTAGCCTTGAAGCAACAGTGGATGATATTCTCTCAGGTATATATTCATCTTATTTAAGAACAAAATGCTTACTGTTTTATTTTATATTCATTTCCGTTTAATTGTTTGGGACAATGGTGATAATTCTGTCTTCTTTTTTTTTTTTTTTTGCTTTCTGGAAAAGGTCGTCTCCCAAATGTTGAAATTCGCAGAATGAACACTGATGGATCAAAAGAGACCATGTAACAAGAAATATTCAGTGACACTTCCTCAGACCAGAAAGATGAGATGATAGATCAAGATGACCTAGAGATGACAAAGGAAATTACTAGCCATAATGAGTTTGCATCTGAATTTCATCAAAACATTGGAGATGATTCTTGGGAAGATGGATTGCCACTTTGGCTGTATGTCTATGGGGTATGACATCATGACCTTATAGTTTTGAATGGTAATTAATGGTGTTAAGGAGTTAATTCTATTGGTTGTTTCATATAAGTCTTTGATGTTATCTGGAAAGGTTATGTAGAGTTATATTCTTAAGTGCTAAAACATGTTTTTATTTGGGTTTTATTGGATGAACTGTTCACGTCTTGAATGTTAATGACAGAAAAACTGTTGTCTTCTTGTGTGTCTTCCTCATCCAAAGTATGGCTAAATTAGCATAACTAAGTTAGATGGTAGACTCGTTTTAGCTATACATAGAGAAACTCCTGAGGTTTTATATGGCAAAGATATCTGGTCCAAGTAAAATAATCACTGTGGTATAATTATCCATATAAGCATATTGTCACTTCTAATTTTCGGTGTAAATTTTAATCACTGTGGAATTCAAGAAGAACTAGATAAGGAATTCCTTTATATGCACATGCTATATTTCCAACACCTTTATTAGCAATTGACCTATGAAGACTTCATATAGCCAGCTTGTTTCCTAAAGGTTCCTCTCAGAATTCATTATTTCTTTTAATCAAACCTAGTTCTTCTTGCAAACATCATGATGAGTTTTTCTGTTGCTAAAGAGGCAGAGATTTCTGTTAGAACATTGCTAGGAAAACGCTATAAAGGTTTCATGTTGAGAGGGAAGTTTATAGAGGTGGGTTTAGCTGTTAAGCATGAGGAAGTAAGAGCTGGGTGAACAACTTCTATAGTTAAGCGTGGTTTTAGCACCGTTGAGAAGCATTAAAATGATTGTGATGAATCTATTAAGATTTTTGCAAATAGATTGTAGATGACAGAAAAGTGTTGTCTTCCATGATGTGGGGTACTGGTAATAGGGGGAAGTAATAATTTCAAAGGAATAAAGTGAGCAAATTTCATTTGTTTTTGTATTTATCCACAAATTATGTCTACAGGTCAAAGCCCTTTGTTTGTATAAAGCTGTCATCTTATATGTTCTTCTTATCTATTGCTCAGTTAATTGTTAGCACTTTTAAGTAGTAATGCAAGAGAAACTATTGGGAGTAAAACTTACAGAATGAGCAGTTAGTGTAGATCTTGGAGGCAAGTGTGATACAAGGAATTAAACAACTGAAAATGGATGGTGCTGTTCAGTTAACTGATAATATCAGTGAAGCAGATGCACTACTTGCCTTCCAATCCAAGCTCAAGAAGAATTCCTGCATTCAAGCTGCTGCTAAATCTCATGATGTACCCATTTATTTAACAAAGGCAAGTGGAAGTTCTTTCTATTACCTTACCACTAGTTTCCCTAGTTGTCCATTTCTGTATTAAATTTCTTATTTTTCTTGCAGACAAGCTCTTTGGTGCAGATAACTAAGGCCATACGGGCACTAACAGATGATCATGCAGATGGACTGAAAGATTATGGATCAGAAGCTTATAGCTTTCTGAATTTCTACGATTTTATTAAATGTTGATATTGTAGTTAAGAGGATGATTTTCCTCATTTCAAGGGAATTTTTACTAGCAGTTCTGTGTTTGCATCATTTGGTTGAAACCTGAGATCTCGATTTGCCCCTTATTGATATATATATATATATATATATATATATATATATATATATATATTAATTTTTTTTAAATACTTGGCTTTTTAAAAAATGTCAAGTATATATTTTTTTTTAATTTTGGAAACTATTATACTTGGCGGCCAAAAACCGTCAAGTATATATTTTTTTTAATTTTTGAACCTACTATACTTGGCGGTCAAAAAACGCCAAGTATAGTCAGATACATATTTGGCACTTTGAACGACTGCCAAATATAATCAAACTGACTATATTTGGCGGTGCCATTGGTGGCGCTTTTAATACCGCCAAATATATACATATTTAACGGTCAAAAACAGCCAAATATGATCAATTTTCTTGTAGTATATGGTTCAACTCATCCATTTATCGCCACACAATGAAACAACAATAATTTCCACAGTAAGCTTTAAAGTTCTGGACCTCAATTGTTAAAAGTTTAGGCAGGAAACAAAAAGCTTTGCAGGTTTTTCTAAAAAATGACCAAAATAACCCAAAAAATAGAACCATATCTTCAGCAGTAAATATCATGAAGCATGAGGTGATTGGGTTTAAAAAGATAAACAAGTACAAGGAAGCATACCTTCAATTCATCATCATAACCAACCAGAGAAAGTGCCAGTTCTGCATTTTCCTTGCCAACCTGCATAAGCAAGGGTAAAATTCGTACATGGAAGGTAGAAAAGGATTTGTAACTCTCAATCATGGGAAAGGTCAAAGCATTGACGAACCACTCTAAAAAGCAGCCTGCTAAACTCTAGGATGAACAGTATTGGATTGAATTTTATTTAAAGATATAATTGTTACTCTCCTCCGAAGATCACCATTTTGAAGCAATTGTTTTCCAATATTTTCAGTGTCTACAATAACATTAAATATGTGACCTTGATCTCTAAAACATAGGATACCTTGCCAAGGTTCAAATACACAATCTACTTAAAGCCATTTGCCTGAATATAGCATCTCCACAATAGCTATTCAATAAAAAATAATATTAAAAAAAGCATATATGTCTCTATTCAACAGTCTACAAATCTTAACACAAGATCCAACCTATCTATATCAGCAGCTCCATCAAAACTCAAAAATAGACTTCAACAGTTCTAAATCTGCAATAGGACTTTAACTGACAGAAAAGATCTCTCAATTGATTTTTAAACATTAAAGTTTATCTCATTAGTTTAGAAATATCACAATTGAATATATCCAATCCAAATACAACACTGTATAAAAAAACCCCTTTGAAGCCTAAGTAATTATACAATATGGTCAACAGAAGAAATGTTATTCATAACAAGAATAGAACTGAAAAAGTGAATCCAATCAATTAAAAGTGTGTCAGTGATGCATCAAGCCAACAACATCTCTAATTTCAATTAAATAAACATAAATTAAAAAAAATAATTATTTCATAGTGATTAATCTAACAGCGATTAACATATTTTAGGATCAACAAGGCAAGCAAGAAATAACAGCATGTTGCTACAAATCTACTCAATCAAAATATTACTTTGATGAATATTACACACAAACAAGTAACTCCACAACATAACCCTGAAAACAAAAGAACCCCTTTTTGTTGAAAAAGAATCAATCGTTACTCCATTCTTCAGCCAAACGTTTAACAAATTTCTAATAATGAAAGCAAGTTTTTTATTCCTTTTAATCAATACAAATTCTAGAGTATTATCCATCAAAATCAAACTTGAAGGACATGTGAAACAATATATAAATATAAGAAACAAATATTGTACCTAATTAGCACTACAGGAGGATAGCTAAAATATGATGTGAAGCCTAATAAAGTGAGGAAAATTAAGTATCATTAACAATACAAATACATATAAATTTCGATAATCTAGAATCTAATAAATCTATGCTTTTAACCTGACACAAATAAATGGATAAATGATAGAGTGTAATATAGTTTTTGCATGCTTTTTCTCCTGAATCCATGATTATGATTAATAAATAGTAATCTATGATGCCAAACCCCACCACATAATTAACTCAACCACCCAGTTTTCATCAAATATACTAGTTTCATCTAAATTTTACAAATTTCTTTCTTATTACCAATTAGTGGGAAACGTATAGGCCATACCATTATTCATTTCAATGTAAAGCTAGTTTAGCTACAAATGCTTTGCTTTACACTTTCTTTCACTACATCCATCCATATCATCAATCGATGATTTCTTTCACTACAACTACTAATACTAATCAATCTTTTTGATTTCATTCTTTCCAAAAAGCAAAAGCAAATAATCCAATGGCAACTTATAAAGGTCCACTTAAAATGGAAACTAAAGTTCATCTAAGATACCATATATTTTGATTAGATCACTTTGACATCATTTTCCTTTAATAATATTAATAACATGTGCAAAAAAGAGAAAGTTTATAATGGAAATGAGGAAAAATTCGAAAATAGCATAACATAAAAATAAATTTAGAATAAATGAAAATCAAATAAAAATTTGGAATAAGGCAAAATGTATAGTAAAATTAACAATCAATATAGAAATGACAAATAAAGATCAAATAGAAGAGATGGAAACAAAAGTATTGCCCTAGGCCAACCTTTTCAAGGTAGGTTTGTCTTTAAAAGTCTCCCAAATGTCACGAGCTTAGAAGTTGCGCAGTATGCTTGTGCGACACTTAGACAACTCGAACATGAAAGTTGCTAAGTAAGCTTTGATGTTGGCTTACTTCACTTAGGAAGAAGCTTGAGAGGCTAGGATCGTTGAGCCAAGAGCTTTAAGGCGAAGAGAAGAGAAGTGTTGGAAGGTTAGGGACAAGTGTTGCTAGGGAAGAAGGCTTTTGTATTACTTGAGAACTCTTTACAATGACTTGTGTAGAACTTGTTTTCGATGCTTTACAAATGAGCCTTGGAGGGGTATTTATAGTGAACCACCTCCTCATGGATGACCAAGATTTAATACATCCGATGACCGTTATTCACTCTCTAGACCTTTCTACAAAAGAATCTAGATATTTACATGGAGACTTCTAAAAATATCTTGGATATTTACAAGGGAGGCTTGCTAGAGAATTCTAAAAAATGGGCTTGGACTTGTCAAGCCATTTGCGCATTTTTGGGCCACTCTAGCAAGCGATTTGGGCGGGGCGTAACATCCTCCCCCACCTATTCTCGTGACGTCCTCGGGGTGCTCTCCTCCTTGTAGCGTTGGATGTGCTCACCAAATTGCCATAAGGTATCTTCGTGTTCCTAGCTTGCTTCACTGTCTGGGAGGTCTTTCCACTTTACTAAGTATTCAACATATGGTGGAACTCCTCTCCTTCGTATCACTCGATCCGTAAAGTGGCACTCTACGTCCTTGTCGAATGCGATGACGACAGCTGTAGGCGCTCTGTTGGACTCGTTCCTGCTTCGATCTTCCTTGTCTTCATGGTACGGCTTGAGGAAGCTAACATGGAAGACCGGGTGGATCTTAAGGTTAGCGAGTAGTCGTACTTGATAGGAGACTTTGCCCACTCGCTTGGCAATTGGGAAGGGGCCTTCGTATTTCCTCACCAACCCCTTGTGCACTTTACGTAGAGACTTGAATTGTTGGGGTAGTAGTTTCACAAGCACCAAGTCCCCTTTTTCAAATGTGAAGTGCCGTCTCCTTGTGTCCGCCCATTTCTTCATTCGTTTGGTGGCCTTGTCCAAGCATGCTCTCGTGATGTCGCCTTATTCATGCCATTCCTTTGCAAGCTTGTAGGCCGCGGGACTTTTCCCTTCGTATGTTGAGGCTATGGCATTTGGTGTCATGGGTTGTTGTTCGATTACAATCTCGAATGGACTTTTGTCAGTAGCTTCACTTCGTTGAAGGTTATACGAGAATTGGGCAACATCTAGCAACTTTACCCAATAATGTTGGTGAGCGCTCACATAATGCCTCGGTTTATGTTTGGGGTTGGAAGCTAGTTGAGAAGCTCAAGTCGGTCCCCAATAGCTTGAAGAGCTCCCTCCAAAAGCGACCGGTGAAGCGAGGATCTCGATCACTTACGATGTTTTGTGGAACTCTCCATAGTTTCACAATGTGTTTGAGGAACGCTCGAGCGGCTTCGTCTGCAGTGCAATCCGCGGAGACAGGTATGAAGGTGGCATATTTGCTAAATTGATCAACCACCACCATGATGCTCCCATAGCCCTCAGACTTTGGTAAGGCCATAATGAAATCCATTGACACACTTGGCCATGGCCTTTCTGCTATGGGTAGGGGTTCTAGCAACCCCGTCGGGTGTTGGTACTCGACCTTATCTTGTTGGCATACTAGGCACGTCCTCACGTAGCTCTTTACATCTTCCCGCATTTGAGGCCAATAGTAGGAGTCTTGCACGAGTGTAAGGGTTCGTGCCATGCTTGGTTGTCCAGCCCACTTAGAGTCATGACACTCCTTGATGATCTCTTTTCGCAAGCTTCCATGTCTTGGCACAAATAAACGGTTGCCTATTATGAGGAGTAGGTCTTCATCGAGCCAAAAGCGCCTTGTTTTCCCCTCACTTGCCAACTGTAGAAGGTTCTTGGCTATGGGATCATGCTGTAGGCCTTGTTTGATGCAGTCAATGAGCACACTTTGTGGTCGACTAATGCTCAAAGTGGTGAGTTCTGCTTTGCGGCATAGGGTATCGGCCATAATGTTTACCTTCCCCATTTTGTATTCGAGCCTGTAGTCGAACTCGGCCAAGAAATCTTGCCATCGAGCCTGCTTGGGGCTTAGCTTCTTTTGTGTTTGAAAGTAGCTTGTTGCCACGTTGTCGGTCTTAATGACAAAGTACCAGCCAAGCAAGTAGTGATGCCAAACTCATAGACAATGGATGATGGTCGTCATTTTCTTCTCTTGGACCATGTATCGTTTCTCTGTGTCATTTAGCTTGCGGCTCTTGTATGCAATACGGTGCCCTTCTTGCATGAGAACTCCCCTTATGGCAAAATCGGAGGCGTCCGTGTGTATCTCAAATGGCTTTGTGTGGTCAGGCAACATCAACATCGGTTTTTCGGATATGGCCTTCTTTAATTCTTCGAAAGCATGTTGGCATTTTTTTGTCCAATGCCATGTCTTGTTCTTCTTAAGTAGATCCGTGAGTGGGGTGGCCTTGGCACAGTAGCTTTTGATAAACCACCGATAGTAGTTTACTAACCCAAGGAAAGATTGTAGCTCTAGAACTTTTATGGGAGGCTCCCATTCTTGAATGGCCTTCACCTTGGGTTGATCCATCATTAATCTCCCATCCTGTATTCAGTGGCCAATGAACTCTACTTCTCTTTGAGCAAAAGAACATTTTTCTTTCTTGACGTAGAGTTTATGCTTCCAAAGTACTTGGAATACTTGCTTAAGATGTTGCATGTGTTCTTCAAGAGTGGCATTATATACCACTATATCGTCCAAGTACACCATAACAAATTGATTGAGATAGGGATGGAATAGTTTATTCATGAGAGTGCAAAATGTGGCAGGTGCATTGGTGAGGCCAAATGGCATAACTAAGAATTCAAAGGCACCGTACCTTGTAACGCACGTCGTCTTTGGTTCATCGCCCTTGCCAATACGAACTTAGTAGTACCTTGATCTCAAATCAAGCTTTGTAAAGTAGCAAGCCTTCCCAAGTTGATCAAATAACTCCGTAATTAGAGGAATCGGGTATTTATTCTTGATGGTGATCTTGTTGAGCGCCCGATAGTTAATGCACATACGGAGAGATCCATCCTTCTTCTTTTGGAAGAGGACGGGAGCACCATATGGAGCTTTTGAGGGTTGGATATAGCCTGCGTCAAGAAGATCTTGGAGTTGCCTTTTCAACTTTGCAAGTTCTGGTGGCGCCATGTGGCAAGGTGCCATGGTTAGAGGCTTGGCACCGGGTTCCAACTCGATTTGATGGTCTACTTCTCGTCGTGGCGGCAATTTCTTTGGGAGCTCTTGGGGCATGACATCCTTATATTCCTCAATGACAACTTGGACCTCTTTTGGTGCTGGATCCTTGGCAATGGTGACATCTTTCCCATCGTTCAACTCTCGAACTGTGGCAAGGAAGCTTGGATCTTTCTTCGATCCCCGCTTAAATTGTAGCACGGATAGCATCTTGCTCTCCACCTTAGCTACACGTTCCGTCATGACCATGCACGAGTGACTCCCATCGAGGATGTTGAGGGAGTTAGAGGTCGGTATGGAGAAAGCATGGACTTGGTCGAAGAACTCCATGCCCAACACTACTTGAAAATCATCCATGGGGACGATGGAGAAATCGAGATTTCCCTTCCATGCACCAATTTGTACCGAGGTTGCCTTAGATACCCCCACTATTACCTTGGCGGGTGAGTTTACCGTCTTGATGGTGCCTCCTCCATTGTTATACTTGAGGCCTAAGCTTTTGGCCTTTTCAATAGAAACAAAGTTGTGCGTGGCTCCCGTTTCAAGCATCGCCCACACATTCTTCCTATTGACAGTGGCGCTTACATACATGAGACCCTTCTTGGCATATATGGGTCTCTTAAGTGCGCCAATGGTGCGGAAAGAACCCATCTCTGCTTGTGGCTCATCACCATGTGAGCCCTCATGTTGAGCCGCTAAGGCATTAAGGGTCTTCATCTTTGGGCAATCTCGCACCTAATGAGGACCGTCACAAATGAAACAAGGGCTCTTAGGTTTAGGGGCATCGGACTTGCCTTTACTAGGCTTGTCGCGCTTGTCCCCTCTAGAAGATTTACGCATACCACCTTCCTTTCGACCATGGTCCTTCTTGGTGCTCCTCTCTCCCCCACTTTTGCCATGACTGGCCTTCCTATCCTTGGATTGGGAAGCATAATCCGTGAGGGATTCTGCTGCGGCTATGGCTTTATGGAGGTTTTGCACGTTGCGCCTTTCGAGCTCAACTCGTGCCCAATCCTTGAGCCCATCAAGGAAGTAGAAGAGGGAGTCTTTGTTAGACATATCCTCGATCTCAAGGATGATGGTGGTAAACTCCTTAATGTAGTCTCGAATGGTGCCACTTTGCTTTAGACGACGGAGGCGGTCCCTTGCCTCCTTTTTGGCATTACTTGGGGAGAAATGCTTTCGAAGCTCCCTTTTAAAGTCCTCCCATGTGCGAAGAGAACAAATGCCCTTGCCTGCGTCGCCGTGCTTTCGACGCCACCACAATTGGGCTGCATCCCGTAGGAATGTGGGCGTAATGCCGATTCTTGAAGCGTCGTCGTGGACACCCTTGGCCTCGAAGTATTGCTCAAAGTCGAATAAGAAGTTCTCGACCTCGGTGGCATTACGGGTGCCATGGTAAGTGGCGGAAGTAGGCACTTGCATAGTGTTGAGCGCTAGTACTTGTATAGGATGGGCTAGCTCGGTCGCAATGATGTCTCTCCCATTCCGTGTGAACTTCCTCTACTTCTGCACGGACGGCCCGCAATTCATGCTCCACAAAGGCCTGCAAGTCGTGGAGTTCTCGTGTAAGGTTTTGAAGCTCCTCCTTGTAGGACTTGCTATACTCGAGAATACTGGACTTTGTGGCTTGAGTGATCTCCCTATAGTCTGTCTCTAGGCCATCAAGACGGTCAATGAGACTCACAATCACATTGTCCATCCCCGAGATGGCTTATTCTAGGCTAGCAACACGAGGCTCCAAGGCTTCCGCGGGTAGAGCTTTGGACTTGCCACGTTTGCCTTGTAAGCGTGGTTGTGGCTGAGGTGGCTCCTCACGTCTGTGTACTTGCTCTTCCATAGTCACTTCAATGTCGGATGCCATGTCACTCTAGCGCTTGAACCGTGCGCTGATACCAACTGTCACGAGCTTAGAAGTTGTGCAGCACGCTCGTGCGGTACTTAGACAACTCAAACCCGAAAGTTGCTAAGTAAGCCTTGATGTTGGCTTGCTTCACTTAGGAAGAAGCTTGAAAGGCTAGGATCGTTGAGCTAAGAGCTTTAAGGCAAAGATCAGAGAAGTGTTGGAAGGTTAGGGACAAGTGTTGCTAGGGGAGAAGGCTTTTGTATTACTTGAGAACTCTTTACAATGGCTTGTGTAGAACTTGTTTTCGATACTTTACAAATGAGCCTTGGAGGGGTATCTATAGTGAATCACCTCCTCATTAATGGACGACCAAGATTTAATATATCTGACGGCCGTTATTCGCTCTCTAGACCTTTCTACAAAAGAATCTAGATATTTACATGGAGACTTCTAAAAATATCTTGGATATTTACAAGGGAGGCTTGCTAGAGAATTATAGAAAATGAGCTTGGACTTGTCAAGTCTTTTGAGCATTTTTGGGCCACTCTAGCAAGCGATTTGGACGGGCCATAACACAAAGCTCACTAAAGTCTCACAAAAGAAGTGTGTTGTTGTGTTTTATAATTTTTTATATTGTATCAACGGAAAATGTTAGAAGAAATGAAATGAAAATCTGTTGAAAGACTGTAGAAAATGCTCTCAAAAGTGCCCAACAAAATCAACAAAATCAGCACCAAATTTCCCCAAAAATTCCAGCCAAATCCTCCTGAAAATTTAAAAAAAAAAAAAATTTGTAGAAAGTGGGGGAGTTGCACGCGCCAATGCTGCACCCGCGCGTGGGTGGGCTGCCAGCCTGCGCATGTAGGGCACCCGCTCGTGCGTGCAGCTCATGTGCCCCTCCATTTTTTGTGTCTTTTCCGTTTTAGTTTTTGAATTTGGCACTTTCAACCTTCCATTGTCCCCTTCAACCCAAACTTCAATTTTCTTTCATTTTCACCCTTTTTCAAGAAAAGACATGAATTTTTTCAAATTCCCCCATATTATAAAATTTTTCATCTTCTAGAAGACCCTATATCACTACAAGAATATTTTTCATATTTATCATTTTGATTTTTTTTATTTGATGATTTTTTAAAAAAGTAAAAAATATAATATTAATATGAAAGTCAAACGCATCTACTTATCTTATTTGTCATTATGTATCTTTATTCAATCATATATTTATCATACTTTTTTAAAATAACGACAAGAATGTGAATTTTAAAATTTATGCAAAACTATAGTAAGTTCATTTATTTATTTAAATAAATATTACGAAATCAAATAGTAAGATAAATATTTTATTTGAATAATGTAACTTTACGGTTAAATATGGATATATTATAATTAAAATCTTTTGCTAACAAATTATAATTAGTAAAATCATAAAATAAAATAAAATAATTTTACGATTGAATATAGATATATTAAAATTTAAAATCTGAATGTACAAATTATAACTAATAAAAAATTAAATTAGTTAACATGTTAAAAAGAGAAGTGGAACGATGTCATTTTGGTGGGTTTAAGGGTGGTCAATTTAATCTAAGTGACCCCAAGCGGCTAAACCTAAATTCAACCCAAATTTGCATCTCCTTCAACAGCTCCAGGCACTTCTCCACCACTCCAAGACTCCTTTCCTCCACCATCGCGGCGTCCGTATTCCTCTTCCAAATTAAATCTCTCTCCTAGTTGCTCTTTCATTTTGAAACCTAATTCTAGATCTCTCAATCTATGTCTTCTCCTTTCCTCGTTACTTCCTTCTTCGCTTCTTGTCGAACCCTCGCCTCATACCCAACTCTCAAATATTTCTCTGCTTCTTGATACCGTTCTTCATTCTTGACAATGGGATTTGAATGAGCAAGTGGTGGTAGTTGGATTGTTCTGACAACGGTAGGCAACACTTGCTTAGATTTTGAAATGGAAAGGCATTGTTTTGGTGCCATGAAATGGGGTCCTTGGTTTGAATGTGATTAATTAATTAATCACTATCAAGTTGAAAAAGTGGAGGTAATTGTTTGTATTAATTAATTAATACAATATTTCTTCTTAATTAATTAATTGGTTTAGTTTCAAAAGTTATTGCCTCCGGCTTTCAATATAACCATCGCCAAAGTAAAAAAAGTGTAGGTAATTGTTTGTGTTTCTGATTTAAATTTTGTTTTTTTTGAGAATTTGAATTGTAATTGATAATTAATTGTTCTTTTTGGTGTTTGTTTGGTTATTGAGAAAACTAAAGAAACGAAAAATTGAATCAATGTTAAGGTCATAAATTAGTGAAATCACTGAATTGAACTGATAATTTTTGTTATGTGGAAGAGATAATTTTACTCTTAGAATTCGAGTTCTTGTTTTGCTACAACAATAGCAATGTGGCGTTGATTGTCCTTTATCTATTTGTTCAGTTGGAAGTTTTCTTTTGTAGCTATTTATTGTTTCTATTATTTGTAAGGCATTTTTAATTGATTTGTTATCTAATTTATTTATTTGTTTGAGTAGCTTCCCTTTGTAAGTATTGTGAGTCCATTGTTGTCCAAATTGATAGGCTTGATTTGGTTTTTGAGAACCAAGATGCTGATGTAGGTAGGAGTTCGAAATAAGAAGTAGTGAGAGATTCCCAAGGGAATTGTGTGTATATATAATGCTAATTAAATTGCAGATTTTCAAAACATGCATGCCATTAAACAACTTCCTCGTGACTCATGAGTATAGGAAACATTACTTTTTTTTTAGCTATTTAAAAAAAAAAAAGCAAAAATGTTACACTTGGTATTGGCGGAGCAGACCACCAGGTACGACACTTAAATCTTCTTATTACACTTCAGTCTTCAATATATTTGGGACCTGAACAATGATAAATTTTTACTATGAGTGGGAATTATATGCGTTGGTCAAAGATCTCTCTCTCTTTCTTTTTTTAATGGTTTGCTAGAATTCATGTGGATGTCTATGTGAACTATTTTTTTAACTCGTATGTCATTATTACGATTTGGTATTGTTAATGGGGCTTGATTGGATGCAATGTGTTTATCTCATTTGTTTTTTGCTTTTGTCATTAAAGTTTCAAATTTTAGGTAAGTGATATGTTTGCAGTTAAAAATCTGTGTTGCTAGAGACAGTACTGGTGTTTATTCAACTTTCATGGCCCCTTTTCTTGCTTTTAACTACAATTTCTAGTTTGCTTTTTTCACCGTTTTAAATGGATATTGCTCTTTAATGTCAAAGAAAACTTTTCCATTGCAATTGCTTATTAAATATGATAATTTCCTTTTATGATTAATTTTTATTTTTGAGCAAGGCTTTTCCTGATTAATTTTATCCTTTGAATGCTGCTATATGGGTGGTTGTTTTGTATTATGCTTTTATCACAATTTTTATGAAAATGGTCGGTCATTGTTCCTTTTTTTTTTTTCTATTTTGAAGGTAAATGAGAGCTTCTCATTTTCAGTTGCTTTGTAATGGGAAGGATCTGCACCTAGAAACTCAAAGTGAGAACTATCCTGCTATACCATAACTACCTCAATTTTAATAAACAATTTTTCATATTGCGAGTTTCTCTTGCTCTCTTCTGGCAAAAACATGCCGACACTTGACTATTTTGTTATGTTTATTCATCATTGGATATTTTTTATGTTTAATATTGTAAATTTGTTGTCATCGCTTCCACCAAACACTCACATGCATACCTATACTTCATGCTAATTCTCGAGTCTTCTTTTTTTGGCTGTTTGAGTAATTAATTATCCAATTAACAACACAAAAATTGGCAAAACCTAATGTCAAACAAACCACAAATTTTTTAATTAATTAAGGATAAATTTCATTTGTTGTGTCTATGTGGTTGCTTTCCTCTTCATTATGGGTCAAATTACCTTTCTTGCTTTACATTTGTTTTTTAATTTAATTTAGCAAAGAGTTTCTGCACAAACTCCCTAGCCATTTTCCTTTTGATAGTCAATTACGTACCATTGCTTATCGTTCATTGGGCAATAAACTCATGCATTGGATTTGTATCCACTAATTTAATCACAAATTTTGGTGAAGCTTAGGCAGTCTTTCATTAATATATGTAATAGTTTTGACCATACCTTATTTTATACACTTTGTTAACAAAGCATTAATTCTGAATTTTGACCAACTTTTCGATTTATAATTTGTAGACTTGGGATCCCTTTATCACCCTTCAAATTCTTCTTCATTGTACAATTGTATTCATGTACTCTTAACAATTTATCTTAGGGATTATAACACTTTTTGTTCCAATATTGAAGGGATATGTTTTATGTTATAATTGAACTTTATTTTCGTTTTGTATACTACTTAAAACAAGTAGAAAAGCCAACAAACAATGACTTCTTTGAAGAAAATTTTATAGACCATTCTCTCCTGGCATAGAGCAATAGTGGCTGCATAATCTCAAACTAAAATTTCTGCTTATACTAAAGCCCATAAATCACGAACAAAAAATGAGGCATTGGTATATACATTAGTGCTCACCTCCTCTTGGATGTTGTATGATCTGATGCATCTACATATTCGAGTATAAAATGCTTCCACTCTATTTTGGGTAGGGGTTGTTATTTCCAGGTTGGGAATATTTTATAGCTTGAATGTCCATTCCTACTACCTTCAAAGTAGCACTAGGCAAATGGGTAACATAGGTTGGAAAAACAATTGACCCAAGTAGAACACGTCTTTTTCCGGACATTTAAGCCATCCTACTAGAGGTAACTCTTTAATTCTAGTAACCTCATCATGCAATCTTGAAAATTTTAGCTTTCCAATTCATATAATTACTCCAAACATGTCTATCTATTAGGTGTAACTAAACAATTACTTTAGGAATATTTATAACAAGTGTTGTTAGTAGATAGCAACCATTATGAGGTTTCATGAAGTTCCCCATTTTTTTTTAACTTATGTTATTTGTCTGATTTTAACTTTTAATTATTTTTTAGGTTTAATTTGTTTCGATGCCTTTTTAATTGTAGTTTATCTATGATGATAGATGGAGCCTGTACGGGCCGAGAGGCGGCTCCAACCCTTACTGAAGTTTGAAAAATCTCTATTTGGTTTGCCTGATTTTCCAAAAAGTCCTTCCCTAATTTTTGTCTTTTCCTATTTCAAGCCACTTTATTATATTCTTATCATATCTTAAAATTCCAATTTTGTCTTTTTCCTTTTTAAAGCCCCTCTAAGCATGTACTAGGAGTCGAGGATTGGACCCAATTCAACTTAAAGGAATTTTTTTTTTTTTTTTGGGTCTTTACGACTTCTATAGATTTACGTTTTCTAATTAGTTTATATATTTATATACAAATACATTCTTTCATTTTTGAGATGTTCATCTTGATTGTGTAGCCAGAATCACTAAGTTTTTGGGAATTCATTATTCAACTCCCTTTATTGTTATGGACTTTCAATCATGTTCAATACAAGTCCCTGTTCTTGTAAAAAAAAAAGTATCACATTGTCGTGTAAGTATTTGTAATCTTGACTATTTGTGCCTGGGTTGCAAATTGTTTGAATAAGTTCGTTAATATTTATATTTAATGTGAGTATATTACTTATTTATTAGTTATTTATTAGTTGAAATGTTGTCTATGAGAGTTGGACTACTTAAAAACTGTATTTTAGAAACTAGGCATTTTATCGACATTTTTGTCTTTTATTTTACTTTTTGATTTCTATTTTATTTGCTACTATGTTATGGAGCTGAACTAAACTAAAATTAACGAGTTTTCACTTTCTTGGAATTTATGGAATCCATCACTCTCTTTGAGTCCTTAAAATGTTTGCCCCAAATCATTATTAGGCTCTTTATATGCTTTTTATAGCTATGCCTTCTCACCACTTAACAATTGTTACGTGAAGCTTCTCAAGATATGACTGTGGAGCCCTATACTTTATGACACAATTTTTTTTTCTTTGTTGAATTGCTCTATTCTCATAATTATTCTTGGACAAATAGGTTTAAGCAATGCAAATGGTTGTGACTACTACTGTCATAATCTAGATGCATGTGCTCCAAGTTAATCCAATGGTTGTTACTAGTCTAATAATTTTGTTGAATCAATATCACAACAATTTCTTACCTTTTTTGGATTGTTTAAGCACAAAGTGAAGCATTTGCATGCTACAAGATTATCTATGATGGTTGTTATTGATGATTTGTAAGTGATTTACATGATAGGGTGGAGGCAACATACTTTTCAATAGGAGGCCAAGAGAGGTTCTGAGACCGTACCATTCAAGGACCTTCACAAACGATTGGGAGGTGAAAATTAGTCTTTCTGGCTTGTTAAATACCCTAATCACTCCCATCTTTTCTCATCAAAAATTTGAGAAGAAGTTCTAAGAACAAGTAGATGATGTAATTTCTTCTCAATAAAAGTTAGTATTTTTGGCTTTGGCTCTTAGCAGCAGTTATGACTTGGGAACATATTCTTTAAGGACTTTGTTAAAGATTTCCAAACTTAACTGTTAAATAAGAAGTAGCAGGAATGATAGAACCTATCTACTAATAATGTCGATGATTTTATTCGAATAATTAATTTTTTAATTAAACATATTTTCTATATTGCTGCTTGATTTGTTTACCTAGGGGTTATACTTGTTGAATGTGATTGATTGGAGGATTGGTGTTTGTCATGAATATTGTAGATGTTAGATAGAGAAAAATTGGTTATGTTTACTTGTTGAATGTTATTGATTGGAGGATTGGTGTATGAGAAATTTAATGTAACAAATGAAATAGATGTATTATTTTGCACTTTTTAATTTTTTAAAAACCAAAATTCAAATATATATATATATATAATATTTGGCTGGTACTAAAGAACCAAAATATTATAATATTTTACTTTTTCATACATCATACTTGGTAGCTAAACACTGCCAAGAATTTTTTTTTAAAAAATTTATAATCTACAATACCTGTTAGCTAAAAACCGCCAAATATAAAAAAATAAAAAAAATTGACCATTAAAATGAGGTATATTTGACTAAAAAGTGACAAATATGAGTTCATTATGAACTATATGTGATTGATATGTGACAAATATATGATAAATATGGATCTTAAATCAGCATTTTGAGAGAACTATACTTGTCTCTTTTATGCAAGAAGTATGATCGAATACATATTTGGCGTTTTGATCGGTCATCAAATGGATCATATTTGGCGATGTCATTGGTTGTACTTTCAAGGCTGCTAAATATATGCTTAGGTGGCGGTTTAAATCATCAAATATGGGTATTTTTCTTGTAGTGTTATATATGCAACATAATATCAATAGGTTTAATATTAGCCATCTAGGCAATAAAAAATTCTATGTGCTTCAGGTAGTCATGCTGTCAATCAAGATTGAAGCTAGAGAACAAAAGGCATGCATTTATCTTCTAAAAGATTGAATTCTTGATAAGGTTAGAGTTACCCCTCTCATATGCTTGTATGTGAAGTATTGACTTCAATTTGAGTTTTGTAATCTGTAGCTCTGGTGTTTGATCTTTTCAATTAGGTGTCTAAGTTGTGGTTCCTTTCGTATTTGTAGTGGATGGACATGGTGATTTGCAGCTTGTTGAACCCCTTCAGTTTGGTGACTATGGTAATAGTTATTGTCGGATTAAACTACTTAGTCCAGTGGTAATGGACCCTATTATGGAACTTCAAGATTGTGTCTTTTACTTCTATGCCATCATTATGATGTTGTTCTAGTTCGAGACCTTCAATATGGTGCCCATAGTTATACTAAACCATTCAGTCCGCTGCTGATAGTGGTTATCATTAAGGCTTGGTAAATGATGAGTTTCATGTTGACGACTTAGTTTTAAAGCTCTCAAATCTTTGATTCAGACTGACTTGGTTAGTCATGACTTGCCTTATATCTTTGGAGTATTTAGTCATTTTCATCTTGACACAATTAGATCTCAAAGATGTAGAAAAGACTAAATAGTGGTTTCACATCTTAGCAAAATCGAGAACAAATCGCTAATTGTCTCGTTTCCCACAGATGACACCAAATGTTGCTGCGAAAAGAAGACCAACATTGAGTTGTACATGTGTCATAAAGTAGTAACAAAAAGACAAAAATACCCTTAGGGTTATAATGGCAAAGAACATAATAAAGATAACTTTTCTTATACTAATATTTTGAATGGAGATGAGTGACTGAATGGAGCTCAGTATGAAGATAAGCTCTCAATTGGACATGATGAAAGGCTCACGATTAAACAAGATGATAGGCTCTAGATTGATAAGTATCTAGTGAAATGATGGCTATCGAAATGAACAATATTGGGCGGAGTGGTCACCTCTGGACTGACATTCTGGGGTGGATGTGTGAGGGATTAGCAGACAAGATTCTAGTGATTCCAAGTGCAAAGGAGACAAGGTTCTGTTGATTGAAAGTGATTGTTGGTGGTAGTCCCTTTTCGTCTTTAACTAACATCCTTAGCTTCAAGGTATGTCAATGGTGGCTGGTTCAATCCTAGAAAATCATCAACTGATATCTCCTTTCTGGCAATTGAAAAGTGAGTAGTTGATCTCCCCATCTTTAATTTAGACTAAAGGATTTGATTTTCTTCTTCTCTTGTAGCCATTAGTCTAGCACCTATCAAACTCTCCTCGAGCAACTACAACACACAACAAAAGGCAGTCAAGGGTTGTCAGAGTTTCTTTTGATGACCCTCCGATGCCTAGGTCAGTCAGGTGTTAACTATTTGATGAAGGAGACATGGATAATGTGTTTAAAATATAAGTGTTTAGAGAGAGAAAGTCATGAATAATAACTACCATGGTGGTTAATGAAGCACTCAATGGAGGAGATGAAGAGGGCACCAAACCCTAGGAATATGCTTTCTTGGGATGGGAGAAGAATCTTCATGGAGGAGAGAAAGTTGGCTTTTGAGGGAGATGGAAAAGGATGAGGAAGGAAAATCCTTGCCTTGAAGGCACAAATGTGCTCATATAGGCACATGTGATGGATCTTGGCCATCCATTGGTATGATGTGTTATAATCTCAATACCACATGCGGCATTTGAGATGATTTCAAGTGATTACAAACCATAATTTCAAGGTAAGGAGAGGTTGCATGTGGCAAGTTGACTGAGCTCTTTCTCTATGTTACAAAATTGTTCAATCAAGTGTCACCGGTCCAATGTTAACCTAGTTAGTTAGGTGGCAACTAAGTCAGTAAGTCAATTTCTTTATTCTTCATGAAATTGCTTTGAAGATCTATACTGAATATTTCTTGGTCTTTAAAGGGTATTGAGCTAGTTGAGAAGGTATTTTAGTGCTTTAGCAAAGGCTTCAAAGAAAATCTCATTTACAAACATATATTGACAATGAGTTACAACAACATTAATTTTGCCTAACAAGTGAAAATTACATCTCTCTAGCTACCTAGTTGCCTCTCTGTTAATCAATGGCCTAACATCATAAGTACATCTTCAAGAGCTTCATCATGAGAAAATATATATATATATATATATATATATATATATATATATATATATATATTTCTAGAATAGGGAGTGTATCTAAAGTAGTTGTGATCGTATTGTTCAAAGTGCTTCCTCACACAGCATCCAGTAGAGAACATCTTGATCATAACAATAGTCACAAAGATGTTGAGAAGAGCCAACACTATCTATTCCTACCTGATCTTCCCAAGAACTCCTGCCTTACAAGGCTTGCAATCGTAGCATAGCGTCTTCTAGTGATTGCTTCAAGTGATGCAGTCACTATCAGGCACTGCTGGCCCTTTTTTTTGGCATTATCCAGAATGTCGCATTCTTCACTTGTAACTCACAATACAGAGGCAGCTTGCAACACTCTGACTGTATTTAGACTGAGAAATTATACGACTTATAATGATATATAATTCTTCCAATAGGTCTAATTTCAAAAATAACTTTACTGGTAAGTGAAATTTCAAAAATAATTCGTTAGCGTTTTATTCAGCCAGCTCTATAGCTTTGTAGATTTGTCGAGTTACCTAGCAAAAGGCTAAGCAAGATTATTTTTGAAAACACACTTAAAAATAACGGGAATTTTTAAAGTTTTTGAATTTATTTTTGAAATAATAAAAATCAAAATTAAGGTACCTTTGTTAAAGTCCAATCCATAATTTCTACATTATTAAGATTGTTGCACACATTTGCGTCAATTAAACAACTCTCGTTGTGACAAGGATCGATTTATGCGGAAGCAAAGTGAGCTTAATAAGGAAAAATAAAGAAAATATCAAAAGAGAACACATAATAATTTTCGTGGTTCGGCTTTTAGCCTACATCCACGAGTGGAGATAGAAGAAGAATTATACTAACAAAATTAAGGAATATCACTCAAACCCAAATCCCTAATTACACCCAAAATCTCACACTTAGGATTATAGCTCACAAACTCTCTACAACCTCACAAGAGAACTCTCTACAAGCTCTCACAAGAGAAAATGATTTTGGGAATGGTATTTGCTCTTCAGATGGCACCTCTATTTATGGTAGAGAGAAGCCTACCAAATATGCCAACAATCTTGACCCTTCAATGCAAGTTTAGGCAATCGTACCAAAATTACTTGATATTTTTGACAAAATGGTGTAAAAAGAAAAATGCCTTTTGATGCCTACCATAAATTCAAGAATTGTGTCTTGAAAGAAATCTGCATGTTGAATCATCAGGTCAAATATATCTCAAGCTTCACACCATTTAAGTCACATTTTTCACATCTCTTGATTTTTTCCCAATTCCTCCCGTCAGCAAAGCAGTTTTGCAACCAGAATGAATAATCATGAAGTCGGTTTGGGGATGCTTTCTTATCCACCAACTTGTTAGTACAACAAGCCCAAAAAAAGTAAAAGCTTTGAGCTCTATTATCAAGAAAATCATGAGAATGAATAGATCCATAGCAACATATTTGCCTTACAACACGATCCAACCAATCCTAGGATCGACACCAAAAATAAGAAAAGACCAATTATCAATAGTGGCCTTGCTAGGGCTTTCTGGCAAACTGTGCCGTCGTGCATTAGGTGAACCAGGAAACAGCATCAAACCCTAGTAGAAGAGATAAGCAGTTTAAAGCTATGAACATAGCGTTACGTAAGCGAGCCATATTTTATTAATTGTCTAGTTGTTGTGGGTTTTCTTTTTGAACTGAGAAAAAATTGTGTTGTAATTCATTGATTTTATACTGAGAGTAAGTGAGGAATATATTGGTTTGAGAAGAAAGATAAACCAAGAAATTGTGCAGGCCTTCCTTTTATAGTTTTGTAACTTCTTTTGTATATATATGAGATTGAGAAAGTTGGAGAAAGATAATATTAATTTCTGTTATTAATTATAGGAAGATGTATAACATATATGAACCACTTTACTATACTATAGAATAAACAAAACTAACATACTATAATTTTTTAATTCTTTCCATGTAGATAAATAATATTTTATCTCATATAATTAGTTTGAAATCACTTGTTACATCTTCTCACGATAGTTGATTACAAGCAAAGCTGTTCTATCTTATAGCAGGTTGTATTGTAGCTGAAGCACTAATTCTCCATTTTTAGGATATGATGGATAATTGCTTTTAGAGAAAGACTTATATGGGATAGGCATGTCATGTCACCATATTGATTTTGTGTGTCTACCCAATGAGATACCGACACATTATCACGAGTGAGTTGAAAAAGTTAAGAAAGAGAAAATGACTTGGCAACCATATCCAATAAAATGATGACAAACTATCATAAGTGGTTGAAAAAAATAAAAAAATAACTGAAAAATAACCACCCTCAACACATGACTTAATATTAGTGGTTAAACATACTACTTCAACATAATAACTTGCTTTTGTAGTTAAGGCATACAAGTGAATGCGGAAGCTTTAAGTGCTATACTGTTTATACCTGAATTACTACACTCCTAATAATCACTTCATGCACACACGCATAGTGTTGGAGCTAGTTTAGAATATTGTTGAGAGATGTCATTATTTGAAAATAAATAAATAAATAATTGAAGAGATTTTTTTTAATCAAAGTGAGAATTATTTATTGACACTAGCAAGAAAATTCCTCTTTACACCAATTATTTTGATTGCACCTACTATTAAATTAATTTCCAAAACATGTTAAATAATCTTACATAATTACTAAAACACTTTTAAGTAGATGATTGAACACAACTACACTTGTAAGTAGGGGTGTACACGGGTCGGGTCACGTCAGGTTTTGCCCAACCCGACTCAACCCGATGATGCATCGGGTTTTGAAAAATAAACCCGTTATCGGGTTTCTGAAGCATGTAACCCGACATATAACCCGAATGGTCGGGTTGGTCGAGTCCACTCGACACTTACATGTTGAGTCGTGTCGGATTCACAACCGGCATTCGATATTAGATAATTTTCGAAGAAATCGAGTGTCGGATGAATCATCCGACACTCGACACTAGCCACTCGATACTCGACACTTACATGTCGAGTTGTGTCAGATTCACAACCGACACTCGATATCAGATTATTTTCGAAGACATCGAGTGTCGGATGCATCATCCGACACTCGACACTATCTACTCGACATGTATCCGACACGGATGTCTTCGAAAATAGTCTGATATCGAGTGTCGATTGTGAATCCGATACAACTCGACATGTAAGTGTCGAGTGTCGATTGGCTAGTGTCAAGTGTCGGATGGTTCATCCGATACTCAATTTCTTCGAAAATAGACATCACAAGGCCACCAAACTAAATCTAGAGGGACCTACTTGGATTGAAAAAGAATCAAGTCATCTCTTCCATATTTCTAACAGCATCAAACAAAAAAAATGAGAGGAAAAACTGAAAACATAATCAATTCAATATTCAACAAGGCCACCAAGTTGTAAAAAATCAAACTAAAACTTAAAGTTACCAACCGAATAAAAACTTAACAAGTCTTAACAATGCAAAACTCAAATTCAGTAATGAAAATTTGTTGAAATTGAATTAGTTATTATCGATGAAATTGGCACTCATCAATCAAGCTCCTTACGATCAACTGCTGTTATGGTTGATTTTAAAACTTCTATATTAATGACAAACAAACACAAATGAAAATAATATAGTTAGTCAATGTTTTACAATGTAAATTGGAAATGATATTTTAAGTTAATAACCAAAATTCCTAATTACCTATCTCAATTGAAGTACAAAAACTCACAGAATCTCCAATAGCATCTTCTTCAGTCTCTGAAGTCGGGAATACTTCATCAATCAATGTAGAAGTTATCCAATTCTGTGAGCATATTAAGGATTCAACCATTTTAGGAGTTAATGAGCTCCTAAATTGGTCAGGAATCCGCCCTCCAGTACTGAATGCTGACTCTAAAGCAATAGTGGAGACCGGTATAGCAAGAACATCCTTTGATATACATGATAACACTGGAAAGTTGCCTTCATTTAGTTTCCACCAAGCCAAGATATCAAAATCCTCAGTCCGCCCTACCAAATTGGCATTGTTTAAATAAGTATCAATCTCATTTGATGTTTCTGACTTGGTCAAATTATCCATAAACTTTACAGTTGGATCTACCCATGGCTTTACCACCTGAACTTCATCACTCAATGGTGAGGTTGGGATATGACTGACAGGGGGTTTTGACACTTCAGTCCTTACCACTTTTGAATAGCTATCTACTAAAGGCTTATAAGTTTCATATAGCTTAAATAACAATGTTTTAAGCCCCATTATCATTTGCTCTGTCTGAGTATCACCCCAAAAACTTCTCCAAGTAAAATCAAAGTACCTAATTTTGAATCTTGGATCAAACACAACTGCAATGAGCAATATCTCATTAAATTTATCAAAAGACCCAAAGTACTTGCCAAATTTCTTCTTCATATTTTTTGCCATATCACACAAAACACTGCTACTTTGTTCTTGCAACTCAATCAATTGACTATGAATCCTCCATATCCCATTAAATGCAATATGTGATGTCACAGTCAAAGAAGCATTAAACTTTAGAGTTACTTCATAAAAATTCTGTAAAAAACTAACAAACAATCTACCTTGATCCCAATCCTCTTCTATAGGTGGTCCCAACTTATTGTCCTCTGCAAAGAAGAGTTTATAGTGTCCATCCTCTTCCTCCAAACGGTCAAGTGCTTTTTGAAAATGTAAAGCACTCTCCAACATCAAATATGTAGCATTCCATCTAGTGGGTACATCCATTACTAAATTTCCCTTGTATTGAATTTTTTCATGTTCAACACAAGATTGAAATCTGTGTAATCTTGCAGGAGATGATCTCACATAGAGCACAGCATTACGAATACTAGCAATGGACTTATTAAGATCCTTTAAACCCTCACCAACAATGAGATTAACAACATGGGCAAGACAACGAACATGCACGTAACCTCCATTAAGAATCAGCCCGCTCTCTTTCCAACCCTGTACCTTTTTCTTCACATAATTGATTGCTACTTCATTTGCACTAGCATTATCCACTGTGATTGTAAATATATTCTCTAATCCCCACTCAAGCAAGCAAGACTCAATTTGCTTCCCAATAGTTTCCCCTCTATGATTCACAATTGGAGAGAAACTCAAAATCCTTTTGTGCAACCTCCAATTATCATCAATAAAATGTGCAGTAATCACCATATAACTCAAGTTCTGTATTGAAATCCAAATATTTGTAGTTAGCGACACCCTAACCTTGCTTGCTTTGAAATACTTCTTCAAATTTTCTTTCTCTCCCAAAAACAAAGACAAAATTTCCCTTGCTACCATTGTTCTTGATGGACATTCAAACTTTGGACACGCAACTTGCATGAGACGCTGAAACCCTTTGTTCTCTACAAACTTAAATGGCAACTCATCTATAACTATCATCTCCACAACCGCCCTTCTAAATGCCTCCTTATCAAAGCCTATACCTACAAGGTTACTTGCACTTGCACTTTCTGTCTTTTTTGGACCAAAAGAAAGAACTGTTTGTTTCTCATCCTTCTCGGCTTGTTTCTCACTCAAAATGTACTTTGGACATCTATCTAAATGATTCCACAATGTTTTAGTCCCGTGCTTCTTACTATCACAAAGAAAGGACCTTCCATAATAACATAGACACACTTGTTTCCTCCGATTTTTTTGTAATGATCCCATACACTGAATACTTGAGGTTTTTTTCTTTTATTTTTTTGGGAAGCAGTTTCACTACTAACTTCTTCAGGGGTGTCCTCAATAGAAACGGGAGTAGTTGATTCAGAAGTCATAATACCTGAAAGAAGCGGAAGGCGGCAGCTACGGAGGCGTGGAAGGAGCCGTGAGACACGACAGAGCTGCTGGACCTTGGAGACGTCTGTGGCTGAGGGCTGGTAGCTGTGAAAGAGCACGATCGTTGCCGGAACTAGAAGTCTGGAAGAGGTTAGTTCTCTGAATTCTAAAATTGAAATTGCATATTAGGGTTCCTTCCTGGGTTAGAAATTAGAATATGGGAAATTTTCCCTTTTATAGAAGTCTATTTTCGACAAAACTCGACGTGCTCGATACTATCATCCGACACTCGACACTTACATGTCGAGTCATGTCGGATTCACAACCGACACTCGATATCAGTCTACAAACTAAGACATCGAGTGTCAGATTATGAATCTGACACACTACATGTAAGTGTCAAGTGATGATGCATCATTCGACACTCGACACTTACATATCGAGTCATGTCGGATTCACAACCAACACTCGATATCAATCTATTTTCGAAGACATCGAGTATCAGATTCATCATCCGATACTCGACACTTACATGTCGAGTCGTGTCGAGCGCTATCGAGCTCGTCGAGTTTTGTCGAGCGTTTTGGCAGGTTTTTTGTCTTTTTGATCGGGTCGGGTTATATCGGGTTACATGAATTAAACCCGATCTCAAACCCGATTGCACAAAACCCGACTTTTAAAACCCGATTTCAGGTTTTTTATTATCATGACCTGCCTGTGACCCGATCAACTCGACAAAACCCGATCGGGTTGGGTAATTTTGAACACCCCTACTTGTAAGTAGATTATCGAATAGAACTACATTTGGAGCAAACAGGGCCAAAATCGAGGGAAGAAAATAATGAGTGGCATTGGAAAATTGAAGCAAAAATGCGCTTTAACAGGTAGCATATTTATATATATTACAATCAATAGGGTCTACTTGAGAATTTAATAAGAATTAACAAGTCAATATCGATGATCATACACCATTTTATATATCAAATAGGTTCCCAAAAATATGAATACTATGTAATATTTGTTTTAAATTATATTAATAGGAAAAGTATTTACAATTAATTTCACTTGTAGAATAAGCAAAACTATGAATGAATACTTAATTGAATAGTTGAAAGATTCATCTAGAGTATTCTGTGTTGTAGTACCATCCAATATCAAAGTCTACTATATCTATATCTATCGTCTCAGACTTTAATCTCCTAGAAGCGCAGGAAGCGACTACGTTTATGAAGATGATTAACGCAAGGATGAGAGCGCTTAACAAAGCCAGAGACCTCCATTCACTTTTGATTTCGGCAACAACTCCAGCCTTGCATGAGTTGCAATCGTAGCATAACGTCCGTTGCTGGTTGCTCCACAAAATACAGTCACGGTCTTGCGCGGCTGCCCCGGATACGGGTACCCTCTAGAATGTGTCGTTATGATATTCAAACCCGCACTCAATCGGTGGTTTACAGCAGCCCGACTGTATGGGAGACAATTTTCTACCGAGAAACTCCGCCGCCGTCTGATTATGAGCTTTCCTTCCAAGAGCCTTACAAACATGAGCATCAATCAAGCAGTATCTGATCTCATCCCAGTTCTTGTGATTCACAAAAATGTTTCTGTTACCAATTTGAGTAATTCCTCAGACGGTGCTCGTTAAACCCTAACCCTGACACTGCTTTCCCCGCGTCCTTGTTTGTTATAAGAAAAGTAAAAACCGCGAGGATGGTGAATCCAACAATGACCAATAAAATCGCAAGCAAGTAAATAAATAGCTTGACCCTGCATTGGCAACATGAACCGATTAATCCCAGCAACGAAACCACGGATAAGACGATATCGGTTATCAGTCACGGTGTATGAAGGGATTTTTGGCAGGTGGTGCCACCATGAATCTGAAAATGAACGGACACAACGATGGTGGTGGCACCAAGAAGAAGAGCACATAAATTAAGTAGGTAAGTAAATTTATACAGCAGTTGCTAGAGTGAGTCATTGTTTTGAAGAATCAAGATCATGGAAGCAATACCCTAGTTTAGTTTTTGAACAGGTAATGGGTTGGTGCAGGAGCTTTAATGGAGAAGAACATATCACTGGTTAGGTATCGTGTGTTGCAGTAGGATTTGGACTAAATTGATAATAGACCAGGATGCCACGCGAATCCAAGTCTATGACATCTTTTGTTAAAATAGGAATTAAAATCCCTTAATTGTTTCCTTAGGATTTGGATTTGTCTCCAATTTAGGATTACACCTAGTCTCCTATTTATTTTAGAAAAATCTTATTATGTGGTTATGTTTTCTAATAAATTTAGAATCAGTAATCCTACTAATAGTTTCAGGCCTTCCGTCTTCTAAATCAATTGTCTACTGTAGTGTTTTTGTGAAAACATTTAAAGGCTCCATAAGAGCGTGAAAGTTCTTAGGTGAGAGATTCTGGATATTCGATCTCTAATTCTTGTAAGTATTTCCTTTAATGACAAAGAGAATATTTCAATGTTCAACCACATAAATTTTGTTTGTCTTCTTTACATCTTTATTATTTTTTTCTATTTCGTTCTTTCATGAGGTGATCTTTTGAACCTACTGATTGTGTTTTTGATATTATATTCTACATTAACATTTTGACATCAATATGGAAGCACATAATAATAATCTATTAATGGGTATAAATTGTTCGAGAATTTTTGGGGACTTCGTGATGTATTTAATTAAGTTCAATGCAAACAATACCCAAAGAGTCTTCTTTTTCTTCCTTTAATTTTTTATTTTCAATGGATATATATTTTTTGACAGCTAACTTAAAGCTAGATGTGTCTAGTCAACTGCTGCACATATAAATCATAAAATAAATATTCCAACATTTAAATTAGTGTTTTAATTTTTCTCCTTAGGATTATTCATTTGCCTTGAGTACATTTTTTTCCTTTTATATTTTATTTAACCTGTTTTATATATTTATTTCAATAAAGAGATGTTCTATTTAATTCCTATTTTCTAACCAATTTTGAATTCACCCATTAAAATTTTTAAGTTCCTATTATTTTTCTTTTTAAACCTCACTTAATTTTCAAATCACCCTTTCAATGTATGAGCAAGTTTATTATAACACCCAAGATAATCTATGCAATCTCTCTCGGAGATGCAACTAATCTGCGGAATCAACCATGTCCCTATTGACTAAGATTAGCTCTCTTCCTAATTTGATTAATTTGTTTCCCTGATTGTAATAATGCTCTTGTTCCATCGTTCTTTATTTATGCTCATTGTATAGATTTAAGGGAATTATATTTTCATCTGTTTGCTCACTCGGATCAGTCTTGGTATGAAAGCCGTGAGGTTAGAGGTCCCGATTTGTTTTTTTTTTTTTTTTCGGCCGTGATGAATTGATTTTTAGATTTGTGATCCAATTCCAGTGGGTACAATATGGTGTTGTTCAGTTTCATTAGATTTTATAATATCACTTTAATTTCTCTCTGGTTCTCGTACCGGAGCTGATTATCAAGCCATATAGTCCCTTGACAAATGAATAGATAACACTGGGATTTGATTCTAGTAGTGGTTGAGTTTAGATTAGCTAAACAATTTACTTCGTACATTCATAGCAAATCATTTTTTTCTTCATTTTTAATTGTTTTGAGTTAAGAAGATAAACAAATTATGCCCAAACCCAATAGAAAGAAAAAGAACCAAATACCTCACTGTCACAGTCAAGGTTCATGCGCGTAAATACCATGTCCACTTTAGGCTTTGATTTTTTATTTTTTATTTTTATTTTATTGGTAGAAGCATGAAAAGACCGCAAATGGTTTATATCAAAGTTAAAGTGAAATAATTGTCCTATTTAGTAATTCAATCTTAGGATGAAATTGTCAAAATAAATAAAAATGAAAACGAGGGATGAAAAGTTGGAGAGTGAGGATCAAATAGAACAACTCTTCAATAAAATACATAAGTTGGGTTGTAGCAATTTTATTTTAGACCTATCTAATAAATTATAAGTGGATCTAATGTTATAAATTGTTCAAAGGCCTATTTAATTTTAATAACAGTAGAAATTTGAAGAGATCAAGGCATACTGCTCGTTCGTGCCGATTAAGTGGTCAAACTTAATCGCATATTACCATGGCTTGATTTGAGGTTGAGAATGAGGATGCAACAATAACATTTTCATGATATAAATAGTTATGTCATGGCTCTACTTGAAATATACCCCTCTCTAGCCTATTCAACTTTTATACTTCTACCTTGAAATACTGGAGAATTTTTTTGTTATTACTATTGGTTGTTTCATATAGTGGCAGACCTAGGATTTTGGCTTTGGGGGGCCAAAATTTTAAACTGTATTATAAATATTATAAATATAAGAAAATTTGTTAATTGATTAATATTTAAGGTTACTAACATTGATCAAATATGAACTCTTATACAAATTTTGAAACAAAGCAATAAAAATATAATATATATTGATTAATGTAAATCAAGAAAATAAAAATGAATAAATATGTTACTTAAATAACATATATGAAAAAAAATTAAAAAAACTAATTATAATCCTAAATATATTTTTTAAGAATTCTTTTATCACTTCACCAATTTTGATGGAAAATTCATTGAAAATTTATATATTTTATATACTGAAAGGAGCAAGTCATGATAGAGAGAGAGAAGTAGATTTGCCTTTTGTAACTAAAAAATTTAAAGAATTCCGAAAAAGAAAGTAAAAAAATTAAAAAAATTAAGTTTTATTTAAGAGTAAGATAATAAGAATAAAACAATAAATAAATGAATCAAAGATCATTATAATATCAACAATAAATGAGGTACTTAATAATTCATTAGTCATTTATATGAATAGGAGAAATTTGAAAGATTTATTTTAGAATCATCACTTAATTTATAGTAGAATTAAATTATGTCTAGAGGGACCAATATGTAGAATTTTGAAATATCTAGTATTAATAATATTAATTTCTTAACATTTAAGGACCTACTGTTTGAGCTGAAGGAAACCCGGACCCCTTGAAACCCAACATCGGTCCGCCTCTGATTCCCTATTTTTCTGGAGAGGAGTGCACACTGACAAAAAATTCATTGCCATTGAAGCTTGGAGGTCAAACTGCTGTTAACCTGAATTGTCCCAAAATAAGTTTTCCTAACAAGCTGAATGCTTAATTTGACAATTTTATATTACCACGTCCCCCTTCTGTTAATTTTAACGTTAAATACTTGTAAATAAGTTGAATGTTAAGGATATAAGGTCATTTAAAACAATATAAAGTAAACTAAATTGAGATCCCTAAGAGCTAGGATTTTAACTCGGGACCAAGACTTCAAAATATTCATCACACTCTACCAACGAGCCAAAGATAATATTTAAGAGTGAAAGAACAAAACATATATTTAAACATATTTAAACTAAATCTGAATCATAACAACCCATGCAGGATGCTTTTGTCCTCCTTTCCTCTTACAGCCCCCCATTATTGCACTACGCTTTTTTCTGACTATTTTACTTTTTCTAAAATATTTATTTTTTTTTATAGTATATTATGCTTTTTTTTAATGATATCATTTTTATTTGTTTTTGCTATAAAATAAATTGGTCTCCATTCCGTCGGTCCAATCCCTATTCTTTTCTTCTTCTTCTTCTGTTTTTTTAAATCACACCATCTTTATTCCGAATTAATGATTTTTCCCTTATCTTTAATATATTTTTTAGAAATGTTTGATCTTTTTCTATTTAGTTTGAATTCTTTTTAGGTTTTTTTTTTTGAAATGAGTTGGGGGTAGTGGACTTTATGTAAAGAGAATGGTATAGGAAAGAGAAAAGAGAGTGGACCGTGGATGGCTTTGGTGTGCCTCTTTTGTTTTAATATGGCATTATGTATAAATAAAATTATTTTGTAAATAAAATTTTGAAATTGATAGTTGGCATGATGGTAATGCAAAATGGTCCTTTTATGATTAGGGTAAGGGTTCAAGTTTAGTCAAATATTTTTACTCATTTATACCCTTAAATTAAGGGTATTTTGATAATTGTGATAAAATTAAATGAAAAAAATGATATTATGATAAAATTAACAGAAAGGATGTCTATGATGAATTTTCTCAATATCAGGGGAAGGCAGAATACGTCCAAAAGCGTAGATGGTTTTCATGAAAAAAAAAAAAAAGTGTATATGAGTAGAAGCAATGTCTATTCGAGCACAATGAATTAGTGGAATTAGGGAATGAAGCTATAAAACATTGATTCACGGTCTTCAAAACACTACGTTGAATATATTTCAAACAATGAGATTTTTCTTGCACATCCATGTCTAAAAGGATCTATGTACATACATATATATATCTCAAAGGACTAATAAAATAAGTGTTTGATTTAATGTTCATCTACACAAAATTATACATGATAAATTCAAAAACTATTACTAGATTAACTTAGAATTTCTTCAATTAAATAATATAAATTAGTCAGTCTAAAAAATGTTTATATTTTTCCCCAAATAATCCGACGTTGTACAACATTTATACGGTGCTACGCCAATAATACTGATCCCAAACTTGGGATATCCTGCGCAAAACCATCCTGCGCATGAAACATGTCCAAAATATCTCAAATCATTCAACTGAGATCTACTACTGCTCAAAATGAATATGAACGGATGTTAACACTTGAGTTCTAATACTTAATTCCTTCTATTTTAGGAGTCTAATAAAAAACAAACATGCATATCATCGTTACCATCCAAAGAAGACAAGTACAAATAAAATGGGATATAACATAATTGGCGGAGAAAGAAGAGGGCAAAAAATAATATTACTCCTCCATGGCATGCTTCTCTTCTGCCTGTGCTTTGGAGACCTTGACTTTGATCTTCGGAAGAGTGAGAGATCGATACTCTGCAAGAACAGATGGAGCTTTGACCAGGTGGATGCCCTGCTCCAATTCGACAGCTGCCTCTCTCTGCTCCTTGGCTTTCTTTCCCTTCATCCTGCCAGAATTCTCCAATTAGAACTCTGCAAAATAAAAATAAAAAAAGAAAAAGTCCTATAAAGCATCTGAATATTGATGCTAAGCAGATATCAAACCTCAGTTTATGGTGTCTCTCCTCCCTGGCTATTCTGATTTTATCAATTTTCTTGATGGCTTTTAGAGTTTTCTCTGTAACATTTCTGTCATATCTCTCCGGCCTATTACGCTTCCTCTCAAACTCAAAGGTTGAGTCCTTAGGAGAAGGAAAAACGAAAGAGAGGATCAGCAACAAATATCTCTTTAACCATTCAAATAACAGTGCTCATGTAACTAGAAAGACTGAAACACTAGATAATGAAATAAAATATTTTACCTGTGTCATGTCCTTGCCATGTAAACGCCTATAGGCCTTGGTCCATTTGACTTTACGTGGATTCCTTTTCATTTTGAAGTTCTTGTGGCATTTAGATCTACAAAACTTAAATATCTACAAAATAGCCACTTGTCAGGTTCGGATGCTCAACAAATAAAGAACCAAATTTACTAAAAAATGTAGAGATAAATAAGATTAAGAAATGCTTTTACCAGGACAAAATCCAATTAAATAGTACATTCAATAATCTGTTAAACAATCATTATGTAGTCTTCAAAATTGCTCGGAAATAAAAGTTAAAATTCAGAGGATATAGCAATACTGTCTGACATGGCAATGCGTTAAGTAACATTGAATGAGAAAATTACAAGGATATTCGAAGAACAGTGAAGGAACTCTATATCCTATCAAACAAAATAACAACAAAATTCTTCAAATTGATTACTTGTCTTAGATATACCATTTTTTCTGTGTTGTTTCTCTTGGCTTTTAAAGACGACTTTTATAGGGTGTTCTTTAGAAGTCCCATTTTCTTTAGCTTTATCATATCTTTGATCTACCGTATCTAACCTAACACTGACTTTGCCAAATAGTTCGCTAGCATCTATTCATAATTGTATTTATTATTCGATTATTATAACAATAAGAGTATTAAAGAAGTTCTAGTTCAAAATTGTTTTTGCTAAAATCCTACAGGATTAGTATCAATCCATTTAATTTGTTGAACTGCCCACTTGATATAGGAAAGAGTTTAACCTAATTACCCAAATAATCTCGGTGTGTTTTTACAAATGCCAGCTATTTGAACAAAATGTACCTTTTATACTTTCTCCATACAGAAGTAGTTACAAAACAGAAATTCCTCTATCCTCCGTAATTTGGAAATAGCAAAATCAATCACACAGTGAAACAAAACCCTAGATAACACTAAGCAAAATCAACTGATAACAAATGAGCAAGTAATTAGATTACCTTAGCATCATTACGGACAAATTGAATCCCATGTCCGGGATATATGGTGGACGAACAAAACCAACACTTCTCCAATCTCATCTTACCCCCAACTTCCTACCAAAGATAAAATGAAATCAAAGCACATCAAAGTAATTTATCCGGACAACTCTCAAGATTCTGTATTTAAAGAGAGTTCACGAATACTTACCGGAAACTGATAGTAGAGGCGAGGGGGGTGGGTCTCGTCACTGCTTCAGAGCTGAGGGAACCGGGTGAATATCACCAACGAACCCTTTGTTTCGCCTATACATCATCCAGAGGCGGATTATTGATGGCCAACACCGTTAAAAATGAATGACAACGTAAGGGTAAATATGACTTTTCGATTAGTTTTGTTTATGGAGCAGTACAATCAAATTTTTCTTCTACGCTCCATGTCATTTCGAACCGTTATTAAAATTAACTCTAATAACAATTTAATTATATATTCTTAAATAGAAATATCAAAATTCAATTAAAAAATTTAACATATTTAATTAAATTTAAAAAAAATAGAAACCCAGAACATTGAAGCAACCCAACAGACCAGATTACACACTTCATACCCAAAAAAAAAAAAAGAAAAGGAAAGAAAAAAGGATAAAAAGAAGACGAGATTTATTGAAGAAAATTGCAAAAATCAATTTCAGCCTTTGATTCACAAAAGAAAAAAGAAATCAGAAAAAAAAAAGAACAAAAACATTGAAGAACAAAAAGTTGACAAACAAAAACAAAAAGCAATGAAAATTAAGCCCCTGGTCGCTGCCTCCTCCAACCATCGACGAGACAGTGAGAGGAAGAAAGTGAGGAGGCAAGCAGGGGATTGATTGGAATAAAAACAAATTACACAAGTGAAGGAAAGACCTGATTCGAAAGGGAGAGGAGGAGGAGGAGGAGGAAGCAATTGGGAGTGGTGGAGACCAAGGATTTTAGAACCGGTGGGGCTGATGAGGAGGTAACCGCTTTTGGGGGTGGAGGCAGCCGTTCTCAGGTAAACAAGAGAAGCGATGGGGAGAGAGAGACTATTTTTAGGTTTTCAAAATAAAAGGTTTTAGTTTATGGAGAAAACTTGTCTGATAATCTGGGCCTCTGTATCAATATTCAACACTATCTTTATAACAACTAACAGAATCATATATATATATATATACATATATATATATATACATATATATATATATATATATATTTAACCGAGTAATATTAAGATAAGCAGCAAAGCTTCTCAGTTGTAATCAAGCACAAGCATACCGGGTAATACAGATAATTTCATTACTCAAGGAAAGCAATTGAATACTACTGTTACAACGTAAAATTACATTTCCATGCAACGGAAAAACAAAAGATACCGTAATGGCTTAGCCGCTGAGACGTAAATACGAATTGTCGCCCCTAATAATAATTAAAAATATTTCGAATAAATTTATTTGTGAAGTTTATATCATAATAGATATTTGTTATAGTTTTATATTCATGAAAGAATTTTTTTTTTAAAGTTCTTTGCAATTTTTTAGCCTCACTAAATTTCTATACACTTTCTAAATCGTTTGACAGACTATCACCGAATTTTCCAACTTTATTCAAATGTATAGATAAGCGTGTGAGTGTTATTTTGTAAAAGTTCCATGTTTTATTTGTTTACCAAGCTTAGGGTGAGGGTTGTGCAAGGGTTCCGCATGTGGTTTAGAAGAGTTTATGGGAGTTGAGTAATTTTCGTCCAAACCTCAGGGTCGTGATTGAGACTTGTTGGTTGTTGGACGCATCAAAGACACCTAACTCGGAAGCCTTGACCTGCTCTTGGCCTTTCAATTTTGGAGTCTCAACTCAACGTCTTTCCAACAACCACCAAAAGCCAACAAAAACATAATTTCATCTCCCTATAAATATTTTTTTTTTGAACTCCTACTGTCACTGCTCGCTTTCATCGCCACTTAGCGGACTTTCCCACACCAACTTTCGCTCTATTTATAATTTTCTCTCCAACTTTCCCTCCTTCCAAACATACGCACTCTCACCAAACACAAAACGCTATCTTTCTTCTCCTACTGACCAAACTTGATGGCTTCTTTGACCACCCAAGCCAACCCTTTGGTTTCCATGAAGCTCCAACACTCAGCCCCTCCTCGAAAGTATCGCCCGCTGAGGGTGCAATGTTCGGCTGCGACGGTGGAAACGACGAGTACCTCGTTGAAGGTGACGTCGTCCAAAGTGAAGTCGGTGAAGGCAAGGCAGATCATTGACAGCAGGGGAAATCCAACGGTTGAGGTTGATCTGATCACTGATGATCTGTTTCGATCAGCTGTGCCAAGTGGGGCCTCTACGGGGATCTACGAGGCTTTGGAGCTGAGAGATGGCGACAAGGATATATATGGTGGTAAAGGTGTACTCTTTGCCGTTAAGAATATTAACGAGGTTTTGGGTCCGAAGCTCATTGGCGTTGATGTCAGGTTAAATTGCTTTCTAACTTTATATCTAAATTTCAACTTCAGATTATTATTATTGTTCATTTATTTGTTATTTAGAGGGTGGCAACAAGGCTGCTTGTGGTTAAGGGTTTCAAGCTTGGTTTATTATACCTTATAGCTAGTTCATGTATGGAGCTTTAATAAGTAAAGCCTATCTTAGTATTACTTTTACAAGTGAGCTTTCAACAAACGGGTATTTTTTGTTTGCCAACTGAGCTTTCAACAAAAGGGTATTTTTTGTTTGCTTATCAACCACATTGTTAATAAACAATTTTTCAATTCCCTTGGACATTATCATGTAGGTGTGTTTTTAATAATTTAATATTTTGAAAGAGCTTGTAAAAAAAATCTCAATTTTTTATCTTCCCTAGCAAATTTAAACTAGACGTATTCTAACTTCAGAAGTGCTTCTTAGATATAAAAAAAAATAAAAATAAAAATAAATAAAAACAGAGAAGAGTGAATGGTAGTTGAAGTGATACAGTTAAGATAATCAATTTGTTGTGGTGGCTTTCAATTAGATAATTTTAACGATCCAGCTAGAGAAATATTTGAACCGTCTCAGATATTTTTCCTGCCTTACTATTGCAGTATTATATCTTCTACACTTTGATGCGTATGAGTTGATCCGTTTGCTTCTTGGTTGTACGGTAAAGATTCTGATGTTCTTAATATCTGTTGTACAAGAAACCAAGCTGAAGTGGACGCTCTGATGTTGGAAATTGATGGAACTCCAAACAAGTCAAAATTGGGTGCTAATGCAATATTAGGAGTGTCTCTGAGTGTCTGCAGAGCTGGTGCAGGAGCAAAAGGAGTGCCTTTGTACAAACACATCCAGGAATTATCTGGGACAAAGGAGCTTGTTATGCCAGTTCCAGCTTTCAATGTGATAAATGGAGGGAGTCATGCTGGAAATAATTTGGCCATGCAAGAATTTATGATATTACCAGTAGGTGCAACCTCATTTGCTGAGGCACTTCGCATGGGTAGTGAAGGTTAGCGAACTATCTACCATATTCCCAGTTCTCTTTTTTGGGCAACACTTTTTATAAACTCCCGTTTTAAAGACATGCAGAAACGTTCTTATATTTGTTGCCACTCTGCTTAGACTGCTTTTTGCTTTATGAATTAACATAGACTACTATATTGAATTTGACTTAACATTTCGTACACATAAAAATGTGGGTGTACACTTGTGTCTAAGCTTCTAAAAATCAGTATGAACTATTATTTAAAAGTTTTTTACTACTATCAACTTCATCACAGTATGACTACTGGTCCTTTTTTTTTTTTTTTTTTTTTAATGATAGATTAGCAGATGACTTATGTTTTTGGGTTTACAGTTTATCATATATTGAAGGGGATTATCAAGGCAAAATATGGACAAGATGCTTGCAATGTTGGAGATGAAGGAGGTTTTGCTCCCAATGTTCAGGATAACAGGGAGGGACTCGTTTTGCTTATGGATGCAATTGAAAAGGCTGGTTATACTGGCCAGGTAGGAGTTGCTCGTTTAGTTTATTTTATCTATTGCAACTAAAATTGTGCTCATGATATCTATTTACTTAAATTATTGAGGCAGATTAAAATAGGGATGGATGTTGCAGCTTCAGAGTTTTACACTAAAGATGGGAAATATGATCTAAATTTTAAGAAACAACCAAATGATGGAGCTCATGTACTGTCAGCACAGGAGCTTGGTGAACTCTACAAGGAGTTTGTCACAGATTTCCCTATTGTGTCTATTGAAGATCCCTTTGACCAAGATGATTGGAACTCATGGACTTCGCTGCAGTCATCGGTTGATATCCAACTTGTGGGAGATGACCTCTTGGTGACAAATCCAAAGAGAATAGCTGAAGCCATTCAGAAAAATGCTTGTAGTGGTTTACTTCTAAAGGTATGCATCTAAAGCTTCTTTATTTTATATTTTTGTAAATTTTATTTTAGTTTTCTTTATTTCTGAAGGATCATTGGAGAAATAATGCAGCGTGACGCACTAGTCCTATTCATAAGTGCATGATTGTTTCTAAACTTTATTAAGACTTATTTTAAAGGAATTTATTGAAAGCCAGTAAACTAGTTCTAGTTAGCATAATCCTTAGAACTTTGGTTGATGTTAAATACATGATTTTTAGAAGCTTAGACACAAGTGTACATATCAGAAAAAAAAAACACATTAAAAGCTCTAAAGTATATTCAAGTTATATCTGGTCTTGTTACTAAGTATACTAACCTTTCGATTTTGCAAATTCTTGGGTTATCCTTTGGTTGATGTTAAATACATGATTCCACCTAAGAATTTAGTGGTTGTTGAGGAGAATATCATGATTGGTGCATCCTTTTCTATTCTTCCTCAACTTGTTCTGTAAATAACTCGCCACGATAACAATTTACATTGTTCAATTAAATAACAGCTGATTGGTTGCACTAAGCTTACTTTTGTCTGATCATCATAGGTAAAAACAAATGCTACTTGATGCTTCAGTTAGCTCATTTTATTTATTGCAGGTTAATCAGATTGGCACAGTTACTGAATCTATAACAGCAGCACTTGACTCAAAAGCTGCAGGTTGGGGTGTGATGGTCAGCCACCGAAGTGGTGAAACTGAGGATAATTTTATTGCTGATCTTTCTGTTGGTTTGGCTAGCGGACAGGTTTAGTAATTGAAATCCTTAGAACTTTGCTATCCATTTTTCATTGTTATTTATATTTTAGATTTTACCTTTGCATTTTCTGTTGTATAGATCAAGACTGGAGCTCCCTGCCGAAGTGAGCGGTTAGCCAAGTATAATCAGGTATAATCAATTTTCTCATGGTTAAAATACTGGTAGATGTTCTTTTGCTAGCCTATACATGACATGCTTGAAAATAGAGATCCGGCAACTAGCTAGGGTTAATTGAATAGAACTTTTGTAATCCACAATTCAAAATCTTCCTGTGGCTATAGTTTGTTCAACTTCTAGCGCATGACACATTGAGCCAAGCTTCAAAATTCATTAGATTGAATTGTCCAAGAGAACCTACTTTAGTCCAGCTCAACACATTGGCTGGGAATTTGTCATTAGAGTTTCTGCATCTTGCTTGACAACATAAACTAATAACACTAATATTTGGCAGTTAATTTAAGAACACATAGATGTGCCACTTGAAAATTACCAATGGATCCCCTATAGTCTATAGAGGCTGTGAGGTTTCTTATATAATGTTAGTTCAAAGTAGTGTATTTAGATCATAAATTCCAGATCAACTTTGTGACTACTTTTATTTGCAAGCTCTATAATCATTGGCTATTACTGTAGAATTATCTAATCTTCTGGTGTTCTCAATGTGGTTGCAGCTTCTTCGCATTGAAGAGGAACTTGGAAATGTGTGTTATGCTGGTCAAGCTTTAAGATCACCTTAGGGAAAAAATGAAAAATGAAATATTTCAGTTTAAGAATGATGAAATAAATCACCTCAGCTATGGATCTGTTAAACCTATGAAAAAATTTTTTTAGAAGAGCGAGTCTGCTTGGATTTCCCTTAAAAGCACCATAATCTGTCTCATTTCTTATCAACGGAACCGTTTTCTCTGAATAAGTTTTGGTTTGAACTATCTGGATTGAATTCCGAACTTTGGCTGACTATTAATTCTGTTATTTGGTTCCGGATCTGAACACAAATTTGTAATTTATGTAACCTTGTAATGAAAAGTTTATGCTTTTAAATCTTGTTGGAAAGTGCATTATGGACCAATGACAATGCTTCCCCACCTTATAACGAATGCATGGGACGAGACAACATGGCTGAGGTAATCACTAATCTGTCCAATGCCCATTGAAAGGTTGAAAATAATCTACAAATTAGATGTGTTTGTCATGTGTCAATGAGAATCTAAATTAGGATTGGGCACCGACCATTTGTGCATCATTATATTTACATGTAAGAAGCTGGCTGCTATCAAATTCTATGAGTCCTGTGAATGGAAAATTGTGATGCATTTAATTTACAGTTTGCAGGAGGCCTGAGTTCTCATTTCTTTACAGAAGCTAAAGAATATGGCCACCCTGCAGTGCCAATAATAAAGGAAATTAAAACCAATACTCTTTTCTTGTAATTGTTTTCAGTATCCTTCCTTGTTTAGGGTGGGGAATTCTCAAGTATGAATTAATTTAAATGTTTCTTTAACGATGTTCTCACCACTAATACAACAAAAGAAGATTGTAGGGCACGTAAATGAATTGCCATACAAATAAATGAAGGAAAAATAAATGCCCGATACTACTCAAAGATGACTCCATTCAACAGTGTTATGACAAGATACTTTGTACCATTTACATTTGTTAATGAACAGTGGATAACCAACCGTCGGTACGTGTAGCGCGTAAATAATTTAGTTATTTATCAGCTAATAACTTTGCAGTATTCAATGGCATCAACAGCTCAGATCAATGCAATGGAATGCCAGAGCTCATCTATAGATCTATCTGATTCGTTCTAAACCTGAATAGCGGGGCCAGCATATGAACCCTGGCGCATAAAGAGATCATCTGGGGTGTCTATCTCAGCAAGCCATGCATGGTCTTCCTTTTTATCACTTCTATCGGAGCCATTTCCTTCAGCTGCAGTGTAATGTTCCACAAGCCACAAATTTATAGCCATTCAGGAAAAAAGTAGAGGCCTTTTCAAACTATATATGAAGAATTGTAGAAGGGCGCTAAGATCAAAATTAGAAAAACTGCATACCAAACGGCCCCTTACAGACAGTTGAATATGGGTAGTCTATGTAGTAAGTACACTTTCTGCCTGCATCTTCCTTGTAAGGAGGTGAGAGAACATCAAGCACAGCACACGGAGTGACTGCAGTGAAACAATGCAAATTCCCCCCACTCTTTGGATATAGAACCGAGGTCCCGCATTGTGGAGTTAAAACTTTATCAATGGTTAATTTTGCCAGTCTCACTGCCAAAGGAATATTCATCATAAGTTAACTACCTATTGAACCTCAATATTTGCACATTGGAAGCAAGACATTGAGACACTTAACAAACCAATAAATTTCTGCTACATGCTAGTCCCCTGCCTCTCACAAAAAAAAAAAAAAAGGCATTGTGAATCTCAGAGATAAATATGACTCGGTGAATTACTCACATAGCCAATTTTAAATCAGACTGATCATATTAAGATGAATAGAAACAGTTACAATTCTAATCATAAAAGTACTCATGCTTCCTTATTTTTGTCCTATAATAGCCATTGTCCAACACACTTGTCGATACCACAAAATTAGCTTACAAGACAAGTGTATTTTTTACATTGAAAAGAAGTATTTGATGGGTATTTTTCATATGGGAAATGAACAAACATCTTAGAAAATAAATAAAAACAATGTCTAAGAGAAAATTACACCAAATTAGACTATTTCCCAGGATGCCAGTTGCCTTCTTAGGGATTGATAAACTTGTTAGGATCTAAGATGAGATGCTTGATAAATTGGGGCTTAGGTTGGATTCTAAATGAAGGTGGCACTTCTATCGAAATTGAAGCTTAAGTTCGGTTTGAGATAAGAATGGATTTTTCTAGAAACTATTGGTCATCTTGAGAAACTATAAGAAAGCTGAAATGGTTAGGGATTGCAAACAAGCAGTCGTCAATATAAACCCCCCAACATGGACATCAATAGGACATGACAAAACCCTTTTAAATGCATTGAGAATTTATTTTAGTAAAACATTCCTATGTGGAATCAGAAGATGGAGAGAAATTAGGGAATCTTACAATGGTAAGAGGGGTGCTAAACTTACCAACTCCTAATACAAACTTTACTAACTGATGTGGCATTGTTGCATGATTGTCACATTAACGCTTTAATTAATGTGGTAAAATTTTTCAATACACCAATCCACTCATACAATACACATTAATTTGTAAACTTTGTATAGAGAGTTTTTAAGTATAGTATTATTCTAATTGCAAAGACACAAAACAAAAGGAAAATCTTCTTTTTCATGGAATATTTTTCTTCATCTAGTATAGAATAATGCTATCTCAACTACACTTGACACCATCATACTCTAGTATTTCTTCCTTTCATTAAAGTAAGCATTATTCTATGACTGCCTTTCCTTGGATTGTCCCCCCAGGACATATAATAGTTGTTTTCCTTGATTATCTTGTATTGTAAATATTTTATTCATTCATTTAGTTGGGTGATGCCTACCTCGCTGATGACATGTCTTTTAATCCTACCATGTGACATTTGTTCATTGGTTGAATTTGAACTTGTAACCTCATCCATTAGGGTAATCCAATGGTTAACAATTAAAATATTAATCTAATGTAAGGTGAACAGTTACAAGCAGTTTCTTATAAAAATTGCCTGCTTGACTCATTAGTGTTGTAAAATGCTTCCTGCACACAATCTCTTTCTTAAAAGGATATATTAATTATGTAACTATAGAGGAGCAAAAGAGGTTTGAACACTTATATAAGAAGCAAAAGAGGGAGGACAGAGAGAATTTGATTTGATTGATACGGGATCCTGAATTTTTGTTATATCTGCACCAATTAATATCAACCAATCATTGCATCCCGGCTAAAGGTAGGCAAATAAAAAATATAGAGCTTTTAATGCAAACAAATAAAAAACTAAAGCATTTAATTTCACTTTCCTATGATTTTTGTCTCCTCTAAGTATCTTTCTTCCCTCGATTTTATCTTGAACACCATCGTCCTCCCACAATATTTATTCCCTCCCACTTCAAAATCCTTAGTCACAATTTACAGGTTTTAACTTACAAAAAAAAAACCCCCTTAAAACTCTTATTTTATTCTTCATGTTCACTGTATCTTCAGCATACGATGCAATTCTTGTTTTATCTTTTTCAATTGGCCAATAAAAACCAAAAGGGTGAGTTTGCAAACTTAAAGCCCAAACAAAACCAAAGAAAGGTTCACGAGTTAGATCATGAACCACACAACAAATTTGTTTCTTCCTCCTTGATCATTGTAGAAGCCTATTTAATGTCTATTTCATGTCACAAAACCGGGAAAAAGGAAAAACAAAATGTTAAACTTTTTGTTAGATAGGGAAAGCGAAACGGGGTACTTGGATAAAGAAGGAAGTGAAAGCTATGAATTTGGTGCTCCATTTGATTTGCGATAAAGAACAATAGAGAAGAAATTAGAGACAGAGTGATTAATCTGCTGGAAGAAGAGACATGTGGAGAGAGAAATCTACAGAGGAAAGAGAAAATCTTTAGGGAAGGAAAAGCCATGAATCTTGTCCATAGGAGTGACAAGACTAAAGCTTCATTTATTTATTTATTTTCTCTAATTTTTGTGTGTGCCTCGATATATATATATATGTCTCTCTTGCAAGACCACCGGTGCACAACCAAGCCCTACATTCAGATTCCTTTTTGGCTCCAACCAACCAAACATGGTAGAACTTGTGCAAATTCCTCTTCTGTTGTGGCATAAGCTTTTGGTCAAATTTCCAGAAAGATAACGGAAAGGCTCATTAAAGATGGTAATCTTCATGACTTAGACTTCTCTGATTTTGGCTGATTGTATCAAGGGGAAAACTCACTGCTAAAACTAAGAGAGAAAAGTTTGGTAAAAGTCAAGAAGTTTTGGAGTTAATACATACAGATATTTGTGGGCCATCAAACCTGTTGCTATTGAGGTTATAAGTATTTCATCACCTTCATAAATGACTATTCTCAGTATGGTCATATTGAGCTCATTGATGAAAATTTTGATTCTTTGAATGCCCTTTAGAAACTTTAAAACCATCGTTGAACTACAAAAGCGCAAGAAAATGAAGGCAGTTAGATTAGATAGAGGTAGTGAATACTATGGGAAATATGATGAAACTGGGCATAATCCTGGAACTTTTGCTCTGATACCAAGTGTTGGTTTCTCAAACAGTCCAGTCCTAATGATCAACTCTAAATCAAGTCCTAATATGCTAAAATTGGTTAAAAAATGGACCTGCTGTTGCTCCAACACATCCCACCATGGCTAGTTTATCAACACTAGGTCCGCTTTTAAATCGATTTTAGAAAATTAAGACTTGATTTAGAATTGAATATTAGGAACAGGCTATTTGAGAAACCAACAAATTATAATTCAAGGTATGGATTTTGTGGCATTGTGATTGGATAGGGTACGTGAGTAAATGGTAGATCATTAGGTTGATGATATTAGATTCCATCAAAAAGTATCAAAGCCAAGATTGACATTTTAACTCATGTATCTATGCTTATTTGAGTTGTTGATGGTTGCTTGTGCTTTGATTTATATGTTTCCATATTGATAGAATCTACTAGCCATAATCTAATGGTCTAGCACTTATCCAAATAAAATATGCAATGAAAATATCATAAAATTTGTACCTTGACTTTTTAAATTAATGGTCATGGCGGCTTTGTGGTTGGCAAAAAACAAAAAAGGAAACTGCAGTTGGGACTTGGTTGTATACGGGTGGTGTATAAATACACACACACATACATACCATCCGTAAACGACCAAGCCCCACCTCCAACTCTCTTTTTCGCTTTGTAGTTGGCTACTATACCATAGGGGACCATTTAAAGATAACACAATCATAGGGTGATGTAGCATTTAATGAAAGTAAAATGTCCTAAAAGCATATGATGGTGACATGTATACAATTAAGATGGTATTATTCTATACTATGTAAAGAAAAATATGCCAAGAGAACAAAGGTTCCTCTTATATTTTTGCCTTTACCATGAAGAGTTTTCTTTTCTCTTTTCTCTCATTTCTTAGTTTTTTCCTGAAAATTTTCTACTAATAAAATGCATTCTATACATAGACAAACACATTTAGAAGTTGTTCACAGCCATAAAAAAGTATCTGACTAACTTCAATGTTGAAGGGCTCCTACAAACCACCCCTAATTTTTACAGTCGTTTCCTCTAATTTCCTCACTAAAAGTCTCCAAAAATACATAATAAATAAATAAAAACCCTCTCCCTCTCCCTTGAATCTAAACAAGCACATCAGCTCCCAATAGTACACTTCCTAGTCGTAGTTTATATGTTTGTTAAAACAATTATTCAGTTCTCGTACAAAGATTACCCATCATACTTCTTTCTAACGTAAAAAAAAACTTGTCAAGCTAATTTTTGACAACAACAACAATGAAAATCAGCCAATGACAGCCCATATCCAGAAAATGTTTAAAATGTCTGATAAAAAGATTATTAACCAGTCCAAATAAGATAGCTTTGGATTTAAATATGAGGAAAAATTATGGAAACGTCATAATCTTGACAACAAATTAATGGCTATACATTCATCTGGTTCAAACAAATAGCCAGTCAGAGGATTTTTCTGTGTCCTATAAATAATAGCCGTGACTTACTAGAAGCTTGAGTCAAAGGCTTTTCATGCTGATGACTGAAAACCGGCTGAGAAAATTACAAGAATAACCATTAATTGGACCCATGAAAAAAAAAAAAGCACATACCAACAATCCCACAAAGATTGTTATATTTACAACCCATAATATTAGGGTCCATCATATAATTCATTTTCAGTTCCTGCTTCCTAGAGGTAGGTCAAATCTTACATAAAATTTAACAGAAGATGCACAGATAAAATTCAATGCTAGAATTGCCTTCAGATTCCTGATAGTCCAAATCACTATTATATTCCAAGATGAAAAGCAATCTTAAAATTCAAACCTGGTCCATAACCTGGTCCCTTAGTTTCTTGAATGCATGCAGGCTCAATCCAGTCATATGCTTTGACATGCATCGACCCATAGAGAACTTTACTAAATACAGTCATTCTGGGATGATCGTGCAGTGGAATAACTGAGGATGTAGGAAAGCAGAATACGCATATCTGCATATAGAATCATTTACTCAACCTTAAGAATGATTTTCATTTCTCCTATCACAAAAGAAAAAAAAAATAAAAATCATTTCAATCAGCTTAGAACCTGTGCATCTAACTTGTTTGGCTGATTATCTGTATGCACAACAGCTCCAAAAGCAGTAATAGGTTTACTCATAAGAATAAAACTACTTTTACCCAAAATTGTTCCAAATTCAATGATGAGGAACGGGGTTTCTCAAGTTAAAAGAAAGGGAGGGAGATGTAGACAGAGGAAAGGGGAGAAACAATAGAAGAAATTTAGGGAGAAATAGAGTGGAATTGAGAGAGAAGACAATATTTTTACTAAAAGATCAAAAATCCATATTCAACAACCTAAGAAATAAAATAACTAAAGGCACTTATTTATAGTGCCAACAATCATAACTTGACTAGGAAATAAAATCTATTAGGAAATAGAATCTAATTCTAACTAAACAAGAAAATATCAAAATTAAATCATAAATAAAATAGTAAACTATTAATTAAGAAAATAACTCAAATTAGGATTACTCCCAATTTAGGAAGTCAAAATCCCTAATAATAGTCAAAATCCCTAATTAATTAAAATCCCTAAAATCAAAATTAAAATCCCTAATTTATTCCTAATATGTCCTACATCAGTCAAATCCCAAGTAATGTGGTATTATCACATGGTTGATGAAATAATTCAGGAATGACATAAAAGTGATATGGTAATGCCACATCACTAGAGAGGAGATTTGAAATAAAATTATAGGAAGAAGAAATAATAGTCTTACTCATAATTGATATCACAGACAAATTAATACCAAAACTTACCAAAAATTAAAAGTTGAATGTGGGCACGGATGCAGTGTTAAAAAATAAAAGACTTGAAAGTTCAGGGTAAAATTTTTGAAAGCAAAAGTTTTCAAGATTTGAAATGTTAGATATTAAACTTGTGAAATTGTACCGCAGAGATAACCCTCAGCATGTCAGTTAATCCTAAAGGGAGGATTACAACTAAAAAGAGCTTGCCAAAATTTAATTCATAATAATGGATATGATGTTCCTTACTGTAAAACTATCACAGTCATATATATCCAGATAAGTAATTGGTTGAGCCCATCGTGCCGCTCTATTCAGTCCATTAAGTCCAAAGATTCCAAGCCCTCTATCATCATCTGGATTTTCCTCTGAAAGCCCCACATCAGATGGACCCATAATGTCTGAAAAATACTAACTTTTAGAGATATATCAGAAGAATTACAGGAAGATACTGTGTCATACTCCATACTAATGAACAAAATACACCAATGTTTCAAGCTCTTTACAATTAGAAAAATAATGTTTAAGCAGGCAATTGCTTTTTGCGAAGAGACATAAAATAGAATAATAGTAATTCATGATATCCTTTAATATAATTATCCTCAAAAAAAGGCTTGGCAGCTAATACTGACACCAGAACATGGCTCAGTGCAACCCATGTGTACTTCCTCATCCTTTTTCTAATTTGATTTTATTGCTAATAGCATATATGTGTTCTCTAAGGGTTCTAGTACTATGAACAATTAATCGACAGCTAATCCTATTCTTCCACAAATCATTCTAAAGCGTGCAAGTGATTTTTGTGTGTAATGTTTGACCAGAGAACAAGTAGCTTTTATTTTCTTGGTTATTTTCTATTCAAAGACACACCCCAGTTTTCATGTTCTTTTTTGCAAACTCATGATGAAACAAACGTCTGAACAACTAGAACAAAATTATTGCTCTCTATACTGTCTTTGATGCGAGTAAAGTTCAATGAGCTTAGTATAATAAGAGCTGTGTCATCCATCTAAATTTTGGAATGTTGCAGTTCTTTGTTTCCTTCTAATATCAAGAAATTTGATAATTAATTAATTTTTTGAGGAAAAAACTAATGATTTTAATTTTCTTAAATTCCCTATAGCTTTAGCAATACTAACCCAAGTACTATTTAATAATAATAATAATATAAAAAACAAGTAATCTTTACATCTTACAATCATATGTAAATCAGGCAAAACTACATTGAAGGCAACAATACAGGAATTCAAACTAAACCCAAATTTCAAAAAGACTCGATTCTTCAATTTCAGCTTCAAAACAAAGCAAACCCCACATCAAACTTCTCATACAACACGAACCCAGGTGCACAAATAAGCCAAAACTTTACAGAATAAGCTTAAAAAACACATACACATATGAAGAAAAATAAATTTACAAAATAAAGTTTCTTAATTCAGGCAAATGGAGAAATACCCAAAAGAGAGCAGAGATTCTGGATGGCTTGATAGGAGGGAGGAGGTGTCCCTGAGGGCGTAAAGGTCTTCGCACATAGCTCGTACAGAGTCTGAACTTTGGACGAAGAAGAACTCTTCTTGGCCATACGGAATTGCTTCTGAAAACATGCTGTGAAAAAATGACAACTTTTTTTGTTTCGTACAAATAGCCTTGCCTTATCTGATGCTTTTTGGAATTTTGACAACATGTTGGTGTCGATTTGAGAATTAAAAACGAAATGAAAGCAACCGTTTCACCTACCCTTGTGGCTCAACTCTGGTCAACCCACCTTTGACCGCTAAATTTTGTGTATTTATCGCCAAAAAAATAATAAAAACATTCGCGTCAATCTCCCACGTGTCAGCGCTCCATGTAAATTAAAAAAAATAAAAAATATTGAGAAGAATATAATTTCAATTCCCACAAATGTTTTTTGGCGGGAAAATTGAAACCCTAAAGCTGAAAATTGAAATTAGAAATCAAATCGAAGTCGGGTGAGTAGTGAGAATGGAAGGGAGTGAAAGTGAGGCTGTGTTCAACTCTCTAAACCTGAACCCACAACTTTTCATCAACGAAGCGCTCAACACAATCGACGATTTGGTCGATGAAGCCTTCAATTTCTACCATCAGTAACCAGCCTCTCTCTTTCACTCTGTGATATTTTAAATTTCTTTTAAGTTCTGTGAATTTTGATTTTGTTGGTTTTGCAGAGAAGCGTCGACCCTCTTGAAGCCGGAGGGCACTGAGAGATCTCAAGATCTGAGCAAGGTAACTTCTTCTTTGCTGCTCAATTCAATTCATTTACCAGCCCATGGTAATTTGTATTGCCATTGGTGAGATGAATTAGCTAGATTTAGGTCATACTATTGGTTGAAGTAATTTAGAGTTTTGTTGTTTGTATGGAATGAAGCTATAGTTGTTTTTGTGGGTTGTGTTGTGTGCTAACAGTTTGATCTCTGTGGTTCTTTTGTGATATTTTATAGGGTGTTATATACGTTCGCAATATGATCCAATCGGCTTTGGATAAGCGGCTGGGAATGTGGGAGAAGTATTGCCTTTACCACTGCTTTGCTGTTCCAGAAGGCTTTTCTTTACCCACAAGTGTAGGTTTACTTTTAAATTGGATGTTATTGCTTATTAATACATTGCATGATTTAAGTATTTGCTACTTTCATGTTTGTGTTTGATATTATTATGTAAAACATAAATTCAATTATTTTAAAAGATAAATAAATAAAGAAATGATGTTTGATTAGGGTTTCATTATTCTGTGGTTTTATTATCATGTAGTTTCATTTTAATGTCTCAACTCAGTTAATAATTGCAAGATGTATTTGTGACTGATTTGATCTTCACATATTGTAATTAGTTGTGAGAAGTAGTAAATTGGAGATTTCATGCATTGTGTGTGAGTGCGTGGTCTTTATAATTTTGGCTTTTAATTTCAAAGAACTTGACAAAAAATTAAAAAATCTCTTTTTTTTTTTTTCTATAACACCCTTGAGATTTTCTTCTAGAAGGAATTAACTTGTAAAAGCTTGATGCAAGAAGAAGCATTATATGATCCTGGTCTGGATGGGCAGCTGGATTCCTTGAGGGATAAACTCACTAAGGTGAAAGGAAGTTTACCTATTGCCTGAATTTCATTTGCTAGTTATTATGTGTTTTCTATTTGTTCGCCTAATTTCTCTTGTAATGGAAATTCGCTGTTCAGGCAGCAAAGGAGTCTGCTGCCCTGATTCGAGAACTTCGAACATTAGAAAAAGAGACTTCTTCAAGTGATCGTTATTCTGCGCTTGCTACTGAGGCATTGCAATTCTATGAACACAATTCTGTGCATAATATGTTCCAAGGTATATAATTGTGCCCCAATGTTCTTTGATTTAAGATTGCTATAACATCCTCTTGTCATGCTTGCATTCACAGGGGAAAAAACATGTTTTTAGATTTAAGAAAGTGATTCATGAATATTGTCGATTCTTCTTTAAGAGTTGTTGGACAGAATTTATATTGGTTGTCTGGATACACCCATAATCTTTGTAATTATCATCTAAGTTATCTATTTGAGAAGCATGCTGGTGGGTCCTATTGGTTGTTTTCTACCTGTTTCAATATTTTAACACATTTTACTTTAAGATATGTGTGTGTGCCTGTCGAAATATCCCATACAATGAAACACCACTTGCTTTTAAATTTTCATAGGTCCAAAAAAGTTGAGTTCTCGGTCTTGCATATTGTTTTAAACCGTATCTGTATTGAATATCATCAAAAGGAAGAAAGTCATGTGTTTGCAATATGGTTCTGACAGTTTATTTTGCCTAACAATTGTTTCCCTCCAGAGATGGTGAAAACTGCATCGGAACTTAGTATGAAAATGGATAATTTGAAGGCAAGAAGAATGGAAGATATGCAACTCATTAGAACAGAGAGGGTTTACAACCCAAAAAAAGAGTTGTGTACAAATAATCCTACCAAAGGTAAGTTTTGGTTATAGTGCTCAAGATTTTGAATATTCTTTATGGAGTCAAAATTCAATATATGTTTCGTGACATACTTATTTTTGTTTGCAGGCTTCTACATTGCAAAGTTTGAAGATCTCCAAGATTTTGTTGCCCAACTAAAGAACATGTGAACTTCATATGTTACTAATCAGTCTTGCATTAGATGAATTCTGTCGTACTTACAGGTTATCTGTAAGTCTTCTGTCATGTAATGTACTCGGATTGACTTGTTATTTTCTTAATGTAAATCAGTCTTGTTTGAAATGTTGTTCCTAGTCTAATATTAACCATGTGTTATGTATCCTCTTTTAAACTGAAATAGGAGTTAAGTGAGCCCATATTTACCCCGCCTACACATTCCACGAGGATAGACGGATTGATAGCTCAGAGAATGACCCGATAGAAGGCCATTAAATAATTTATATAGATCTAACCATACGTCTGTAAAACATTAATATACGCAAAATCTCTTTTCTAATAAATTTTTCTTCAGTGGAGAGTTTTCAATTTACAAACCAATAAAACTTGCCTTTCTTTTGGGTCCTTTGCGATTAAACACAAAACAGAAAAAGGGAAAGTGAATAAATAAATAAATAAAACTCATTCCACAAACATATTATACGTACAAGGTGAAAGGAGTCATTTAAACTTTGAATGATGAATTAACAAAAGAATTAAATACTTAACATAAAAAAAAAAAAGAGGAAATCCATTTCATTACCTCTTTTGGTCAGGGTCTGCACTAGGGATGAATATACTTTCAAAGGTCCAAGAAAATACTTAGAGAAACTTTTGTTCTTGTCACGATCCCTGAAGATGATGTACAGCTAGTTTATTAAATTTGTGCCCTTGGGATGTGACATAGAAAACAAAGTTCTACTTTTTATCAACTATCAATTTCTCGGGAGACTAAGCAAAAATGGAATGAGCTTTATGAGCTACAGAGCCTAAACCTGCCTTATTATACAAGCTTATTTTGTTGCAGCTATTAGTGTTTCAAGCTGCCATTTCAGGATACTGTTTTAAAGGCTTGTAAACACCAACATATTTCGCAAACCTTGATGACATATATAGTGAACCACCGGAATACTGAACTTCACTGATTAGCATAATGCTATACTGTGCCTCATAACTTATTGTTTCTGAGATAATATCATATCCTTCTATCTTTTGACCTATAGGTATTGGTGTTCCTTGAGGTTGTCTTATCAAAAGTGCTGCCTCCCAAAAATCTCCTGCTATGGTTCTCTTGATGTTATTTGGCTTTGGCTGGGTATTTATTACCTCAAATGTGTTAGATTTGAGTGAAATTTTCTATCGCCATTGAACTCTGAGACAAGGAACAAACTGTTTTTTACTAACTGCAACCCCTGATGGCCCCATAAGATTCCTTAGCAACACCTTGACTAGGTTAGTGTTTTTGTCATATTAAAATAATTTTCTTGAGGGATAATTTGTTATATTCAATCTTGTGATTGTTCTGCAAGACCAACAAAAAGTAACATTTCTACTTTTATTTCATTTTATAGAAAGCTTTCGATTTGAGTAGTCAAATTAAAATGAACCATTAGTGAAAGAATATCTTAGATCATACACAGAGCTGGCATCCGTGAAACAAACAATCCAGTTTGTTGATCAATGTACAAACCGTTGCAGAAGCAGAACTGTTCTCCATTTGCACTAGAAGAGTTGCAAGTCTCCCGTTTGGTGCTGCTACCAAGAGACCGAGATAGGCATCAGCAAACAGAATCCTGTTCTGTTAAGTGCCAAACTAAATGGCCTTCCGCAGACAGGTCCCAAATCTGGATCTGTGGTGCCATCACATTCTGCCTTGGACCTGTATCAAAGTTCATTAAGGGACAGAACTTTTTTTTTTTCGAAAAGAAAAATTTTTGCAGTTAATGCCTTGGTGAGGACTCATTTAGTGTCCAACATTACCTGTTGGGTGAGGTGAAGGCAGAATCTAAGAAACCAATTTGACGTCCTTGATACTTGAGAATTCTAGTATCAGCAACTCCAGTATAGAATGCTCTGCCAGGGGACTCGAAAGCAAGGGAGTCAGGGCCTAAGGCTGTTGGTGGCAATGGTATCTGGGTGAAGGATGAGATCGAAAGAACCATGGAAGGCAATGACAAGACAGAAAGAAACATGCAGAACATGACTATAGTTTTGAAGCCAAGTATTGCCTTTTTTTTCTAAATGAAACATGGATACCAAAGCTGGCATTTATAGGCTGATGAACGAGCGAGGATCCTCAAATTAAAAGAATGGCTGGGAGATAATAGATAGAAGAAAGGGAAAAAAATAATAGAAGAAATTAAGAGAGAAATAGAGTGAAATTGAAGGAGAAAAATAATCTTTCATTCAAAAGATAAAAAATCTGTATTTAACAACCTAAGAAATTTTTTTTTTTTCGTTCAAGTTTTCTGTCAACTCTGTCATTATGATTGGAATTCACTTGTCTTATGGAAAACATCAGTATTTACTTCACTTGAAAGACTAAAGCAAAGATGCAGCAAAAGCTTTATTATTAGCCGGTTAGCCCTGACTTATTCCAGATTTATTTGGATGAATCTGCTAGTTCAAGTTGGCATTTTAAGGGGCGTAAACACCAACGAAATTCACAAGTCCTGATGTTATGTATAGTGAACTCCCATACTCTTGAGCTTCAGCAATTGAAGTAGTGCCATATTGTGCCTCAAAGCTTATATTCTGCAAAAGAATACCTAACTCATTGAACCTAATACCTATTGGCACTGCTACTCCTCTGGGTTATCTCAGAGTCACCTGTGCTTGCCAAAAGTGTGCTATTATGGTCCTTCTGATATTATCTGGCCTAACCGCGAACAGAACTGAATGTTTGTAGTGTCGTATGAGCTTGCCAGGGCACCGCTGATCCAGTATTTCAAAGTCCTGTCCTGTTGCTGATATACTCTAAAAAAATAACAGAGGAGCAGTCACTGCTAACTGCAGTTCCTACTGGAAGTGAAAGATTCCTTAGCAACACCGTAACTTGTTTAGCTGCTGGATCAAATTTTAACGACCTTCCTGAGGAATCACCTCTTCGAACGGCTTCTTCGGCATGTCTGCTGGATGAAATATATATGGCATGTCTGCTGGATGAAGTATATATAACACTGCTTTTTAGGAGCTTGTATTCATCCAAAAATAATAAAATGTAGGATTAATTGCACTTATGTCCGAATTAAGGAATGTGTTTGGAAAATGGATAAGCTTTAAAAATTTTAAATGTCATCTCATATTCAACAGACTAACAAACTTTTTTGCTGTCAGTCTCTTCTTACACTCGACATTTCAATACCTATTGAATACATGTTGATTTGTCGGATTTTGATTATGGTTCATTATCATTTTTCGAAAGCCACCCTTAACTTTGTTCCTCCTTTATAATTGTTTCTAAAATGTCAGATTTGATGACTGAAAAAGAACCTTGGACTATAGATACCACTAGCATTCGTGAAATAAACAACTCCAGTGAGTTGGATAACATCCAAACTATTGCAAAAGCGGAGAAGTTCTCCCTCTGCACCCGCAGCAAGTGGGGTTGCAAGTCTTCCATTTTTAGTGTCTGCTACCAAGAGCCCAAAATAAGCATCCGCAATGTACAGCAGTTTCGCTCTGTAGTTGTAAGTTAAACCAAATGGCCTTCCACACGTAAGTCCCACTTCTGGATTATCGTTGCCATCATATGTTGCCTTGGACCCAAAGCTGGCTGTGAGTTTCAATATGATGTTTCTTGTTTACAAAAAATTAAAAATACAGAACCTCAGTTAGGCTTGTTGAGAATTAAAAAAATCTGTGTATTTCATTCACTGTGAAGTAACAGCAAAATCGACGAAACCAACACTACAATTGATGCAATCGAGAATTCCTCCGGGAGACACCAATGTAAGGTCTTGCACCAACAAGATCAAAAAAAGTGCCTTAGGGCCTGTTGTGTTTGAAGGGAGTGGCAACCTTTCCATGGTGTGTGAAACAAGCATAGGAGGCATAGATAATGAGAAGAGATGATGATGATGGGAGAAATGGATAACATAGGGGCCAATGTGTGAGCGGGGCTTTCATCCTGACAGAGCTTTTACAATCACAACACTATGTCAAAGCTCTTTTGAGACTTAAGAAAATACAAATAAGCCATGATGGCAAGTCTGGAGAATGGAGTTGTCACCTAATTTTCTATTGAAAAATGGATGATGGTAATATGGTTCATTGCTTCAGGACCTAAACTACCGTCATCCCTTTAGAGATGGGTTCGAGAAATTAGGTACAAGGCTTCGACCCACCCGATTGTAAATTAGGCCTTCATAAGGATATACCAAATAGAAATACCTTAGATTGATGTACAATCCACTTGTGTTGTTCATTTTATGCACATATGCTTCCAATTTTATCTTCGTCAATTATGTAAGGTGATTTTCAATCAAGGCAGTGTATATTCATATAAATAAAGAGATTAGGAGAATAAAATTACAATTCCATCATACATAGGGGATAGGGGATGGGATTACATCTGTTGTTCTTCAACAAATAAGATAAGAAACTTCTAAATACTTCTAATATTCAATAATAGAAAGCATTTAATTCATAGCATCTTCATGCAAATAAAGTGCTCAATTTAAACAATCAAGATTGAGACTCAATAAGTAATGAATTCCTCACCACCATATGTGAGTCTATTCAATGCTTATTAGGCCTCACATGCATATTCATACATTCATATATTCATTCTAAGTGATGGTCGCTCACCATCAAACATGAATCCACCATCAATTCATGGCATCTTCAAAGAATTAAATAGGTAAAAGAGATAATGGCATATTCATGGCAATTATTTATTACAATTATTCAATTGTTATTCTAAGCAATTCTAGCCAATTCTAAGCAATTGTAGCCTAATCATAGCAATTCTAGCATAATCATGGAAATTCTAGCCTAATCATGGCAATTTTTATCTTAATCTAACATGCTTATTCTAAGCATAATTCAAAACATTCATACAATTCTTAACCATAATTCTAATAAAGCATGTGCTTTTAGCATGATTCTAAGCATCAATCAAGAAATAAATTCCTCAGCATTTTTCTAAACAAAGAAGAGATAACGGACTTACCTTGACAAGCTTATCCAAGCTTGCAAAACAAAGAAAAGGTTTAAAACAATTTATAGAATCCTAATCATGCTTCTAAGCATCAAATTAAATCATAAATGTGCTTATTCTGAGCAAAATTAAATCTAAATATGCTTATTCTAAAGCAAGAAAAATAAACAAGAAAGTAGGAGGAAGAAGAGAGGATTACCCTTAAGATGTATTCTTTCTAGGTAAAACGCCTGAAATATTTAATTTAAGAGGACTCATTGGAATTCTCACAAGCGTGTCCAATAGAGGGCTTTGCAACTGATCTCCGAATAAGTTGAAATTTGTGCCACGGAGGGGTCTATATAGCTTAAGCTTGATCAAAAAAGGAAGGTTTTAAAAGAAAATTTCTAAAAGTTCAAGGGGCACCGCTAGTTGATGGTGGATGAACCGCCGTCCGGTGGTGGGAATGCTGGTCTATGGCAGTAGCACCATCGGCTGGTGGTTCCACCATCGTCTGATGGTCCTCTCACCACCTACCAGTGGTTTGACCAACTTTTGGTATTTTTGGCTCTTTTCATGCTAATTTTTTCTGAACTTCATGCATTCGATCACGTGTTACTCCTCGAATTCAAGTCCAATTTCCAAACCACAAAAGTATGTGAAAACTAAACATCCAGGGCTTTGCAATAGTTTGTTACTCATTGCTTAATTCCTTGAGGATTGATTCTGGTGAATTTTCGGAGTTGGCTATTGGTTTTCTAGGTTTTTTAGTTCTTTGGCTTGGCACACCTTTCTTTTCATTCAAAGGCTATTTTGGGCATTCCACATTGCTCAATCATACGTCTATGTATCATCATCGGGCTTAAAAACCATAAGTGAAATCAAGTGCTTACATGATGTGACTGAGTTTATGCCAATATGCAATGGCTAACTAACCATATAACAAGATAAAGAACACTCAATGGTGTAATTATACACATGATGCATGCATGGAGTTGGACCTGTATTTATAGGGAAATTCACAGCCTAGTTAATTTGTAGTATTTTTATTATTACCTTGTCAATTATCATAACCCGACTGTTGCTTCTCAAGTGGAGTTGACTATTGTGTACTAGATTTGGCATAGGGTGGTGGAAAGAAAAAGGTTAGAATAAGAATGCAATGCATAAAATTCTCAAAATTTTGCTACTTTTGAAAAAAAAAAAAAAAAGGTCAAGTTTCTTTTTTTTTTTTTTTTTCAAAAGTGCAAAATTTTGAGAATTTTATGCATTCTAAAAGAGTAAATTCACTCCAATCCTCCAAAGGCAAACAATATACTTGATAATTCGACATATTGCTCAACCAGTATTTAATATTGTATAATGACTTGACCCTTTATTAAAGCCTGTTTAACTTGTATAACATTACTCAAAAACATTATGTATCTAACAACACAGTTGACGGCCTGTTTAGCAAACTAGCCCGCTACCTTACTCCACAAGTCATATATATATATATATATATATATATATATATATATATATTGATTGAACAATAAAAACAAAATTAGGTTTTAAAACAATCTCAAAAGTTGACTTTTGTGTGTGTGTGTGTCTTCTAGAAGGATTTGGCAACTGCCGGCACGCAATTGGAGCTCAAAATATCTGTTTCTTCTCCATATAATTTATACATTGAAGCATATTTTACAGCATCCTGCATCCTGTTAAGACAATAACATATCTCAAATTAAAATGGATGTTTACATTCTTCTTTTGACTTTTCAAGAAAAGCTATGTATCAATTCGCATGTCCTACTCGCATTTTCGTTGATGTACATAGGTTCAAAACTCTAAAGGATATGTCGTGATTAAACAGCTAAAATTAACGGTTACAATAGTACCATTTCTTAATCATCTTTACATCGGATGTAATTCTTTTATATAACCATTGAATATAACAATGATTTTATACCAACGGCTTTGCTTTACAGAAAGTTATGGCAAGGAGCCAAGCCAAGTAGGAGACTGCCATCTCCATCCCCACATTATTACACAATGCCTATACCCATTTATTTTATCTGGAGATTCCCCAAAATGGTTGATCATCCCCACCCCCGAATGCTTAAATGAGTTTACCAAAATTGTTTGACAACTAAATTATCATATAAGTTGACAATAAACTAATGATTGAGCAGAGATGGAATTCTATTTCACGAGTAATCAAAACTCCAAATGAACAAGACTACACAGCCCAAGACTTTCAAAGACTGGAGTTTGTAAACCAGCCATCAAACTAAATCAGGTCAGCTTTGCAGCAAAATTAATTAAGTTCAATTCATAAAACCAGGAAACACTTTCCCTATCCATGCGGTCCACTACGGTACACAAACCTTTGATTCCCGGTAACGTTACTAATCCTTTTTATTCCTATTCCCACTCAATGTTGTACCCAGGATTAGTATAAGGTTTTTTGAGTGATTCCAAAAACAAAACAAGAATTCCAGTTAGGAAACGTGTAGTTTCATAGTATCTGACAGTGGACCATCACAAAACTCCCCTTTTGCATTCCTCTTGATGTTATCCGGCAGTCCTGCGAATCTCACAAAGGTATCTGATGTATTAGCTCTAGTGCCTGTAAGCCAAAACCTCTGTGCTCTTCGATAAAGTGCTTTTGTATAAACCATATATTGTCCATTTCTGCTTATAGCCACCCCTACTGTTAGTCCAAGGTTCCTCTGCAACATTGTCATCTCTTTGCTTCTGGGATCATATTTCATTAATCTTCCAGTGTTGTCTCCGGCAATAAGAGCCTGATTGCATTGACGGCAAGTAGGTCACATATTTAGGTTTTGTTACTTACTAGAAGGTTTCAAAATAATTTAATCCTTCAATGAAGAGATATATAGCATACAATTATATTTCTTTAACAGGAAAATTTACAGGTTTTTCCTAATCACAGCAAATTCTTAAGTTTTGATTCATCAATGTATATGATGAGTTTTATGGAAATAAGCGGTAATGAATCGCAATGATAGGTAGGTACTTTCGCTGAAATCTGGCACTCGCATAAACCATTCTAGTGTGTTGATCAATGTCCAAAGCATTGAGAAACTTGAAAGGAACACCTTCTGCAGAGGTGGCTAGTTGTGTGGCACTGCCACCGATGGGGCCAAACTCTACAAGGCCAAAATAAGCATCAGCAAAGTAAAGAACAACCGTATGATTATTGAACGCCAAACCTAATGGACGGCCACAAGTTGGTTCTCGTGCAGGGTCACTTGACCCATCACACAGCCTGAAAATATGACAAAACAAGAAGCATTAATTAGTATGCATATCTAGCTTTATGAAAATACTATAATAGTTTGAGAATACGAACCTGTTAGGTGAAGCAACAGCAAAATCAACAAAACCAACATTGTAATTTATGTACTTGAGAATTCTTCCATCGGAGACACCTGTGTAAGGGCCTACACCAGTAGGATCAAAAGCAGGTGCCTCAGGACCTGTTATGTTTGAAGGGAGTGGCAGCCTTTCCATGGTGTAAGAAACAAGCACAGAAGGCAAAGATAATGAGAAGAAGAAGATGATGATGAGAGAAGTGTGGACAACATGGCGGCCGATGTGATGGAGTTGATGCCAATATGCAATGGTGTTGGGATGTAATAAGAACTCAGAACAGAATTTGGGAGGAAAAATGACTTGTATTAACAGAGAAAATTAATGTACAAGAATTATACAAAAACTCCCCTAAATTTCTGGAGCTCTCCTGGCTCTCTCTCTCAATCCTAAACTCTCTGGTTTAGACTCTGGACTCTCTCTGGAATCTCTGTGATGCATAAACAAGGCAGAATTCGTCCCATATTTATAGGGAAATTCTGCATACAAATTCAAATCAAATTTGGCCACCTACCTTTGACTTTCAATGCATTCACATGGAAGGGATTCTAGAAGCCATGCATGTCATGCATGAGCTCAGCAGAATTCTAGAACTCATGCATGTCATGCATGAGCTCATCAAATGGCTGACATCAAGCAATCATGCATATTGATTGAGTGTTTGAAAGGATAAGATGAAGAAATTTGACATATATCAATAAAGTTTAATATATTTTGGTTAAAACCTTTTCTATATATCGAGACAAGGACATTAATCGAATCGAACACATATATGCCGATTTCATTTATGTTCCAATAAAAACCAATACGATCTACTTTGACACTTATATCTAACAAATAATTTTGTTGCTTCTATCATAAAAAATAATTTAATTTTTTATGCACATTGTCATTGTGTTCATTTTACACCAATCTATTCTTTCAGTAGCAGACCAAGGACTTATAGTTTAGGGCGGTCGACCTGATTGGGTATAAAATAAAATTGTTTATTAAATATTTATAATGTATAAAATAAAATAAATTATTTAATCATCAAATTAAAAATATAGAATTTGACTTTTTTAATTGTGTAAGTAGATATAAATCAAATAATATAAATAATTATCAGTAAGACATATGCATGTAGATTTTTAAAAGTTAAGAAAAACTTCCTACATTTTAGAGAAACATTATCAATTCTCAAACAAATTATGAAAAATGAAGTATAATTATAAAGTTTAAAAATGAGAATATTATGCAAATATCTAAACTTAAATCTTTAATACAATAGTCTTTTTTTTCTAAAAATTATATATAATTTGAGTGCCCAAAAGGTCAACAGATCGATCCTATCTCATATTTCTATTGCTAAAGTTTTAAAAGAATATATTTTCAATAGTTAATTAATTGAAATAAAGATTGCTAAGTCATGAATATGATATAGTAATTGTGTTAGTATTGGAAAAAATTATGAAAATGGAAGGAGCTAAATAAATTTTAGAACAAAACAGTTGAAAGGTTATGGGCATTAAGAGTGATGTTAAAAATCTAAAGGGGCCCAAAGAATTTTCAATTAGAATGCTTTTTCACGAAAGGGTTAGGAATTTTTGAAAACATGGAGCCCCCCTAGACCATAGTGTAGGTCCATCCCTGCGACTAACTGTGTAACAAGATGAAAGAACGCTCATTAATTTAATTATACACATGATGCATGGATGGAGTCGGACTTGCATTTATAGGAAAAATTCACAACCTAGTTCATTTGTAGTATTTTTATTATTACCATCTAAATTGTCATATCCTTGATGTTGCTTTTCAAGTAGAGTTGGCTATTGTGTATTAGATTTAGACAAAGAGTGGCAATTCATCGTTCGTGTTGTGTCAAGTTAAAATACAACAAAAATTGACAAAATACGAATACGACTCGTTTATTATTCCTCTCAAGTACGCCTCACACGAACACGATATGATTATTATACGGGTAATACAACAAGCTAACATAAATAATAAATGGGTAGTTTCCGTGTCAAATATAAATATGATCTGTCTAATACAATTATAACATATTTACACGATTGACACAATTTACACATTTAACCATTTACATATTTAACATGATTATGACATATTTACACGTTTGACACCATTACAGCATGACTATAATTTACAAAGTTCAAAAATAGCCTTAATCTACAATTCCAATATTAAAATCAATTAGATAATCATATCAAATCTTTTAATCGTGTTATAAATGTGTTTGGGTTATAAATGGGTTCATAACTGTAAACAGATTTGTATCATAAGCGGATTCGTGTCATCCGCAGGTTGAAGGCCTTAACACAAACACGACACGATTATTAAATAGGTTGGATTCTTTGACACGAACACAATTAAGGTCAACGGAAACCCGCTAATTTCATGCCTTGTTCGTGTGTGATATCACAAATTGCCAACCCTAATTTAGACATAGGGTGATGGGAAGAAAAAGGTTAGGAGCAAAAAAATATAAAGTTTTGAGATTTTTTTTTTCAAAAATAGCAAAATTTTGAAAGTTTTTATATATTCTAAAGGAATAAATTTACTCCAATCCTCCAAATGCAAACATAGTACTTGATAATTCGACACATTGCTCAACCAGTATTTAATATTGTCTAATAACTTGACACTTTATTAAAGCTTGTTTAACTTGTATAACATTACTCAACAACTATCTAATATCACGTTTGATGTGTTTAGCAAACCGACCCGGTTCCTTACACTAGTATTCATACATGGATATACCTAAAGAACAATAAAAGCAAAATTAGGTTTTAAAACAACCTCAAAAGTTGACTTAATTTTTTTTGTGTTTCTAGAAGGCTTTGGCAACTACAAGTACGCCTTTCGAAATGCAAAATATTTGTTTATCCTCCCTATCATTTATAAACTGGAGTATATTTTACAAAATCCTATTAAGACGATAACATATCTCAAATTAAAATGGATGTTCACATTCTTCATTTTAGTTACTCTTTAAGAAAAGCTACATATCAACTCACGCGCGTGTTCTACTCACATTTTCGTCGACGTAAATAGGTTCAAAACTTTAAATGATATCTCGTGATTAAAAAAGCTAAAACTAGCATAGCTTTTAATAATTCATTAAATATTCTATATACGTAGTATAGCTTGCCAAACTAGAAAAAAGTCAAAATTCTGTTTAATTTTTCTAAAGTTGACTCCTTATCTACATCTCCAAAAGAAAAAATATTGTTACACCACTTCAACAGGCAAGACTATTTGCGGCGGGCCAAAACCGCCGTAAATAGTCATTTGCGGCGGTTATGCGGCAGTTCGCAACCGCCGCAAAAACAACTGCAGCAAAAGATTTTACGGCGGTTTCGACCCGCTGCAAATGAGTTTTTAAGGCGGTTTAGTTGTTCGACGCAAAAACATGCGACAAAACAGGATTGGCAATCACCACACCTTTTTACGGCGGTTTTGTGTCCGTCGTAACTAGTGACTTTTTACAACGAACAAAAAATCACGGTAAAAAGTCACAAAACCGCCGTAAAAAGTTTTATACAATTTTTCTGCAACTGTCGTGGGTTAATGTGTAACCGCCGTAAATAGTTAGAAAATTTTTTTTGCGTCGATCAGTAAACCACCGTAAATAGTTAGCAAAAATTTTTCCTAAAATTATTTTGCTGCTTATGCTATTTTATAATTATTTGTTGTTTATAAAATAATTAACCTGTCTCAGAAAAATATTTGGATATAATTTTCTAATCATTCATTTAATGAATATAATGAAATCAAATCATATACAAAAATATCTCATATAATGGTTCAATCATAATCCAAGAAAACCAAATATAAGACAATCATCATCCACACTATTCAACATGTTATAATCAAACAGTTGAACAACACGTCAGTTCGTTCTCATGGTTTGAATCACAATCTGCATGTGATTCAACATCGATTGATCATCCTTCCCCAACTCTGCATGTGAGCCACTCTTTTTCCTAAGAATTGTTTGTTGCTTCATAACTTCTTCAATAACAGAACAAATAAAAGAAACAGTGGCCTGCAACTTGTCAGCAACATCCCATTTTCTTTGTTGTATCATCAAAAGGAATTCCAGCAACAACTCCTGCTGATCTATTTTCTCCCTTGGCTCTATTGCTGCTTCATGTTCTTCCAAATTATCTCTTGGTCCATTAAGAAACTCACTCCGTAACAACTCACTGTTAACAAGGCATTAAAGTGTAAGATTCCAAATGCTGCAATTAGATTGCTATAGATCTAATGCCAAATACATAAGAGAAGATATGATGGTATTTTCAAAATATAACACCAAAAATTATAAAAATAATGTCATTTTTTATTTCTAAATATGATTGATTTTTAAATCATATCTAGATGTAATTAATTTTTAAGCATATCTAGATGTAATTGATTTCTAAATCAAGGAGTCAGCATTTCCAAAACTAAGTTAGCTTGATAAATAGTTGGCTGTGTTTATATGGGAAGCATAATATAATTTAAAGAGGACAATACAAAGAAGAACAAAGACACAAGAAAATGTGCTCTAGAATAAAACTAAAGGTGAATTAAAAAATCATTTAATTAGAAAGAGCTAAAACACCTCAATCTGGGCCAGGTTGAGCCCGTTAGCTATGCAGTGATCTCAAGTTCCTGTTAGAGTTGGGTAACCACCATGATTCACTGCCAATCAGAACTGCCATCAGATGGCCAAGCAACAGAGTGGACTAATAATAACACAAATGCAAATGGTTACCATATGCGTCTAATAATAACACAAATGCAACTGGTTACCATAGGCATATCTCTCCAGGATTCATCCTTTATCGAAAACATGAGTTTTTCAGAACTCCAAGTGACAAACTCCTCTGGGCACTTGTAGCCTTCAAATGATTAGATGTTACAGACTTCATACAGCAAAGAAAAAAAAAATTGGAATCTCATGCAAATCAGTAGAGACAAAATTCCAAAGAAAGTTAAACGGTACTAGCAAACTGCCAGGCTATGTTATCGTGCATACCTTAGTCTTCACATCAAAGCAAAACAAGAATATAGAAAAGAACAAACGATACGAATGTCTCCAAATAGAATCAAACAAAGAAATGTGGCAAGGATAAAAAGGGATATCTTTGTAGAGGCAAGCAAAAAACACCAATGAAAAACTAATTAAAGAGATAAATCATAATACTTCAAGTACAATACCGTATGTACTGGAGTCCAGTGCTCAGTAGCAAGCTCATAGCCATTTGGGTCATCGCCTGAGGGATGAAGAATTGATATGCAAACCTTCCCATCAGGGTAAACTGTAGTTTAAGCCACAACCTTTAGCAGCTTGTACAACTTAAAACAAAATCAAACATTATCCATAACCTTTTAGTGCACAACACAGATACTAACCATTAGGATGCCACATCTCTGATGTAAATTTCACAGTTGGAGGACTCATAGGATAATTGTCAGGAAAAGTCATTATGGCATTGAAGAAACCCGCCTCATTGCAACAAATAATCGTTAATCAACAACATAGAACATCTTGTCATCAAAAAATGATTTAATTATAAACTATTAGTGTGCTAAGAAAACACTGCATCAGTATCATAGCCTCGAGTAAAAATACTAATAATAATATAGTAAAGCTATCAATTTCTTATTGCTAATTACTCCAAGAAAAGGATACAGTAAAAAAAGATGTTCACAGCAGGAGACAATATTAATATTGTTTGACCATGTTATTAAAACTTAAATATGTATGTATAGATTATTGCACCCATTAGATTACATTTATATATATATATATAAGAAAGGTTGGACAAATTTTTGTTCCGTTTTCGAGATCGATGACATTATATATTTTATTCTTATTTAATTTTTTTGTAAAGGCTTTGGGCTTACATTTGTCAGACACAAAACTCATTGACTTTCATGCAATAAGCACTTTTATTAGTCATGCATTAATACCATCTACTTGTAGTATTTAAAATCTCGTAATACAATGTTGAATCATCAACCTGAAAACCTTTTTAGAAAACGAATTAGAATATGTTAAGATTCAGGGAAACTATTTTTTTTTTTTTTTACGAAAGTTAAACTGTTCACAATATATGACGAATAACAGTTCATTATTGTACATTGGATCTCAAGATGGATTTAAAGGATTTTAAGAGTTTTATTTTTTTTAGTAAGTGACAATATTAATATTATTTCACCATGATATTATAACATGAATGTATCTGATTAACACTTAATATATTTTATAAATAGATTAATATTGCACTCACGACATTCTATTTATACATGTAAAACAGGTTGGAAAATTTTTCGAGATCTATGAAAATGTTTTACTCTTATGTAATTTAATAAGGCTTTTAATCACAGTTGTCTTGTATATAAAACTGTATCTGAAATCAAACCCACAGAGTAATTCAAACATTAAAAACAATAATTAAAAAAACATAATTTAAATCAGACATAAAATACAATCCAGAAATATCAGATATATATAAAAACATAATAAAGCATCATACCTGCAATATTAGATTTAAATTTAAAAACACATAATAAATTTAAAAAAAAACATAATTTAAATTTATATTAAAATTTAACCAGTTGTGTTTAAACCGATTGCTTCCACCAGCAACTTACGCAGATTTGAATCTAATTCAGTATCAGCTATGTCCATTTCTTCTTTTCCAACCCAAAATTCTGTGACCTTCATCTGGTTTAGAGTTAGAGTACCTGTTTTGACAGTGCAGATTGTTGTTGCCGAGCCCATGGTCTCGCAGGCAAAGAGTTTTCGAACCATGGCTTTATCCCTCATCATTCGCTTCATAGAATAAGCCAGAGAAAGAGTAACAGCCAAGGGCAAGCTTTCCGGAATTGCCACAACCAAGATTGTAACTGGTGCAGCAACTATGTCGATTACAGAATTCATGACATCAGTGAATTTCGTCTTGCCCCTACAAAATTCTCTGTTTCCCATTTCATCTCTGGTGTTTCCTATAAAATAACGAATTAGCATAACCACTAGAACACATACTCCTACTGTCAAACCAATTCCCAATATAAGAACTCAGCTGGTTGAGACAAGCTTGTAACAGAGTCTTATCTTTCAATTTGTGACTTACAGTGCTCATCATCTCACCCCAGGCCATGCTCATACCAATAGATGTCACAAGCATGGATCCGTAGCCATCTGTGACCTTAGTTCCAGAAAGCAAGAAAGGATTATTCTCATTAACTTCAACGCGATCACTTTCACCAGTCATGCTGGACTCATCCACTTTCAGCGAGTGACCATTCAGGAACAATCCATCAGCTGGAATCTGGTCACCAATCTTCAAATTTACAACATCACCAACGACAACATCAAAGACTGATATAGCTTGGGGCCTGCCATCTCTCACTACCTCCACTCATATATTGCTACTCTCATCTGAGAGAGCCTCAAATTGTCTATTTTGCTTAAAGTTGCTAACAGCAGAGACAGAGACAACCAAAACCACAGCAACTATTATGCTTCCAACATCATACCACCCCTCTTTCCAGCCGCCTTCTTTAATGCCAAACACCAGAGAGAATATAGCACAAACAAGAAGTATTATAATACTTATATCCTTGAATGCGTCGATAACAAAGCTAAGAAAGCCTTTTGGAGGGGGCTTTATGTACCTGTTTGCTCCAAAAGCTGTTCTTCTACGTGCAATTTCAACGTCATTGCCACTTATACCACCCTTTGGATTGCTTTCAAGAGTTTCAGCGACTCTTTTTACTCCTCCAAGACCATTGAGAGATTCAATGTTCTTTTCTCTCACCCTCTCAGAGAGCTTCTTCGCATCAACATCAAAATGTCGACGCTCGGTAACATTGTCACTTGGGGCGCCGCTGTTGTTTTGAACATCAATGGAAATGGCAACATTCGTGTGGAAGATTGCATATGGATACGTTCACGACTGAGAAAGCTTGTTGCTCCTCCTCTCTCACTTTCAACTCCTCCAACTCCCTCTCTCGCTCTTAGCCTCCTAAACCAGAATCATCAACTAGGAAAACTCAAAATCCCATCCCAGCTGCAATAACCAAATCCAACCAAATCCAAGAAAACCCGCACACCAAACACCTGTACACAGAACACAAATGCAAAACTCGGCCTAAACAACCAGCTTACCACCAAATCAAACACCACTAGCTACCAATTCAAGCATCACTAGCTACCAATTCAAACACGACCAACCAACCGCCAAACCAACCACCCAATAGAACATCAACCACCAAGAAATAAATCAAATCGTACAAAAATCCTCAAGAAATGAAAATTAAAAAAACCCAGAAAATAAAATAGCCAAGGATTTGATGTTGGATTGGCGGTGGTGCTAAATGGCATTGTATCGACGATGGTGCTAGGTGGCGGTGCTAGTTTGGGAACGAACGCATGAGGCAAGGTGGAAGGGAGGGGGGCGCACAGGTGGAGGGGAGAAGGGAAACATGGGCGTGTGTTAGTGCATGGTTGTGGGGTGGTGGGTTTTCGTTGTGGTGGGAGAGAGAGAGAGACACGGAGGGAGACTGAGAGTAGGAGGGAGGATGGCTGTGTAAGGCGATGGTGTTGGTTATGGGGGTGGCAGGAGAGTTTGAGAGATGAGAGAAGAGAGACAGGGACAGAGAGCGAGAGAGAGACACAGAGGGAGATCGAGAGTGGAAGGGAGGGCAGAGGGGGAGGGTGGTGTGGGGAGGCAGCAACGGGATGGGAGAGAAAATGTGAGAGAGATGAGAGGAATTTCGATACAGGAAGTGCCTAGGGTAAAATTGATTTGGGGAGGGGCCTTTTACGCCACTTACACTGCGGTTCTGAAAACCGCCGCATATCAAAACGCGCAACTTTTATTTATTGCGGTTTTTAAAAACGGACGCAAATGGGCGTGTTATAAGCCCCAGTTTCTTGTAGTGTGCACGCTCGAGAAATAGGCTAATACGTCTCTCCATTTGTTCAAACATAGATAAAAAAATTCCCAATCTTGACAAATATTTAAAAAAAAAGGACATCATAAGAACATTATGAACATTTAGATAAGTAAAATAGTAAAATATATAAGTAAAAATAAACAGTTGTGAAATATTCATAATATTCTTACAATTTTTTTCCTTTGTGAAGCAACAGTATAGGGTCAAGGTGTTGCTTAGCTTATCTTACAACAGGTATGGCAACAAGTCAAGCCAAGCAAGGGATTGTCAGCCCCATCCCCACATTAATATATAATCCCCATGTCTGCTCCTATGCCCAGTTTACTTTGTCTGGGAATTCACTAAAATGGTTAATTATCGCATCCCCAAATGCTCAGATGAGTTTACCAAAATTGTTTAACAACTAAATTATCGTTTAAGTTGACAATAACTAATAATTGAGGAAAAAGAAAACAACTAGAAAAACTAATTATTCCCCTCAAAATCTTTCCTTGAATTGTTAGGAATTTGCCTTAAGAATATGGATGTATTCCTATAAAATGTAAATAATATTATTATAAACGAATAAAAGTAATTATTTATAAATTGCCTAAATATGATTGTATCAATGGCTAAAGGTTCTAAGCTTATACATTGATAAAATTTTATATATATGAGATATTATGAGATATAGAACTTTACCATGGCTCAAAATTAGTTCACAATCTATAAACAAAAACTAGGCGCTTTGTTTGAACAAGGTCGTTATGCTGTTTGTCTTCAATAGGAAAATGGTAAGTCTCTAACCATTTGAAGTGGAGACTTCAAGACGAAGATATTTTTGTATTATGAATGCATTGGACACAGACCATGTAAAAATTATCCATTTGATGGAAATACCATAACCGAATGTGAATTTCTACACCCGAGCACTAACAGCATCCCTACCTTAATCCTGAGAAGGTAGTGTGCCTCTAGTATATAGGCTATTGTCTTTGACCAGAATAAAAAGCAAGATCTAAAAGAGAAAGACCAATACCATGGCTAGTTAAGATTGTAAGATTTGTACACTAGCAGACACTATACTATAGATATAGAATTCATGACTCCAAAAGGATTACGAAGTACTACCTTGATGGTTTTACAAGGTTTTAAATGGTAAAATCTTTACTAAGTGTTTAATGAAGGATGTTGTAAGCATTGAAATCTTTACTTATGATTTGAGACCTAATGATGAGACATGGTACTATTGTCAAAGGTAATTTGCCTCTTAGCCAAAGCTATGAACTTCCAGAAAACTGTCCAAAAAACCAAAGAAATAATGCAAAAATAGGATAGAATTGAACAAGCTCTAGAATGAGCAGAGTAGGTAATACGCTCATATGGCGAATAGGCACACGCCTATTCACAGATCTCGCATTGAAAAAATATGCTTTTTGCACTGCTACAATGTAGCTATATAAAAATTGATGATCCTAAGGTGAAAGGTACAAAAGACATACGAGGAATTGGTGGAACACACTCAAAATTAATTCCTAAACACTTTGTCTTAGTCAAGGCTTTCTCTAAAAATCTTGACAATCTAGTTTTCTTCAAGCACAAGCTTTGGAGTGAGGTAACTACCCTTGAAAAAGGTAAAGAATGTAAAGAATTGAGGGCCTAGTTCCTTAATTCTTTTCTTGGTTTTCTTTAATATTTTGTTAGTAGCATGTTTGGGTTGTTTAAAAGCATGTTTTAAGAGTAATGTTTAGTTTAGTTCTTTAATTGCTTTTACTGCCATGTTTAGTTAGTAGTTAATCAGCTTATTAATTGCTTAGTTAAGTTAGTTAATTAGTCGGTTAGATAGTTAATTAGCTACCTTGTTAGTTAATTCAAGCATGATTAGATTAGGATTAGTTAAGTTCTAATTAACTAATGCATGTTTAAATTTGAAATGTATGTTTAGCAATTATAATTATGCCATATTAGTAATTAAGATCGTGGTTATGCATGAATGTCTACAAATTAGAATGATGAATGATTAATTATAGCATTAAGTAATACATATAGCTTAAACTCTCTGTTAGAATTATTTTTTAATAATATTGTTCAAATTAAATTTTAATTGTTGTGTTAGCCATGTGACAAAACTTGATTTTGGCCACGAACAAGCGTGGGCCTGTTCTTGGTCTAGCTGAGGCACACACGTCTTCCAGGAGTAAGTGCATGCCCATTTTTGACTAGGTCATGAAATTTGCCCCCTTTTTTACGGAATGTTCGTTTTTCAATTTTTATGATGTGTGGCAAAAGGTAGATTAATTCTTATCGTTAATTATATTACTCTTATCATCTGCGCGGATTAAAAAGTGGTATCTTAATTCTCTAATGACTCCCATTATACAATTTATCATTTACTTTTACGGAATGTTTGGACAATTGTAGTAATCCCATCCCAAAATCCCCATGTTTAAAAAGCAATTGTAATTCCATTCTCCTCCCTCTTTTTATAGATGTATATAAACTCTCTCATCCACATGTCATAAACAAGATAAAACTTGATTATGCAAAAAGTGAATTTAGGATCAAGATGGATAGAATTGATGATCTAGAAAATCTCAACCCAGTAAGCCCTAATGGAGGCTGGACTTTGTCCGAGCGGACTGAAAGTTTGTACCTAACTTCTCAAACCCAACTCTAAAGAGGTGATAGGTAGTTATGTCTAGAAGCAAGGGATCAGTTGATGTCACTCACATTTTTCCCACGGTTAATTACCTGGGTGGCAACTCCATTTAATTTCTGTGGACCTTGCCTCTGTGGCTTGGTCTGATGACCCTCTAAGGATCTGCGCGAAACTAAAAAAAGTAGTGCTGAGGTCACCGTGACTATGGCGGGTTTGAAGCCTTGTCCATAGTTTGGTGACTCCACTAGGGACAGAAGAGAAGTTGATTCTAATAGGAATATTGGGTTATTATTTTCTTTTTCATCAATGATATATAGTGCATCACTACACTCGCACACAAATCATCAAATTGCCTTTATTTGACCTGGTGGCTTCGATATGGCTAGTCTTTGGCTTTATTTGGATTAACCATATTGTCGATGATCACCACCTTGAGCAGGTACTAAAAGTAAAAAAAGGGACCAGCCCAAAGGGGCATGTCTCGCTCAAAGGGACTCTCAGCCATGGAACATAATCCAAAGCCCATATAGATAACCTGGTTATTTCCCTATAAGATTGGCAGTATAATTGGTGTGATCTCATTTAAAATCAAATGGATGTAGAAATAAGTGTGACATGGACTTGCCTTCACCACTTGCTGAGGAAGACCCTCATGTTCCTCCTATCCCTGAAGCAAAGCCTCATGATTCACCACCATCAACACAGTCACCACCACATGAAGCTCCAACCTTATCACCTGTAGAACACACTCAATCACCTCCTCCTACTGAAGACAAAACTGCACCAGCCACATCTCCACCACCTCCTCTTGAAGAAGAGTCACTGGTTCCTTCTCAACAACCTGCTGTTGAGTTGCCCACAATAGAAACTAGTGTAGAGAGACTTGACAAAGAGATTCGCAGAGTTGTAGCTGAAGTTACTGCTACTTCCTCTAAGACAATTGATGCACAACCTATTCCTGAGCTTACTGAGCAGCTACTCCCACTACTACTGCTAAACGGTACAAAGTGAAGCCTGGTAGAATCAAGAAGCGCCGTGGTAGTTCCTCTTCTCCACCAGTTCAAAAGTCTCCAAGACTTCGTTAAGTACTTTTGGCACTTGTGCTGAAATCAAGGGGGAGAAGAGCTCTGATAATGTTTTTTTTGATAAAATTGTTCCTCTATTCCTTTTAACTCTGTTTACATTCTGTCTATTTGATGTTTTTGTTACTAATTCCTCTTAAGGCATGTAAGTAAGGAGTAACAGGGAGTAAGAAGAACTTCTTATGCTACTTATGCTTGCTCTGTGTGTGCATTCGAACTATTTTGATGTTTTGTGTTTATGTGTTTGTATTATTACTTATTTTGTGTTATCTTGATTTGATGAATGGATTGCTCTGATCATGATCTGATTGAATTGTTTGACAAAGTTTTGTCAAACTTCATTTTGTTTGCAGGGTATACATATTCTGACAGTGTTCTGTTATAAGATTTGTAACAGCACATTGGTTATTTCTTTACACATGATATTTTCTGTTTGCTATTTCATGATAGCTTATAGTTATGTTTAACTTATCATGTATGATTTCTTTTGATCAGAAACAGTTTGGTGTTTTCATTACAAGTTGTCAAAAAGGGGGAGATTGTTGGTGTCAATGTGCATGTGCCATGCACATGATGAATTTTGTCCAACTTGTGAAAAAACTAGAATATGATTTTGTTTCTTATTTTACTATTTTCAGAAGTATATTTTAGGAAGTATTTGATTTACAATAAATATCTTTTTAGATTAGGATATTGTTCCTTGTATCCTAATTAAAATAGGAGAATATTTATTTATGTCGTAATTCCTTTAGGAGTTTAATTATAACACTTCCTATTATATTTCTCCTTATCCTACTGTGATTTTGATTGGAATTTTTACAGGATTCTAAGGAGATTTCGTCTAGCCATACCACTATATATACAAAGTTATTTTTACATAACTGAGTATGCTGATTATGTGGTATGTTATGTGAGTGTTGGTTTCGGCATTCCAACAATAAAGGAGAAGAGCTTCAACGCAAATTGGAATGCATCATTGATTTGATTTTATAGGTGTTTTGATTTATGTATGAGAGGTTGTAATCGTACATGAATTGTTGATTAGGTCTGTGTGAATTAGTGTTTACTTAAGAGAACTTGCGAGTTAAGTGTTTATGTAATTCAGTGTCAGATATCGTTGTTATGTATAACTTAACAGTGTGTTGATAAGTTATCTATGATAGAGAGTGGGTAGTGTCACTAGAGTTAAAAATCTTGGCGGGATTTTGTTTTACAAAGATTAGGTCAGTGTGTGAGAGTGAGTCAGCACTGTAAAAGATCATAAAGATTGTACAAACAAGAACTTAGTGAATTGCAGCTCTATAGCTGTCCGTGGATTTAGGTTTTATAACCGAACCACGTAAAAATCCTCCTATGCCGATTTACTTTACAGTTTATTATTATATTTCTTATAACGGCATACTTCCAAAACTTACAATAGTTAATTAAAAGTAAAACAAATAAACATAATGAAATTACTGAACTCGTTAACATCTTTATCATCTTCGAAACATGTAGGACATTTAGAATGATTCAAATCTAAGGAAAATAAACCAAACAATAACTAAAATTTTTAACTGTGATTTAATATGAAAATACATCTTTTACCACATAAATTATGTGCTTACCTTGCAACTCTGCTCATAAAAAACTATTACTATACATCAAAGCTTCCATTGTGTTTGGAAGAAGCCTACTACGATGGTTTCTTAAAATGTTCCACTGGTCTTAAAAATAGACTCAAAAGAAATCGTAGAGATAGGAATGACCAAAATCTATCTCTAGCAAGTTGAGAGAGCACACGATACCTACTTGCATTGGTTTTCTACCAACTTAATATATCAAAGTCATCTAACCTAGGCAAAACTTTCTCATCAAGTAGGGATGGCAAAATCCAGGTGCGGGTGTGAGTTTTGCGTTTCCGCACCCACACCGGATTTAAAATTCCCTTCCCGGTCCCCGGAAAATCCCTGGATTTTTTCGGGTTTTTCCGAGTGCGGGTATTTGCGGGTTTTGAGATTGTGCATACCGCACCCGCACTGCACTCAGAAAAAAAACACAGATTTTCCCAGATTTTTTCCCACTTTTTTCTTCACCCGGAAAAAACCCAGATTTCTCCGGATTTTTTCCCCTTTTTTTCTTAATTTTTTTCATAAATACTTTGAGTTATGCGAGTACGGATGCCAGTGCAGGGTTTATTGGCAATACCACACCCGCACCGCACCCGGACTTTTTTTTTTTAAATCCCCGCACCCGGATTTTTTCCCCGCAAAATCCGGGTTTTTTTCACCCCGATGGTCCGGGGAAAATCCGGGTACCCGGATTACCCAGGGTCTTTTTGCCATCCCTACATCCAAGAAACACTCAAGCTCTGTTTTAACAGTCTCACTATCAAATTTTATCATCTATTTAACTTTTCTCTTTAAAACGAGGCATAATTGGACAAGAGGAAACAACTAGAGAACCACTATGACTAGAAGATCCTTCTCCTTCGCTACAGTTATTAGACATATACTCAATAACCAAATCAGTATAAAGCTTAAAAACTCTCTCAAAATGAAAACAAGCATTACCACCAAAAAGCATTGGAAAATAATACTCGATCAATTTTGGGTCCAACAAAGTTGCCAAAGCCATTATTCCATGAATTACATTCCAATAATTTTTCAAATTTTTCTATAATGTTTGAAGCCTTTTTTAATCTTAGGATAACTAGATGAGAGCCAATTAGACAAAGACAATATAATCTAAAAAACATGTAGGAAAAAAAATTAGTTGTTGGGTATCTGTTCCTAGAAAACATCTCAATGATTTCATAGAATAATTTCAAATTTTCTTCTAAGACAAAGACTAATTCCCAATCTTCTTCCTTTTGCAAACATCTATATTAGTCACGTTGCTTCAAACAAGAGAAAACATTTCTATATATCAATGTAGCAGTAAGCATAAAGTATGTGAAGTCGTTCCACCTAGTCTTAACAATGAAGTACTAACTTTTTAGCAATTGATATATTTTTATTTTTAGCCACTTCCTCAAATTTTTAATTCTTTTTTGGGGTGGTTGTCCAATAAGCAACATTGTCTACTAACACCATTTTTTTTATTATCAAATTCAAAACATAGGCATAACAACACATATGGAATAAAGATCCACCTAAAGTTAAGCTTTTAGAAGGAACTTTTTTAACAGATATATGTGACCATCAGATCATTTGTACTACAATTCTCAATTGCCAAAGCAGATAAATTCTTATCTATGTTTAACTAATGAAGCAACTATGTCATGTCTCACAAATTACCTTAGATGTTCATGGACAAGACACATATACAAACCCAAAAGATGCAAAAGAATAATTAAAACATATATTAAACAAAATAAAGTTATTTTTATAACTTAAATGAAGTTAAACATTTTACCTCAAAATTCAGCTTTGCAAAGTCCAAGAGTCATCAATAACATGAGTTGTAATTGCCATATATCCCCTTTATTTTGATTGCTAGCAATCCACTTTTTTTTAATTTGATTTATTTCCATTTTTTTTTTAATTTGTTCGTAGACATTGGCTTGAACAAACGATTATGAGAGTAGAAAACATCTCTAAAGCCTTGATATTCAACCCCACTAAGAGCATACTCATGCGGTGCAATCTTTCTTTTAGTAACTTCAAGATCATAACTATGTATTTCTAACTTTCTTTTCCCATCATTTGTCCTATTCCCCTTCATTCAAGTAATATTGATTATTGCCTTTTTTATTTCTATCAAAAAACCGTTTGGCCCAAAAGCTTAAGCTATTAGGCAAGGGCACAAAATTAATAATTAAGTCTAATAAGTCTCCTCACTAAAATGTGGATCCCATTTTAAGGCCTAATGGATCCATAAGACTAGACAAAGAGACTAAGAACCGATATTTGATTTGACCAAGTAGCATGATTGCTCAGAGAGATCGAGAACGAGGAGATTTAAACTTAGAACTTTAGCTCTAATATCATGTTATGTTTACCATTTTTCTAAAAGATTAAGGCTTATTTAAGGGCCCAATATTAATATTTGAGTTTAAAAATTTCTCTTGTATCTAGGACAAAATCTCAAATGGTCATGATACTGCATTATTCCATCCCTACCCTTTGCTACTAGTTTAGAATTGCAATAACTACATATAACCTTACCCCTGCCAGCAGTTTTTTGTTTTTTAAAATGTTGTCATACAACAGATCTCATTAACCTTCCTTTTATAATAGTATCTTCTACATAACCAATATCTAGTTCAGCCATTTGAGATAGTATCAATGAAAGGTTCTTCATCTATTAAATTTGATTAAGATATCTTTAACCTATAAAATACAAACTTAGATGTTATTTAACAATAGTAATAAAATATGTCAACATAAAAAGTCACAAATTCAATATTATGTGATAATAATTCACACAAATGTATATTCTTTTATATTTTTCAATTCTTTATCAAACCATATGACATTTAACATCATTTTCTATATATAAGTAATTGTTCATGAAATGTCGCTTCATACCATTAGAATCAAAGTCTATAACTAGTTAACTATTATTGTTTTGCGAAATATATCTTGAAATTCTGATACAATTTTATCTTCTAGGCTATGAGCTACGAGGACCTTGAAAGCAATATTGAACATGAATGAAAATTTCGTCTCTTGAGATTCGTGGAGATGGAAATACATAGTCGGCTGACATTGGTAAATAGGAAGACGAGTTAAGAGAGAAACTAATGAATAGGTTATTAACCAATGGATAGAAAAGTGCATACAGATGTCTTGTTTCGTTATTTATACAAGGTTGCAATGTTTATATTTATTTTTTTAAGAGTGTTATAAGCTCATCCGTTTGATTAATCTAAGGGCTGAGTTTTGCGAGCCCAGATTATGTTCACTCAAGATGATTAGACCAGACAATTATATATATATATATATATATACACACACACACACATAATTTTTATTATAGAAATAGTTAAGCCCACTTTTATTATTATTCTTATCTAATCAATTCTTGAGGTCTTAAGTTAGGTGGTGATTTGCTGAGTTGGTTTTCTAAATAATTATCGAGCTGTCGACCAATATTAGGTACTCATCGAGTAACGTGTGATAAGCAAGTATCGATCTACAGAACCTATAAAAAAAATATATGATTGTGGTGCGAAGTACTCTTGTTTCCACAAGTAGCTTCTGAGTATATTAAATTTAGCAATCTTATCCTGTCAAGTGTTACATTTGCATTTGAAAGAGTGGATATATATTTAGAACTTGATATTAAATTTAGTTAGAATATCTAAATTTTTTAATATATTGATATTTCTTTAAAAAAAATAACCTAAAAACTTGGCTTCAATTTCTTTTCTAGTTCTATATAAAATCGATTATGTATAAATCAATCAAGCCATTAGGGGACCAAGGAAGCCATAGCCCCAAGCATGATACAGAATACTATCAAAGCTAACCTATATACCTTTATTCCTCTCTTCTTCCCCCCAAACACTCGAAGCGCACTCAAACAATTGTTATTCTTCCACAACTTCAACCCAACATGCAAACTGTACTAAGAGAAAATAAGTATAATCAATTCTCTAGCTATTTGATGTTTAAGAAAACCAAAATAGGGGATTGTCGGCAGCAAGTTCATTGGTTTCTTTGCAATTATGAGTTGTTATTTTGTAAGTGCACTACTAAAATTTCCTATCTTGTTACACGGATTAGTATATAGTTTGTTATATGCATACTAGGTTGTATCTCATTACATTTTATTAGGTTGTTGCAAGGGTGTTTTATCAAAATAGTTGTTTGCCCTTAGGTTTGTTTGGATTATGAGTGTATATATACATTGGTTTGTTTCAAGGTTCATTTTAGGTAGAAAATTGTCTTTGCTAAAAAAATTGTGGTTAATTTCAGGGGAAATATTAGCTTTTGAGGCTTGTAATTATCAGTTACAATGAATTGTGGATCTGCCCGTGATTGTAGATGACATGTGGAGGCAAGTATTAATCAATGAGTTGACGAGTAATTTACTCATATCACAACTTCATTTGTTGGTTCATATAACATAATCATCGAGTATTAAATGAATTGGCTTAACAAACGAAGCCGTGACAAGTTGATAAGTAGTTTGACGAGCTAACGGGCATTTATCAACTCATTTATGCAACTAATGAATTAACTAATGCACATTAGTTTGTTAATTGTGTTGATGAGTAGACACGGAATTTTCCATATTTACAAAATGAAAAAAAAAAATCAACTGAGCTTCTTTATTTTTTTTTCATTTATTTCTTTTTTAAATGACTTTTATAGCTACTATAATGGATTTGGAGAGACCTATAGTGATGTAGTTAGTATAAAATTACAAATAGTAATTAGGGATTTAACATAATTTTCGGGATTTTACTAAATTAGAGATTTAAACTTCCTAATTGTGAGTAATTATAATTAGGTTTATGTTCCTAGTTGATAGTTTTCTAGAATTATTTTTGGTATTTCTAGTTGCATTAAGCTTAGATTATTATTTCCTAATAAGGATTTATTTCCTAGTCAATATGATCATGACACTATAAATAAAGTGTCTTAGTTGTTTAAATTTTTAGGCTTGTTATGATTACTGAATAAAGATTATTATTCTCCCTTACTTTCTGTCTAATTCTTTCCAAATTTCTACTCTATTTTCTCTTTCTAATTATTTCTTGGTTCTTGTTTAATTTGAGTGGGTAATTCCCCATCACTTAGTGTCACATTCAACTTGAAGATAAGTATAGATCAATATCACCATACTATTAATTAGTACGAAGTTTGCAAGTTTAAAATGCATTAAGTTGGTAAGGGACAGACTTACTAAGAAGCAAAAAGAAATGTCAAGAATATATGTTTTTGAATATACATGAGTTAACATTTTTAAAGCAACCCATCTATAATAAACTTCTCAAGAGGTTGAGACTTTCAAACTTGAGGAGTTATGGTTTTAATTTAGGGTATTTTCTCTATCTACTCATTTACATATGTGATGAATTATCGTAAATCTTATAAAAGTATGATGTCATCTTATCAATAATGTTTAACGAGATACTATTTCAAGACAGACAATTAGATTTCAAACATACTAGTTCAATTATTTGACAATGGCGCTAAAATTTAGTAAAAAATCATATTACAAAGATGACAACTAGTTGAAAAGGTTAAGAGATATGCATTTTAATGGACATAATTTAAGGATACAATAGTTGGAAGATTTCCCACCAAAATTGAGGTACAAGGATATGCATTCCCAAAATGGATGTTAAAAATTAGCCCAAACTTTAGGTACGATTTGCATAGGTTTTGAAGGGTGAGTCATGTTTGTACCTGCAAATACACTCCAATGCATAAGCCAGGTACAAGTTTAAGAGAGATAATAAAAAGTAATCAATAACAACAATAATAATAATGAGAAAACATGAAAATGAGATGCATTTCTATAAGTAGAAGTAAAAGTGTTTCAAATGAGGAGTCAGTTGCCTTTTTATAAATGGTGTTCCTTTTATTATTGTATGAATTGTTTTGGATTCTATCCTTCCTTTTGAAGACTTATTTCATTAGCTTCTCATTAGGAATGTCGCTAACCCCTTTTCCAAGTCTCTTGTTTAAGCTTGGGTTAGTCTAGGCTTGTTTACCCTAGTTGTGTTATACTACTATGTTGGCTTGCCTCCTATCTTTTGTTCCCTGTTCCTACTTCCCCATTCATCATACATGGTATGCCACACTTTACGAAACACCATCTATTTTCTCCTTCTGAGTTATTGATCTTTCTTTATTGAGACTTAGGACCCGTTTGATTGGACCACTTATATCTGAATCCATTCAGAATTTAAGAGATTTACAAAATTTTGAATGTTTGTTTTCTCATTTAATCACTTATTTTCAGATAAAATTGTCTGAATATAAAAAGTGAAAATTTATCACCCTTTTCTTTAAAATGTGTAAAAAGTTTGAAATATCTAAACTGCTCTCTTGTGACAATTTTTTATTCCACAAATACCCTTTACATTCAATTAATAAAAATTATGTAATTAATTAAAAATATACAATATTAAAAATAAGAAATATATTAATATTTTATATTTTATTTTATTTATTATAAATTCTGTAAATCGGCCAAAAAAGTTACCGGCGTTCATCATTACTACTGGCCGACCACTGCCAACCTTCGTCGGAGTTGCGTGTCTGGTGACACCGTTGCTACCATCATGACCGCCTCTGCTCTCTCTACAAGGCTATAGGATTACTTTTGGAAGAAAAAACATCGTTTGTCCATTAAAGGCTGAGAAACATCTGTCCCCCAAATGTTTCTAGACGTTTTACGGCAAAACGCCATTATTTCATCAAGAATTAACTCGACGTCCTTGTAGATCGGTCAGATCCGATTATGATGGTGTATTTGGTGCTAGAAACGCGCGACATTGACGGCAAAAGACGACACGAACATTGATGGCAAAAGACGACGGAAGAAATGACGGCTTCGACATCCCAATTTTCAAAATCTTTTATTTTTGTTTTAAATAAAATATTTAAGTAATGTAATATTACTTACCCGCATTTGAAATTCAAATTTTAATTTAAAAATTATTTTTATTACAATATATGATATAAAATATATAAAAAGAATAATTACAATAATATAATTTATTTAATAAACATGTATTTGAATTTTTGAAATTTGACTTGTTTTTCATGCATTGGTTAATAAAATTAAAATAAATAAAAATTTAATGTAATAAATTATTTAAGATATAATTAAAGTATATAATTATTGATAATCTTACTTATATCAAACAAAATATAAATCTATTGATTTTTATAATAGGTAAGCTTATTAATTTGTTACTATATTGATATTTCAATTTAATTTTTTAATTTTATAGTGTACAACATATTTAAAGCGATATATTTTAATTTCTATAATAAAAATAAATATTTTATTTTTAAATTAATTAGACAACTTAAAACTTTAAAATATCTAATTAATCAATTAAAATATATTTTGAAGAACAAATGATATTGTTTAATTTAATATATTATTAATTATTTTATTTTTAAAAGATTGTAATAAATATAACATTAGTTATTCGAATGAAAAAGAATTTTGATTTAATTTCATGAACTTGTGGGAATATAATATTAATATTTTTTATTTCATGTTACACTAAAAATAAGATACTCTCTTACCACTTTTTTTAAGAGGTACATAAAAGAGTAAATAAACATAATTTTAAATAGTGTAAATTAAGTTTTAAAAAGTGTTTATATTTAAAAAGTGTTAAGTCATAGAAACAAACACTACCTTAGTTACCTTTATGGATCTTTGGAGCTTTCACATGCTTAATGGATTTTTGGGCCTTTTCTTTTTAATTTTGCATTTCTTGGGCTTTGGCTAGCTTCGGGCTAGGTGACATGAGATTAGAATCTCACAATCAAATATATAGAAACCATAAAGGGATAATATCATTAACCTCCCCTGAACTTTGTCTTAATATTACATAAAAAGCCTCTTATAGGTTTATATCAATGCGATATCAAACCTTTGTAAATTTGTATCATTCAACTCCAACTAACGGTTTATGTTTTCTTTTGAATTAACGATCAGGTATTTTAGTAAAATACATGCTAACATGAATTACTATTGAATGGGTTTAGCTTGAATGGGCAGAACAGGAATTGAATCAAACAAAGTAATATAAAAAATAATCCCAAAGGAGAAAACTATCCTCTCGTCTGATAACCCACAAACCTTCAACACATAAGATAGGGTCGACCCATTAACAGGAAAACCTTCAATGATCAATACCTAGGAAGAGTTATGGAGCTTCCTGAATGAGGTTATCACATGAGTACTCAAAAAGTAGGTGCCCGTATTGCACAATGTTTACGTGGGGACTTTAATCAAACAGGTTGTGTCCTTCTCTGATAAAATCAAGTTTTGAGTCGTCTGATGGGGTGTGAGGATCTAACGCAATGGCATGTAATGAAGAGTAGAATTTTATTTTTGGGTGTCTTGAGGGTTACGTTGTTGCATTATTTATTGGTCGCTATTCAAAGAAGAATGGCTCATTGTGGAGTTGGCATTTGATGGTTTGATAAAGCTGCTTTTTGGCTGGTGTTTCCTGCTTTTTCAATCAAATTTGGAGGTGATGGAGAATAGAGTTGGCTAGGTTTTTTGGAGTGGTTGGTTTTTTCTGGTTTGAGCTTTGTTTATTAAATGAATGGAGTTGATAAATAAGCTATGTTGCCTAGTTTTTTGGGTGTGGTTCGTTTTTGCTGGTTTTTGCTTTCTTTAACAAATGAATGAAGCTGATGGAGAATGCAGTTTGTTCGATTTTTTGGTTTGATTTTGTGCTTGTTGGTTTGAGTGTTTTTTTTTTCTCATGAAATGAATTGAGGTGATAGAGAATGGAGTTGGTTGGGTTTTATAGTCCTTTGTGCTTGCTGGTTTGTGGTTTTTTGCTTGCTGGTTTGTGATTTTTTTTCTTTTTTTTTTCCCCAAAAGAATGCAGCTGGTAAAGACAAGAACTTGCTGCATTTTTTCCTTGCTATGCTGGTTTGTGGTTGCAGCGTTTTTTAATGAGAAAAGTGAAGCTCGTTGGCTGAAAAACGATAGGTGTCTTGTTCTTTAAATACTTGATTCATTCTAGCCTCTATGGTCCACGTTCCAAAGGTCAAAAGTTGTTGGTTTAATAAATTTTGAACTTGTTGAATGCAATGGTAAAATAGTAATTACATAGTGTTTCGTCTTTCACTCTATTAGTAGTTCTTCGAAATGGTTATATGGGCATTTTTGTAATTTAACTTGGTGTATCAAAATGCAGGAATCGAACTCTGTATTGCATGTGCTGCTAAGGTTATCATGGTCTTTTTATACAGTCTGTTAATTCAAAAGAAAACGGAAACTATTAGTTGGAGTGGAGTGATACAAAATTACAAAGATTTGGTATCGTGATGATATAAACCCATAAAAGGCTTTCTATGTGATATTAGGATAAAGTTTAGGGGAGGTTAATGATATTATCCCAAACCATAAGTTACAGGTTACAAGTGATGCATAATCAAATAAAATTATCATAATAAGTATTGACGTATTAGTCGTACGTGTATGTTAGTATATATGACCTTTCCTTTATCATTCCTTATTTAATTTTAGATATATGTATATTGTAAATATTGGCAGTTGACATGACAATTACTCTAGTATTATTTATCACAAGTGATACGCTACCTTAATATGATCACATCATTAACTAAAAGTAGCTAACATAACAATCAGAGTACATTATAGGTTACGACTAGCCTATATTCACAATACATCATAACAAAAGAAAAAAAGAAACATAATGTCGAGTTACGACTCATAAAATCTTACCATTGGGGTTTTGGTGCAAAGAATAATACATGATGAAGTGAGACTAGGTTTTGGAAGGTTTTACGGTTATGGCCACTACCACCATGTTGTTAAGGAATAACTATCTTACCTCTTGATGGTATCTATGGACTCCAACATTGTCTAATCGTTCTTAACCAGACAGAGAGAAGCAATATCCGAGTATGCACATACACTGAATGCCAGTGAATTTGCTCATAATTACCATCCTTATATGTTGCTAAGAAAAGAGTACTATGATATTTTGCCTTTAAGAATTTTCTCTTTAAAAACTAGAATTGGTCTCAATGTTTTCAAGAAATTAGTGATTGAAGCATGAAGAAATAATTGAAATAGTTATTTCAATCAATGTAATTGCAGTTACTGCTTCAGGATGGGTACATTCTAACATGTACAATATATATTAAAGCAGCAAAGAGAAAGTCTCTTCTAAAGAACCTTGGAGTTGTTAAATGCAAACTCTTTTTAAACCTCATTTATGATATACCAATCTCATATATATATATGTATGTATATATATGTATGTATGTATGTATGCATGTAAACCATGGATAACATTCCTCAAATTTGTCTTTGACATAGTGCCCAATGCAATGTAAATTGTTGTTCGCCTATGATTTGAAAGAAGTTATAACCTCTCACAAGTGTGGCATTTACTTTAGAGACCATTTACACTTTTTGTTGTGACACACCACCTCAAAATAATCGGTCATACGTTAATCTAGAGGCAACAAACTTAAAAATTGTTGTTGGTTGCTTTGTGTTAATGACATGTAACGAATGTAATTTTCAATTTAGTACTTTTTTTGTTTTACACATTTTTAACACTACTTATTAACATAGATTTATGGTCATTGATCTTACCAAATCTAATTGTTAAGACTGAAAATTTAAAAGTTATATATAATACTGTTAACTTATCAATTACTCAACTATTAAATTTTGTAGATCAATAGTTAGAAATTTGTGTTTAGTTTTGTATCAAAAGATCACTTCCCTTTTAATAAAATTTATAAAATTTTAAATATAAGTTTTTTAATTAATTAATAGTAATTTCTTTATAAAGATTATAAATTTTAAACTTAATGTTATTTTTAATTTATTTCTGTAAATAAAAAATTATTAGAGTGAAGAGTAAGTGTGTGATTTCACCTATAATTTGTGATTTTTAACTACATGAACCAACAACAAGAGAGGCTTGTATCAATTTCTAAAATTATCGGTGAAGGCTTTTTTTTTTTTTTTTCAAACAAAGAAGCTTAATAAAAATTGGCCATGTTCCAAGCTTAAAGGGGTGAGCTCTATTTTAGTAAATGGATTTTGGGCCCAACTAACAGTAGACACCACTTAAACCCTCGAAATAGAAATAGAAAAACCCTAATCGACTTCTCCTCTAATAGACTTGTCATCTCCGTCACTCCACTGAGTCTGAGAAGATGGGAAGCGATAGCGAAGCAGAGAGAACGCAGCAAAAGGAGGAGAAGAAGAAGATACTCGCTCTTGCTCCAATCGCTAAACCCTTAGCTGGCAAGAAGCTTTGCAAGAGAACCCTCAAGCTTGTCCGTCGAGGTATACATACATTCATACCCATGCTTATGCGTTTTTCTCTCCTTTGCTTACACATACATACATAGAATCATGCTTTCGTATCAAAATTTTATCTTTCCTGTTATTTTACTGCTCTGCTCAACTGTGGTTCATGACTTTCTTCAAAGATATTAGACAACTCTTGTATTTGTTTTGTTACTTTGAAAGTGTTTCTCAAGATTAATTTTAAAAAATATATATCAGAAATTGAAACCCATCAACCGCTGGGACAATGGGAGATGCTTTTATTCTTGATTGACCAAGTATCTTTGATGCAAAAATAATACTCAGATTTTCCTTTTGATCCTGTTTGTATTATTTTAGCTGCTGAACACAAATGCTTGAAGAGAGGAGTGAAGGAAGTGGTTAAAAGTATTCGGCGTGGACATAAAGGGTCAGTTTTATATTATAAATAACCACTTATTATCACTTTAATTGCATGGAAATTGTGGATGATCATCCCTCCATTTTCTAAGTGCAGATTGTGTGTTATAGCTGGGAACATATCTCCCATTGATGTCATTACTCACGTACCAATATTATGTGAAGAGTCCGAGATTCCATACATTTATGTTCCCTCAAAAGAGGTAAATTACCCTTTTTATTTTTGTTAAAGCAATTCTTTTAAGTTTGTATGTCAGCACATATTCAACAGGATACCAAGGAATTCACAGTGTGTGTTTCGATGCAGTGACCATCTCCATGCATATTTCTTGTGTGTTAAACGTCCTTTTACTGAGGGCTGCATTTCAAAATCCTCTGTTTGCAGTATCTTTCCACAAAAAATGCTTTGCCCCAAGTCTCTAGAACATTTATATGCCTAAATAGAATGACATATAATATCTCTCTCTCTCTCTCTCTCTCTCTCTCTCTCTCTCTGTTTCTATCTCTGTGTTGATATTCCTGTCCTTTGTTTGGTCAATTTGCAATTTCAGGATCTGGCAAATGCAGGCGCCACCAAGAGGCCGACATGCTGTGTCTTGGTGCTAACAAAGCCTCTTAAGGGGGAACTAGGATCTGAGGAACAAGAGAAATTGAATTCTGATTATACCCATGTTGTAGACGATGTTAAGGAACTCACCTCCTCACTTTTCTGATGTAGGGAGGCTAAATTGTACTTCTTTATCTGATGAGCTTGATTTTGGACATTTCAATTTTCTGCTTGTTGGTTCATTTACTTCATTTTAGCAAATATATATGCACTTGTGTTTATTTATCAGTTGCAGTAGGATGGTTGGCACGTAGCAGACTTGTTCATCTATATCTTCCAATATGCAAGAGCAAGCTCATTATTTGTATTTAACTGTAGAATAACCTTTCATTATTACACCATTTTGAGAGATACTATCAACAATAATAACTTATGGTGAATTCTTCTACGTTTCTTAAAAAGGCTATGTTTGCTTTAATTTTCGACAAACATTTTTGGAAAATATATATTTATCAATACATTTCAAATCAATATCATTTTCAAATTTTGAAAAAATTCAAAATCAATTACATTTTTTTCAAATTTTTAAAATAAAAACACAAAATATATAATCAAATACACCTTAATAGTTTTAAAAATTTCGGAGCGTCTGGGTGTTAGTTGATTTTCTGGTTAATTTTGTTGAATTGATTATATTGCTCTTAAAAATGTTAAAACTTAAAAGAAAAAAGAACATCTTTAAAAATAATATGAATTTAATTAATTAATAACTAATTAGTTTTATTAAAAAAATTAACAAAAAAATGTATGCCTTGTTTATTTTAACTTTTTTTCAAAGGTTTAATAAATATTTTAAAATTCAACAGTCTACTAAAAAATTAAATTAGAAAAATAATTATTTAATTTATAGGTCAACTAATGAAAAATTGCAAAGCCTACTTCTTCACTTGTGTTGTTGAGTTCAGTTAACTTCCTTAATTTCTAATAATTTTTTATTTAATAAAATTAACCTTTTTTCTTAATTTATATTACTTTCAATAAAATTTTATTCAGGTTTAGTATTTTAAAGATAATGTCAATTTGGTTTAAACCTAAAAGAATACAATGGTAGTCTATGATAAAGAAGATAGATTTCAAGGTTTGAGTAGGTTTATTAAATTTTGAAGAACCTCCAAGAGGCATGTCAGAATTACCCTTAAATAACTACAAACAGTCTTTGGTACGTAAAAGTTTGTTCATGTGTTAATTCCAATAAAAAAAAAATGTTAAAAAGACAAGTAGAGCTGGGGACACTATCTGGATGGTAATAGCATATGTTCTCTAATTCAACCTAGATAAGTGGAAAAAGACATGACAAACAGCAAAGATATCCAACGATTTTGTTTTGCCCCAGGCAGCAGTATTTGTAAAGCTTCCTTCTTTATTGAGATTTAAAACACTTCTAGTTGTATCAATCATATAACAATGATGGAATGAAAGCTATTTATTAGTATACACCTCTATTTGTAATCACAGATGCCAAACATTTACCATGTATCTCAAGACTACCCCAGTTTGAACTTTAAACCTCACGGGCACTCGAAAGCAGATTCGGCTGTTTAACAAAAGGTCAAATACATTGAAGCTCAAGAGAACCTAGAAACCTTAGCTCTCTTTCTTCCCCCCCAAAAGGATCGTATCACAACAGTCAAAAAAAAAAATTATACATATTTTACATACAGTTTGCTCAAATGAGCTGCTTGGCATCATGGTCATTTCTGAAATGAAAGACTCTTAAACAGAAAGATGCCTAAACCGCCGATTGCTAATGTTGTGATAAGAGGGATACTAATTGAGTCAACATCAATCATCCTGCCCACCTGATCTGCTCTTTCTCGCCGAGATCTCTCTCCCCAGAATTCATGCAGAAGAGTGCTTATATTGTCTATGTGGTGTATAATTTGGCGTTGTTGTCTAGCAATAAGTAAAACCTGATTATGGAAAGGGTAATTTATTAGATAGATAACACCACGGAAGGGATAGAAAACATCCTGAAGTAAAGTTAGATCGAAGTTAGGTGATTAAAAAAGTTCATGTGAAACAGGACAGTTGAATACTAGTGGAAAGCAATTTTCATATTTGGATGTCATGATCTATATCACCTACAAATTGCCATAACAGATGGATTGGTTACTTAAAAGGAGTTTTAACCTGAGATGGGCCAAACTTTATATAATTCCTAATGCCAGTACATCAACCTCACCCAAGCTATATAGCATTAATTGAAGAGAAAAAGAACAATGGTTGAAGGTATTTAAACCAGACTATATCATGTATTTGATTTCTATGAACAGTGTAATAATAGTTATTTTTGCAACCTTTTCCTGGACAGTTGTGCTAGCAGAGCCACCTTAAATGTCTGGAATTCCAAAATCTCTTTCACTTTTGCATTAAGGATTCAGCTAGCCTAAAAAATTCAACTGTATATTCTTACAATCATTTCACTGCTTACTTTTCATGCCAAAAGTTCAAATAGAGATGTGATTCCTTGAGTTACCTCTTCCATAAGTGGTGACTCCCTAGCCAACTGGGAGGAAGATGATGAATTGGGAAGTAAAGAACCAGTTAATGAACCATTAGCCAAGCCAGTCATGAAAAGAGAAGTGGGTCCAGAGCCATTGCAGGCTTCAGCCTGCATAGCTAAGTTCTGTTGGCTAGCTGAAACTTTCCTGATTGAGAACTTGGTATTAAGCTCTTCAATACGAGAAGTGAACTCATCCATCCTCTCATTCAGCGTGGAAATTTGTTCAGATAACTGATTTATTACTCCCTGAGACAATCCAGAAACAAATGAACACTAATGCTCTAAAAGTATAAATGAAAAAGGTTAAGAAAAACCAATATTTCCAGGAGGGGAAAACAATTTATGCAGTCATTACAGTTGTTGGACGGTGGTGATGCTGATACCACCTCCTCAATACCAGAGAAAAAGATGAAATGAAGGGGCAAAAACACAAAATTTAACACATGCAATTTTTAACAGAACCTATCCTTAAATCAATTTTTTTTTTTCCAAGCAACCAGTTGCAGATGAATATGTGGAGGTGGATAATGAACACAGTGACCGAAATCTTTTACAATCCAAAATACCTGATTTGCTAGTGTGGCAGGTGATTCTGGTGTCCTCCCATCAAACCTTTTATTATTAACAGCAACTCTCGCTAGCTTTGTCAGATTTTTTTCTCGTTGATTTGAATATGAGTGTGATATTCCACTGCCATTAATACACAATTTTTTTAGAGACAAATCAGTTCTATAAAATTACAAAAGATTACAACAATACCTAATGAAAGCCTTTCAGTGTTCAGAAGTGCTTGCTGTTAGAAAATGAAATGCGTCCCCAAAAGAGAAAAAAAGAAAAAAGGAGCATTTCTTCCAAAAAGAGAACAATTAAGATAAACAATTTAGGGAATTATGTATTTCAAAACATCAATGATACTTCTTTCACATTCTCATTTAATATGGCAAATATATCAAATTGTTGCAAGGAACTGAGAGTACCGGCTGAGATACTTATTTCTCCTATCTGCAGATGCTCGGGAAAGGGCTTCTTTAGGGCTTGAAACCATATCATCGTCAAGGCTGAGCTTTGTCTTCAAATCATCTGGCAGTGCCTGCAGATCAAGAGCATTAGCAGCATGCAAATGTTGGGAAGAATGCAAAATAAAACAGGAAGCATCTTACCATAACATCATTCACAAGTTTCTCCAGTTGAATTTGTTCTATGTAAGTGCGGGGAACATAGGAACCTTCCAATCCCAGCTGCTCCGCAACGTATTTAACGTATAAACGATCTCTACCTTGCACCTTTATTGCAAGATCAGCAGAATTTAGTTAGTTCCAACTTCTAAAACAGTTAATTGCATAAGCTTTGAAACATCATTGAATTCAGCAACAGCCAACTTTATAGTTAGCTTGGTTGTTTTTCAGAAGAAACAATCCAAAAAAACATAGCACAACTGTCAAATATTTTACAAATTATTCAATTACGACAAATTCCTGACCAAAGGAAGAGAGAGAGATTAAAAGTTATAAGACAGATATCTTTCTTAGGCCAAGTGCTATGCAGCTTTGTAATGTCTCTAGATGGCAGCAAAGATGCCGAGTTGAAAGAGAACTTTAAGAAAAACTAAACTAATTCATTTTGAGAATTCCAAAGTAGCAACTAACCATAAAATTGCAATAAAATGGTTCCAGTATATAAAGGCCATTTGAAGATAAAAGCATGATAATCCACAAACTAAAATCACATAATGAAAACCAAAGAGGCAAAATTGGTGAATCAGCAACTGATTTATAATTTAACAGAATCAGAAAAGGAATATTATCACAAAAATCATCTGGCTAATTCCAGAATGGGATAAGGCTCTGAGGGGTAGAGATGAACAGGACTGCATCTCCAACATCATTATGCAACATAATTACACATACACTACTTAATGGAAAACAGAAAAATAATAAGAGTTTATTATCGAGAGTCCGTATTGCAGCAACTGTACCTCATGGTAAAGTACTTTGGCATTTTTACGTCAAACAGAAGGAGAAAATACATTAAAAATATACATCATTATCGTTATCTTTTTCAGCCAAAATTCGTTGCTGTAGTGAAGGCATCACTATTATTAGCAAAAGAACATAAGTTGGTGTCAAATAAAGACAGACTAGCATGTGATCACAAGGCATGAAAGACAAGAACCTAACAGTATAACTGAGGAAGACAGTCCACTGGAGTCCAAAAAATATCTAAGAAATAGATGAATGAGAGAAAATACCTGAACATACTTGCGATTAAGTTGTTCTAACCAATCAGTTTTGACACACACCCTATCATCAGAGAAGATATAGCTGCTTCTTTTCAGTATGGTAGCAATTGTATATCCCAAAGCCATCAAGCCTCCAAGAAGACGCACGCTAACTTCAAAGGTTATTCTAGGTGATATTATGAACGGACTATCTGTAACCCATTCCTGAGAACATGTAAAACTGGTCAGCAACCCTAAGATTTTTTCAACTTTTACATCTCTTTAATGACTATAAAGACAATCCTCAAATGGTAAATGAACGAAACTCAATCCACTGCTGAAATCCAAATCTAACTTAGCTTCTTAGGAAATTTTCCATTTATATGCTTTGCTCAACTATATTTTCATTTAAGCATATGGAGCTGTTAAGTTTTAAGATCTGTATAATTCAGCTCCCTACTTAACTAGTGATGTTAATCTTAGCTTCTACATTTCTGTTATCTCAACTATAATATCCTTTTCATCATTAGGACCACAATCATACTGAGAGATGATAGCTGTTTACAAATTCTGAGATAGTTGAAGCATTTAGAGATTCCTTTAAAAAGCATATAGCAAGGCGCACTGTGGCCTCTGGCAAAAGAAGTGTATACCATATGGCATTCATAATCAAGCAATTTAAGCATATTTTTCAGACAATAGAGAGTGAGAGAGAGAGAGCTCATCATCCAATACTAGAGAAAAGAATGCATTAATCTGTAATATCTCCCGATAAAAATATTCTCTAGAATCCACAACTAAAATCCTTATTTATAAATAAAGTTAGTCCTTCACAATAATGCAAGCATATTTACTGGATGATGATGGGACAACATGAGATCAGAATTTCTGGAATAAATATATGAATAGTTTTGCTAAATGCTGCAATGTTCTCATCAATCACTAAGCTGCTGACCAAGCTTATTTCTAAGATATACATTAGTTTCAAGAAGGGGATTAAATTTACAATCATCGAACCTCGAACATAAGATTGTATTTGCCATCCCTGTTCCTCATCCTCAGATAAGATTGACAAGCTTCAGGATCTTCACCAGGTGGCAGAAGATAAATGTCATAAGTTTCCTCTGTAGTTTCTTTATGTTCTTCAGAAACAACAGCCTTGATGTCATCAACTGTCACTTGCTTTCCTGACTACAATGATAGAAAGCACTCAATGCTAAATTTGGAATTTGGAAAAGGAGATTGTCATAAAAATGAACTTTTAAGCCTAAAATCACCCTAACTTTGATCTAAAAGTTACATGGATATTGACCTTCAAAATGTAAGTGGGGTTCTGAAATCCCGAAAAGGGGTTAAACTTATTGATAATTTTGATGTGAGCAGTTTGGAGATCTGGCTCAATAAAGGCCTTGTACATAGGATATACCTGTGGGAAGAAGTGATGAGAACTACCACATAGGTTAATCTTTTCAGTAAAAGAAAAAAATATCTACATCAATTGCAATTGGTAAACATTGATTAAGGAAACTCAGTCAAACAGCTTATAGAAATTATCTTAACATGAGATAAGTGAACAGACCGTTTCAGAGATTTGATGGATTATTTCTTCAGGCTCTTGGCCAGCACGTTGAATGTCACGCAAAACTCGCTTAACAAGGTCAAAGTGAACCCCACCTGTGACAGACACACGAAGATCCAGAAGAGGCCGTAATCTTTCACTTAAGGCATATATGCCTTCAATGATCACAATGCGAGAGCTAGGGACTTCAAGTGTCCTATTAGGAGTATCAATATAACCATGGATCAAGAGCATTAACAGCAGATAAATAAGTGGGTCAAATATATCATTAAAATGGTATATTAAGTGAAGCAAACAGATGATACGTAAATTATCAACACGTGAGAACGGCTTGTAAGCTACTAAGTATGTAAAGGTTCAAATAAACCAGAAGATATATGAAATAGCAGCATTTATGTTTTTCTTCATTGATTAATGACATAATAAAGCTCTTAAGTTCCATCATCTTTGCTCTATTTATTTATCTATTTGATAGAAAGAGGATGAAATCTAATCTTTTTTGCTTTATATCACTCCCTTGTCCCATCTTATCCAAGCTGAAAGCTGAAGGTGCCATTACAACCAGTGAAAAGTCTATAAGTCTTACAGAATAGAGAGAAGAGAGGTACACAACCTGTAACCTACGCGAGAACTAGACTTGAAGTCATATATTGGGACTTGAACGGCTTTCCCCGCCTTTAGACCATGTATGTTTTCCAGCAGCGTGTCATAATCTGTCAAGCGTGGGTCTGTTTCAAAACACTATACCAATTAGAGCTCTACCATGCATCCTTTCCTCATCTTCAATCATCATACTCAAAAATCTATCTGGAAAATACAAAGGAGCTGAACAAACTTAAATAATATTTTCAAGAGTACTACAATAAACAAGTTGATTATATATGCAACAGATGATAGGAAAATAACAGATCACTCCTCTCATGATCTCAAATATACATAGTCTATAAAAGATAAACAAATAAATAAAATAAACTCAGTTGAACAGTAAATAGCTAAGGATATTTGACACTTATAAAGAGTAGTTTAACAATCTATAATTAGCAAAGTGAGTTATCAAGACAAAAAATAAATAGAAATACCATTTACGACATAGTTGGCATTTCAAAAATAAAAAATAAAAATAAAAATAAAGCATATCAAATCAGAGTTGGGTTGAAGTAATAATCGCTGATCTAAAAGATCTACTCAATGAAGAATTGGGTACAGCAGTTTCTATAAGATCTAGGTTGTTTTAGATTATGGACTCGGAGAAGTTAAAGACAAGAGTCAGAAAAAATATGTTAAGCCATATGATTAATTCTATCATCTAGGATAGAATATAAGAAACAGTCCCTGAAATGAATTTAGAAGCTTTTACATAAACTATGTAACAAATCTGATTATCCTCAATATTCAAAAGGCTAATAGACAAAATATCTTTAACAACAATATTCAATCCCAGGCAACTTGAGAGGATATGAAAATTACCATCAAAGTTTCCATCAATGATGCGACTAGAATCATTGTAGTTGTCCATTGTTATGATGGCAATACTAGGCATGAAGTTGAGCACCTTCTCAGTGAAGACAGTCTTTCCAGCTCCAGAAGGACCTGCTACTCCAACTAAAATTATCCCATCATTCTTTTGAGCCAACAATTGGCATGCACGAATTACTATGAAAAAGCCTTTCTCAAATGACAGTTGATCTTCTATTGGAACAATCTCATAGCGTTCAGAGTCCTTTTTCTTAACCAATTGAACCTGATCCCGCAAGAGACCAGAACGCCGACGAGGTGAATCAGCGCCAGAGGAAGTGTCCTGAGCCATTTAAAAGCTAAAATATATATTTCCTCCTATGCTGCAGGATACATTTAAATGAAAATAGAAAACTTCAGGCTAGTTCTTGTTGAGATTCTGCTGAATTTCTCACCACATTATATAATAACTAGTGCACAAACTGATAAAATTCATACAATTTGGTAAAGCAACTTCAGCCCCATCATTTTTATTACATTGTTGCTCCACTCCGTTAAAATAAATACGTACATTAAAAAAAAAAAAAAAAACTAAACTAAATAAAACAAAGCAAAGAAAAACAAAACAAAAAGTTCCTCTATTGAAAAACAGATCGAGAAGAACATCTCGCAACATCAGATATAAATCATAAAATTATAACGCAAAACTACTTCATCATTTGCCACATGTATCACTCTTACCCACCCAGCTGCCCCATTCAATTTTCAAGTAGAATATAAGCTATGGCAACATAAGTGATACATATGTATTGGCCAGGCAAACGACTAACGTAAATTGAGTATAATCCCTAATAATTTCTCATTGGCCGGACATGTTACACCAATACTTCCTGCACAGAAATCTTTTAACGGCATATATAGCAAAAAAAACAAAACTTTCTCCGGATACACATTTCATAAGTGTTTTGAATCAACCATAACATAGAACACAAAGTAAGCAGAAATGATAAAAGGCTGCAAATAAATTGCAAACCAAAATCAGTACATTTTCTTAATTAATTAATTCATGCCAAATAGTCCTGAAAATAAAACTAGTAATCTTCCAAGTAATAGATCAAAAGTGAATATAGCCGCATACATTTTGAATAGTTAATAAAAGCAAGAGACACAAGCTTTTACTTCATGGCGCTATAATCATGAACCATATAGCAATTTATATCATCATTACATTCTAAAAATTAAAACACATGCAGCATACATATGAAAGCAACCTGTTACAGGCGAGCTAAGTTAGACAAACGCATTTTCACAGTCTATATTGAACTGGGTGAAGTTTCAATCTCATTACCTCAAAGACATAAGGCAAGAAATCACCAACTAGGCAACCACAGAAAAAAAATTCAAACAATAAAGTCATAAAGATATATGACTTTCATGAAGACCCAATAAATCACATAAAACCAGTCACTAAGGAATTGATCAAGCACATCATTTGGACATGCATGCACCAAAACTATACACTCAAGCAACCAATTCAGCAACTCTTAACACCTAGGCAAAAACAACCAACACCCAGAACGCAAAATCCAAAATCAACAACAACCCAGAAGTGAAAATAATAATAATAATAATAATAATACAAGCATGACATAAAAGAGCTAGCCGAGATCACCCTGAAACAAGTATACAAAAATCTTGGAAAAATTAAACAAGTCTTGATAATAAGCATATGTTATGCAGGTACCTTAATGTGGAGGCAGCTTCAGCTTGTGTGTAATATAATACAAAGTAGAGTGAATTGTTGGAGTTCCTGGTTATGGACAGAGAGAGGGTTCTGGGCTTTTCATGGGAGGTGTTGGGATTCTTGTGATGCTTCTGAAGACAGAGAGAACAGGTGGCGAGTTGTTATTGGACAGAATAAAAGAGATGGACGTAGTACTTTGGATATAAATTTCAGACAGATGTCATGGATTATTCGATGAATGGAATGGAACGAACTTAATGTCTTGTCTTTTTCTTACTTTATTTATTATTTTTCTTTGTCTTTTCCTTATTTTATTTATTATTTTTCTTGTCTTTTCCTTACTTTATTATATGTAAATATGAATTTTGATAAATAAAAAAAAGTTAGGATAAATCTATTGTATTATGATATTAATATATATTTAAATGATTTTGACAACTTAAAATGGAGTCTGAGTTTGATGATCTAATGGTCTAAAGTTTTAAATCATGTACTGTAAATTAATATATATATTGACCCACATATAAAATTTAAAGAAGATTTATAAGGCTCGATCTACAAATATTAAATTTATACCTACTAATTTAAGTTTTTAATTGAAGTAAAAAATTTAATGTATTTGATTTTGAAAGTCATTTGTTATTTGTATTTTAAAATTATAATTTATTATGTTTTGTAATTATGATATTTTAAAAATATCATAATTATAAAAAAAATAAAATTCAACTATTAACTTATGATTATATAAATATATCACATATCATATCGTTACGTTGGTACATAAACTTTTTCACTGTATGAGGGGAGTGGCTAGAGTCCAACTGCTGTACCCATACAGTAGGTGTATAGGCCATCGGACTCGGGAGTTATGTTAAGAATGTAATATGACATATAACTGGTTCTTCTCATAGCCTTCTATCTGGCTTTTTTTTTTTTTTTAAATAACCCCTTTTGAGGTCCTTTTTTCAAACATGACCCATTTCTTGTATTTGAATAAATCTAACACCTTTTACACTTGAAATGTCTAAATTGCCCTTGTTAGTTATTATGAAAAGATGACTTGAAATAGCCCTTGTTAGTTATTATGAAAAGATGACTCGAAATACAAACACTCACTCTCTAGCACTGGCACCCCAAAACAAGAAACTCAACAATTTCTCACAAAAGGATTGTGAAGCCAGTGAGTGAAGATTGAAATCAAAGAAGTTGATTGTTGAGTCAACATTGAAAAAGTGAAGGTAATTCCTAAAGCCTTATTCATAGTGTTGATAACTATTGTTATGTAAAGTCAGGTTTAGATTTATCTTTTAGATTTGTTTTTTAGATTTGTTTTTTCCATTGTTTATGTTTGATATGGACCATGTTGAAGAAAAATAAGTATTGAAACTGTGGTTTTATAGTCTAAAAATGTTTTGCACGACTCTTTTCTCCAAAAAGTCGTGCTGCACGACCCTTGTCTCCAAACAGTCGTGCTGCACAACTCTTCTCCCCAAACAGTCGTGCTGCATGACTCTTTTTTCTAATCAGTCATGGTACATAATGTTTGTCTCCAAATAGTCGTGCTGCACAATGCTTTTCGTAAAGTAGTTGTGCAACTTTTTAAGTTTAGAGAAAATGCGTAATTTGAGATATAATGCATATTTACCTCAAATTTCTTACGTTATAACATGTTTAATTCCCTAATGAAACCATTGTTTCAATTTTTACCAATACAAATAATTTTACACATTTTGAATTTGAATTAATTGTATTGTTTTCTACTTGCCTTGCAGGCTTCAGTAAATGGATAATGTTCGTTTTCCTATTGTGTATGATGGTGAATGGATGTCGACTGGCAGAGAATATTTTTTCAATTGTCGTAGAAGTAAAAGGGTGACTTTGCCTATGTCAACAACCTATGAAGAGTTAGTTCGTAAAGTTTATGAAGCCACCAATAAATCATTAGCGGAAAACGCCTTTTCATTACAATATGTGTTAAGGGCACATATTCCACTTCCTCTATCAATAGTAGAAAGTGATGATGATTTAAAATATTTTTTAGAAGAAAACCTCAATGTGGACCCTTCAAATAGGATCCCCTTATGCGCAATTGTTGAACTCCGTTCACATGAAATTGATATTAAAAATTGTAAGGGTTCGAGGGAGGGTAGTAACCAATTTCCTACCAGTCTTCCCGCAACATACCCAAAAGAACGTTGTCATGCAATTCCATCTACTATTAATGAAGATGATATGCTGGAAGAACCATTAGTTAATAATGATCTCGATGCTAGTCACGTGGATGATTTTCAAAATTTTGATCATGTCCAATCACCAGAATCGCCTTCATATGATATTTCTCAATCAAATCCTGAAGGTTATTTTCGTAGAGGTAATGGGCTTTCAAGTAATCATGATCTGGGGAGTAATTCAAATTCGTTTGCATCTTCTAATGTTTAGTCATCATCTAGACTTTCTGATAGTAACACTTATGTATATGTAAGCACTGTGTTCAAGAATAAGAGTGATTTGCAAAGCAAGATTAGCATTTTAGCAGTAAGAAGGAACTTTCAGTCTAGAATACAAAAGTCCAGCAAAACCCTTTACAAGATAGCATGTATAGATGAATTTTGCAAGTGGCGACTTCGTGCTATGAAACTTAAGAATTGTGATCTTTTTAAGGTGACAAAGTTTTGTGACACACATACATGTGCTCTTGACATTCTTAAGCGAGATCATCGTCAAGCTACATCAAAGTTAATTGCTATGGATATTCATGAGAAGTACAATGATATTGGAGTAACTTATAGGCCTAATGATATTAGACATGATGTAGCAAAAAAGTTTGGAATTCATATTTCTTATGGAAAGGCATGGCAAGCCCGGAAGCATGCGTTAGAGTTGGTTCGGGGTTTACCGAAAGATTCATTCAGGTTATTGGCAAGATATTGTCATATGTTAGAAGAGCGTAATCACGGCACTATCACTCATATACATACTGATCCATATGACCATTTCTTATATTTCTTTTTGCCTTGGGTGCTTCCATACGTGGCTTTAGAACTTATATAAGGCCCGTTGTTACTGAGATGGGACTTTTTTGAAGGGCAAATATAGAGGCACCCTACTTGTGGCTGCATGTATGGATGTAATAATCAAATTTATCCTTTGGCATTTGGTGTTGTCGACTCCGAAAATGATGCATCGTGGGAATGGTTTTTAACCAAATTGAAAGATGTCGTTGATACTGTTGAAGATCTTGTGATAATCTCTGATCGTCAAAAAAGCATAGGCAAGGGGTGGGTAAAGCATTTCCTGATGCTCAACATGGTGCTTGTGTGTATCATATTTCACAAAAGCTTAGGGCCAAATTAAATGATATGGTTATAAGTGATATTTTCTTTACAGCCAACAAAGTTTATCGTTAATATGAGTTCGAGGACCTAATGCAACAAATTAATGGTATCGACTATCGTATTGCACACTATATACACGAAGCTGGGTAAGCCAAGTGGGCTCGTTCGTATTTTGATGGCAGAAGGTATAGTATTTTGACAACCAATATTGCAGAGTGCTTGAATGGTGTTCTTAAGGAAGCACAAGAGTTTCCCATTATGAAGCTAGTGGATCATATTGTATCATAGGTGTTGCAAAAATGGTTTTGTACATGTAGGGAGGCGGCAATTAACATGACAACTCCACTAACAAGATGGGCTGAAAAACAATTGAAGAATGTACAAGGAAGGCCTTTCTTATAGAGTAGTACCAATTAGCCTACACGAGTTTACTGTTAAATATGGATATTTAGATGGTCATGTAGACTTGCATGCAAGAACATGTAGCTGCTGAGAATTCCAGGTTGAACAGTTACCATGCAAACATGTTATTACAGTGTGTAGAGTTCGTAACTTATCAGTCTATAATTTTAGTCATCTCTTTTATAAGTCTGAAGTCCTAGTAGCTGCATATGCAGAGGCTATCTATCATGTTGGTTCGTCTAAAGAGTGGGACATCCCAAATGAAGTTGAGGAGCGTATAATATTACCCCTCGCAAAATGTCGCAAACGGGGTCGGTAAAAGAAGAATCGAATTTCGTCGTTGGGTGAAGAAAGGACATTACGTAAATGTGGGAGGTGTGGTGGCACAAGTCATAATCGGAAGACATGCCGTTTGATGAATCCGCTATCAACCCAAAGAAATCAGGAGGCTCCATCAAATGATACTGGTGGTATACGTTTATTGTCTACATATTGTCCTTATAATGAGTTAACATAGTCACAGTGTTTATAACTAACAATTGCTCATTTATTTTTGTGATTTTACGGCATAATATATGATATCATACATGAAGGTATAAGAGCTTGGGCTTGGTACATGCCATGTGGGGAGTAACCACATCATGAATATGATAACAACCACATGTTGCTACTGCTTATTAAAAGCATTACTTGAAGGAATGGATGTATGTGTTGTAATCGTTTGATTGGACATTTTAGTGGTTGATGTTATTGACTAATGACTTCAATTTTCAAAATTATTATTAAGTCGTTCATGTATTCCGGTTAGCCATGTCAATGTAATACAATTTTATTTCCCTTACATTGTAATTATCTATAATATCAATACAAAATGACAAGAGTAACGTCTAAAACAGGACAACTGCATCGCACAACTACGCTGTGTTCGTGCCCATCCTATCAAGCAACGAGTTGTGGCTTTTCACTCCCCCAAGTCGTGTAGTAGTTGTGAACATCATACATATTTGCTCTATTACTTTCCACGACCATGTCCTCATTTTAAGACCCATTCATGCATCTAAATGAGTTGTGACATCTTACACAATGTGGTTGTACAGCAAATGAATCGATACATTAAGAAAAGCATCACTATTTTCTACACCACTACATGGACAACCCAGACGTGTAAAATTGTTAAATACAACCATCTCTCGGTCAGGTAGTAAAAAAAACTTAGGAAAAACTCCACAATCAATTAGCATGACTAAAGTCGTGGTACTTGAAGGACATGGTCGTGCGCAAATTAAAATAAAAAATTTGGCACAAGGCATGACCTGGTCGTGCAATGAATAAAATCAACTGCAAAACCACTAAGTGTTGCATGACTTGGTCATGCACAAATTACAGTCAGAAATTTGGCACGACCTAGTCGCGCTAATTGCACGACTAGGTCATGCAACAAAGTGAAATCGGTTCTGTTGCACTACTGGGTTATGCTATCAGCACAACCTGGTCGTGCAGTGAATAAAACTGCAAAACCACTAAATGTTGGACGACCCAATTGTGCAAATTGCATGACCTGGTCGTGCACAACTATGAAACCAAAAATTTTGCACGACCTAATCGTGCTACATGCATGACCTGGTCGTGTAGTAAATGTGAAAATGGAAATTTTGCACGACGTGGTCGTGCAAAGTTACAGATTTAAAATAGTCACCCTTACAACTTTTTATAGATATCATTATTTTAACCACGATGCCGTTGTGCTTTTTCTGTGTAAACCTGACCAAAAATAGAGGAACATTCGAAAGACGATGACTCATCCTTCCCTATATAACACGAATATTTTTCGCATTTGAAGCAATTTCCTTCTAAAGGTTTTGTAAGGGTGAAATGAATTACAGCCAACTGCAAATAGGACTAAAAATGCCTAAAATATCGTAAGAAGTTAAAGGATGACGTGTTTAAAATTGTTATTGATAGCATGTAGAGCATCGTAGTAGATATGAATCAAGCGATAAATGTTTTCTCTAACTCGAGATTTCTCATCTGCATTTTCGTCATATGGTAGCCAATTTATTAGTGCCTGCCAACTATCAGCTACCATAAGTAAGCAAAAGCCAAGAGACTTAAAAAAATTGGCATATAATTATCAAAATGTTACAACTATTCAATAACTTATACATCGATACAAAGACGATAAAATCAGTAAAGGTTATATGAATCTGCAATTACTCATTCCATTGAATCAAAGACATATATCCAAAAGAGCATTACAGAGTTTGAGAGGAGTTGCAAGAACATAATATAGGTTACTTTTTGATGGAGTGTCACCAAACTCAAAAAAAGGTCCATTTTGTCATGGTTTGTAAAATGTGAAATGTCAACATGGTGTAGCAACTCATTTCCACGATCTCATATCAAACATATCTGCCGCTAACTCCTTCTTATAGTTTCGAGCATGGTCTGGATGACGTATATCTTCCATAGACTCACCAGTAGTCAGACAACGAAGATACAATATAACAAAAAATCCACAATCTCCACTGCACGAGAAAAAAAAATAATGGTTAGTTGCTTGTTCAAGAAAGGATATTATGATAAAAGAAACAAGTTTAACGATAAATTGGAGTGACACCTTATCTGTTGTTAGGGAACACCTTGAACTCGAATGACTGGCCATGGATCTACACCACCACTGTTCTTCCCATCAATGGCCTGTAGCAATAAAGGAATCATATGTGCATATGGCGCCATTTGACTTTGAAATTCATCATCCGTGTATAGATTGTGGTCCGAGTCATATACATCGATTTTGCTTTTTTTCACGTTAACAACTTCCAACACTCAATGAATTCGCCCAACATTTATTGGAATGAAAACCTAAGAAGCGACCAAACATATAAAAGGCAAGTCATGTGAGACATAATCACAAAATAAGCATATTCATAGATATGAAGTGGTGCTATATTTTTTTTACTCACCCTCTCCGCAGACAACCATGACATGCCTTCAAATTTGCTTTCACCTTTAGCATATTGGATGCATTTGTCATCATTCTCAGACTAAAGTGGTTATTGTTTTTCAAATAATGAGAATTTTGCGGACAAGATTTGTTGCACATCACACAAGGCAGTTAATCAATACACATAATAAATCATGATTTCTCCCTAATCACGTCATTATGATTACATACATACCTTTAAAAAACAATCCATTATTGCATATAGACCACTTTGATTTGCATATCTGTGCCTCATGAACCAAAATGCGGCATCTATGTGCTGTGATCATGAAAACATTTTAGTTGAAAGTAGCTTATAAATGACATGCACTAATATGTTGACTTCCATACATACCTGATAAGTGTCTATTTATATATCATTTTCATATCAATTCGTCCATGTTTCTTTGCTATATTCCTTGGTATTTTTATGTTTTTGTGTGGTTTTGATGTTTGTAGGAGTTTTGGAGCAACTTGCACAAAAATGGAGTAAAACCCTTCATTTTCACCTCTGCTAGTCACCATCTTCTCGGATTTAATTGTATTGATATACAATGAACCCGATGACATATTATATACCGTTGGAAAGCTCTCGAAGTCTATTTTCTGGAGAAATTTACGGTTTATAAATCCATTCAGTGTACCAAAAGTTGTAATCAAAACAGTGTGAGAAGTATAGAAATGTAATTCCACAATCACTGTAGCATGTATAATACGGGACACTGTAGCAAGTTACTGTAGCAGAGTATTTAAACACATTTTAGGGTTTTATTTTCATAACTTGAAGAGGGGAAAACGTGGGAGGAGGCTGCATTTCTGGATTTCTCTCATCCCTTGGAGTTCTTGAAGGAGAAAGAAGATTTTGAAAGAGGAGGAACTACAATTCCAAGAAGATTCATCTACAAAGAAGATTTTCAAAGAATTTGCTAAGTTCTTTCTTTCCTTTTCAATTCTGGAATTTCTCTGTATTGTATTTGTTATTCTGATTGAATATGTGTAACTAAATCTGAATTGGTTGAGGGTGATTTCAAAGCCCTTGATATGGATTTTGTGAGTTGATTGTGTAAGAAATTGTTATCCAATTCTCTAATTGAAGTTGCTTGTATTTTCCCATATCTAATGCTTATGATTGCTTACTGATTGTATTTGGAATGGCCAACTGAATATAATCTGTTGTTGTCTATTGCTAGATTAGAAATCTTGATCCGTAATTGTCATGAATTTCCAATCATTAGTAGCAAAATTGTGATCAGAGATTGCAATTGGAAAATACAACCTAGGTTAAATAATCCGAACTTGTGTGATTATTGCTTAGATCAACCTGTCTTTCTTTTTGTAATGCTTCCATTGAATTAAACTTAGAGAGCTTATTCTAGGTTGTTTAATGGATAGAGATTAAATAAAGAGTTGTTTTATTTAACAACAAAGTAAGGAAAGATTGGGGTAACAGAGCTTGTTGTTATCTACGGTTGATAATTCAATGCTATAATTGGATGACAATTCTATGTTAATTCACAAATTCATATCTTATGGCAGAGAAAGAACCCTTAACCAAGTTTCTCTCATTGATTTTTCACTCAAATTAACTTTTTTGTTATTCTTTATTTGCATTTATTTCATTTAGTTAATCAATCAACAAAACCCCCCTCATTTAGTTTATTGTTGCTGGAAATAACAAATTCAATTAGAATCAATCCTCGTGGGAACGATATCTTACTCATCACTTTATTACTTGTGCGACTAGTATACTTGCTAGTTTCGAACGCATCAAGTTTTTGGCGCCGTTGCCGGGGATTGATTTTCTAATCGATTTGTTATTTTGTTTTCATTGTTGATTCATATTTTGTTTGTTTTTCTTTTCTGATTGTTTGTGTTTAGACAACATGGCAGTAAACTTCCAATCAATTCAGTAGCGGATTTGAGCCACAATTACCATGGAGAGTAAATGAGGTAAGCACTCGAACATTGAACAACAACTTTCTGAGCTAACTCTCTTGTGGAAAACATGGCTGTAGGAGATATGCAGAAATCTTATGAATGTGGGTATATTTACCATGGAGCATCCAATCGACATGTATCCAACTTTACAAGAAGAATATATGGAACAAGCCAATGCCATGGATAGATTTCCAGGACAAACAAGGCAATGGTATGATCCTTTCTCTAACACTTACAATGCTAGATGGGAAGATCACCATAATTTCAGTTACTGGAATCATCAACCAATCACTCCAAATGTGATACCAAATCGGCCACAAGGTTTCAATCAACCTAGAGTGCAGCAACCATTTCAAATGCAACCACCACCAATGCCACAACCAGCACCACAACCAGCTTCAGAAAACTCAGGTATGTCACTCCAGGATATTGTTAATGCACTTGCCACTAACACAATGCAATTCCAGCAGGAAACTGGGGCAAGTATCCAAAACCTGGCAAATCAAATGGGACAATTGGCCACTAGTATGAGCAAATTCGAGGGCCAAGGCTCAGAAGAATTATCTTGTCAAACAGTGATCAATCCAAGAGAGAATTCTTGTGCGATAACTTTGCAAAATTGAGAGCAATTAGATGTCCTGCCAAAGAAATCACAAACTGATGAAGGAGATGACACCACTTCCACCATGAACAAAACACTGATTTCTCAGGTAAATCCTATAACTCCCATTCCTTCATATGTTTCTCCTCCACTTTTTCCTAGTAGATTTGCAAAATCGAAGGAGGAACAAGAACAAGAAATCCTGGAAACTTCTCACAAAATCGAGGTAAATATACCACTTCTGGATGCTATCGAGCAAGTACCTCATTATACAAAATGTCTCAAGGAGTTATGCACCAGCAAAAGAAAGTTAAAAAGAAATGAGAAAGTAAGTGTGGGGGAAGATGTTTCAGTTGTATTGCAAAGAAAAATTCCTCCAAAGTGCAAAGATCAGGTACGTTCACCATGCCATGCACCATTGGTAAAACCAAGTTTGAAAGAGTTATGTTAGATTTAGAAGCATCTATTAACATCATGCCATATTCTATTTATGCTTCTTTAAATCTTGGACCTTTTGCGGAAATTGGTATTACCATTCAAATTGCTGATCGTTTTAATGCATATACCAAAAGAGTTGTGGAAGATGTGCTTGTGCAGGTGAATCAATTGGTTTTCCCAGCAAACTCTTATGTTCTTGAAATAGAGGATGAGACATCTCCTAATCCAACACCGATTCTTATAGGGAGACCATTCTCGAAAACTGCTAGAACCAAGATTGATGTTCATGATGGCACTCTCACCATAGTGTTTGATGGCAAGGTGATCCGTTTCAATATTTTTGAGGCAATGAGGTACCCTAGTGACTTATATTCTGTTTTTGTAGTTGACGTTACTGATTCTCTGCCACAACAATGTTTTGAGTTAACTTGCAAGAATGGATTGGATGTAGCTATTAGTGAGCACATAGGGACAGAAAATTCTAAGGAATCAAGAATTTTGATACAAGTGTCTAAAGAAGTGAAGGAAGCTCTGGCAAGCTTAGATGAGACTATAGCCATAACCATAAGCAGGTATGATGTTTCGTATATTGAATTGTCTTTATCTAATGAGAAACTTCTTCATTCTGTGATGAAGGCCAATACCGTAGAGCTTAAGTCACTTCCAGATCATTTGAATCATGGATTCTTGGGTGAGAATGGTACTTTGACAATTATAATAGAAATGGGTCTTGCACCAATACAAGAAGTGAAACTCGTCCAAGTACTTAGAGATCACAAAATGGCTATTGAGTGGACAAGTGCTCACATCCAAGGCCCAGCCATATGCGTGCACCATTTCTTGTGGAAAGAAGGATCCAAGCCCACTAGTGAAGCACATCGAAGATTGGATCCTCCCATGATGGAACCCACGTCGGGCTGAGGACGTTAAACCAAGCGCTTATTGGGAGGCAACCCAATATTTTTGAAAAATAAATAAAAGAAAAGAAAAAAATAAAATAAGGTAATAATGATCGATTTTTGTGTCTCGAGGAGATTCCTTTGTAGGCCATCAAATTGATCAGGTTTTATCTCTCTTTGCCATCTGTCTTATTTGTTATATTATTAATATATATATATATATATATATATATTATATATATATTTATATATATATAATTACTTGTTTTTGACTTTTGTTTGCTTTCGTGTTGTTATCTCTTTATGTGTTTTAGTTTCTTTCTGCTCTTTTTTTTCGTTTTTTGTTTAATTTGATTATTTCGTACTTTGTGCTCATTTGTGCAACAGCTTGAGGAAACACCGAAACAAGAATTGAAGCCATTGCTTGAAGGTTTGAAGCGTGCATATCTTGGAGAAGAATAGACTCAAATCGCATTACGGTAATATCTTCCTTTTCTCCTCTTCAATGGATGCCGATATCTTTCTGTCGAACCTTCGTAAATATTTCCCTTCACTTCCTCAAAATGCTGTGTTTAAAATTTATAAAGTACGAATGACTAGACTTTGGGCGTTGATGCTCCTAAATGTGCCTGCGGATCCGATGCTTATCGTTCATTAGGTTTGTATCAGAATAGAGAAGATAAACTTTCATTTATTAAGAATGGTTTGAGTAATGAGTCGCTGGATAATGTTTTATTAACTCTTGAGTCACATTCTTGTGGACTTGTTCAGCGTGAATTGCTTAATCTATGGACACAATTTCGTGATGAATTGCAGTGTTATAGTCTAGGGAATCTGACTAAAAACGACCCTGTTTGCCAGTTTATAAGAAAACTGGATGGGAAGCAAATCCCGACTCATAGAACGCGTTTCAGCCGTTACTGGACGTAAAACCAGAGGAAGATGTGAGCCACAATCACAACTACTTGTATATTTGAATGTGTGTTGTTGTTGTCGAATTTTATTTTTTCTTGTTTCGTTTGATCTGATTATCAATGTTGTTTTTGTGTTGTTGTTGTTTTTTGATTTTGTTTGTTTTAATTTCAAGTTTTCTTTTTGACAAACCATATGACTACCCTATGGCATAAGTACACGTGGGAGACAAGTGTGGAGGTTTTGTCAACCTCCACCGAAAGTGTATCTCCATTTTAATGCTTCACGTGGGAGACAAGTGTGGCGGTTTTGTCAAACCCCACCGAAAGTGTATCTCCATTTTCCATGCTTCACGTGGGAGACAAGTGTGTAGGTTTTGTCAAACCTCGCCGAAAGCATATCTCATTTTTTCAAATCTTGGGGCGATAAATCTGCATCGAGCAACTCCCACCGAAATTATGTCCCATGTGTCAAATTTGAGAGTTTTACGTGTGTATATATCCATTTTGCATATTCTCAAATGTCATTTTATAACCTGTCTTGCACTTGAATCGCATAATACCTAACGCACATCATTGTCTTACACAAGTTTAGAGCACTTTTAGAAATGGAGAAAACACCAATTCTGCGATTCCAAAATATATGCGTATTTTGTGGATCGCAATTTGGTAAAGATGGAGAGTTTACAACAGCAGCTCTTGATCTTGGTAGGACATTAGCTGCGAGGGGTATTCCTTTGATTTACGGAGGGGGTAGTCTTGGGTTAATGGGGTGTGTGTCGACAGCTGCATCCTTAGGAGGAAGCAAAGTTCTCGGCATTATCCCTAAACCATTATCTGTACGAGATATCGTAGGCAACACCATGGGGGAAGAGTTACAGGTTTCTAGTATGCGTGAGCGTATTGCACATATGGTCATTAAATCTGATGCATTTATAGCTTTGCCCGGTGGTTATGGTACATTAGAGGAGATATTTCAAATCACCTCTTGAGCACAGCTAAACATCCATCGGAAACCCATTGGTTTGTTAAATGTCAATAATTTTTTTAATGGTTTGTTTTCTTTTCTTGATCAAACAGTAGAAAAAAACTTCATCTTACAGTCGGCGAGGCAAATCCTGGTTACAGCTTCAACTGCAGGGGAGTTAATTGACAAATTACAAGCATTCGTCTAGTCGCCTGATCCAACAATTGCTCGGATAGATTGGTTTGGAGAAGGCAATAAGAGGCGTAAACTGGATGTAACGCTCCTCTACTGTAATCCCCTATCACTGGTTTGTTTGTTTTTTGTTTGCTTTCTTTTTATTGTGTTTATTTGAGTTTTTTTATTGTCATTTCTTTTTGAGTTTTTTTCAGGTTGGTTTCTTTTTGTCCCAGGTATATTTTCTATCTTGGTTTTTTAGAGTGATTGGCTTAAAAAAGTGTAAGGTCCTCTTGAAACGCATTTGGTCTCTTAAATCCATAATGGCTGAATAAGGAGGCTAACTTCTAAACTTTTTAGACCCATTCTAACTAACTTGTTTTTGTTTGCTGACTTATTGAACTTTGTTATTTTATGAGTGAGTTTAGTTTTCCGTAATTTAGAGTTGTTATGTGTTTTTATCTTTATCAGTTTCGATTTTAAAAAAAAAATTGTGGAAAAACCAGAGAATGGCAGAATATAGGGTTTCCTTAACCCTTGAAACGCATTCTTCCTTAATAACTTTGTAGTTTGTTTATTTCATATTGTTTGAAGTGTCTTGTTTCTTGTGTTGTTCTTTCATAATAAAGGTATATAGGCTGGAAACCTTAAGTCTGCGGGCTACTGGTCCTAAGGATTGTTGAAATATACAATCTTGACTCAGGTGTAACAACGCCACGGACCTCTTTTCTTGCATTTTGTGGGTCGATGATAAGATAATGATTGAATTAAGAATAACTCTTGGAAAATGATAAGTGATGCATGGATCTGTGTGCTTGAAATGTTTATTGGTTTTCGCTTTGCTTTTGATTCCTTGTGCAATATTGAGCACTGAGCTATTATCACTAAGTTATTTGTTCACTTAGAGAAAGTTTATGTAATTTCAATGTTTCTTCAGACTTCAATGAATTCTAGAACTTGTTTGATGGTCACTCGAGGCGAAATCCTAGACTGTGCAACATTAGGGAAATGATTTAGGCCATCTTTGGACCGTTTGAGCCTTAATAGACAACCTTGACTGAAATTGATCCCTAGTTACCCCTTTGAGCCTCTGTAAGCCTTTTTCTTTGTTAACTCACTAAATGATTTCCTAACCTCAAATGAATTTGTTCCAAACAGTTTATCCCTTACCTATGAGCATGTAGATCATTCACAATTAAATTTTGAGCTATGTTTTGGTTTTGGGAAGTTGGAGGAGGTTGGGATGTGTCATGAGCAATGCAAGTGAGTTCTATTGTGTTTAAAAAAAAAGAAAAAAAGAAAAAAAAAGAAAAAAAGCCAATCTGTACTTATTATCCACATATTTACACATTGGGGACAATGTGTTGTTTAAGCGTGGGGGAGGGGAAGTGTAATAAAAAAAAGAAAAAAAGAAAAAAAGAAAAGAAAAGAACAAAAGAAGAAGAATAAGAGATCTATACCCTTAAGTGTTCTTAAAAAGAATGAAACAACAAAGTGTGGGGGTATAGTTTTCTTTTGTTTTCTGCAAAAAAAAAAAAAAGATTGAGTGTTCTAAATAAGTTTGGGGGAGTAACTTGGTGAATGGAAATAAAGTTGTGTTATAGGGTTGAGCTCTACATAGTCTTGAATGATTTATGTGTTTGTGGGTGATTTGAGCCAAATTATTATCCTTTATCATAACTTCACCCAAGCCAAACGTTACAAGCTTAATAAAGCCCTACTTGATCTTTAGTGTTGTGCTTGTCTACATTAGTGGACAGTGACTTGAAAAGCAAGCCTATGGAGTTCATTTATACGCACATTTTCACTATTAAATATGATTCATTTTTATGCATAAATTCATCCGGGTTACAAATGATTAGGTGAGAATGGCTCTACACACACACACATTGTAGGAATTGAAGTAGAGCGAAACTAATCTTTGCAATGAGATTCTTGATCAAGTGCATTATTTTGAAGTTTTCCTTGGGTTATAATTAAGTACAATCTTTGAGGCCTATTTGCAGATGAAGCATTTGTGTGTTTTAATTTTTTGTTGATTATATTTCGGTTTAGTTTTATTTCATATTGTCGTAGTTGCTCGAGGACTAGCAAAGTCTAAGTGTGGGGGAATTTAATAAGTGTATATTTATATATTGATGGCGTGTTCGAACCTAGCAAGTATCTAGTCGCACAGTAATAAAGTGATAAGTAAGATATCGTTCCCACGAGGATGGATTCTAATTGAATTTGTTATTTCCAGCAACAATAAACTAAATGGGGGGATTTTTGTTGAATGCTTTACTAAATGAAATAAGAATGCAAGTAAAGAATAACAAAACAGAAAGTAAATTTGAGTGAAAACTCAATGAGAGAAACCTGGTTAAGGGATCCTTCTCTGCCACAAGATATGGATTTGCTAATTAATCATAGAATTGTTATCCAATTACACCATTGAAATTATCAACCGTAGATAACAACAAGCTCTGTTATCCCAATCTTTCCTTACTTTGTTGTTAAATAAAACAAGCTCTTTATTTAATCTCTATCCATTAAACAACCTAGAACAAGCTCTCTGAGTTTAATTCAATGGATGCAGTATGATAAGAAAGATAGGTTGATCTAAGCAATAAACACACAAGCTCGGATTATTTAACTTAGGTTATATTCGCCAATTGTAATCTCTGATCACAATTTTGCTACTAATGATTAGAAATTCAAGACAATTACGGATCAAGATTTCTAGTCTAGCAATAGATAATATCCAGATTATATTCAGTTGGCCACCCAAATACAATCCAGCAAGCAATCATAAGCATTAGACATTGGAAAATACAAGCAACTTCAATTAGAGAATTGGATAACAACTTCTTGTACAATCAACTTACAAAAACCATATCAGGGGCTTTGAAATCACCCTCAACCAATTCAGATTCAGTTACACATGTTTAAGAACGTGGTAAATACAATACCACATGGAGACATTCCAGAAAATGAAAGGGAAGGGAAAAACTTAGCAAATTTGATGTAATTCTCTTTGGATTGTAGTTCTTCCTCTTTCCAAGCTTCATTTCTCCTTCAAGAACTCCAGAAGATGAAAGAATTCCAGAGCTGCAGCCTCCACCACGTTCTCCCCTCTTCAAGTTATGAAAATAAAACCCTAAAATGTGTTTAAATACTCTGCTACAGTGACTTGCTGCAGTGCCCCGTATTATACATGCTACAGTGGCTTGTGGAATTATATTTCTATACATCTCACACTGTTTTGATTACAACTTTTGGTACACCAAATGGATTTATAAACCGTAAATTTCTCCAGAAAATAGACTTCGAGAGCTTTCCAACGGTATATAACATGTCATCGGGTTCATTGTATATCAATACAATTAACTCCGAGAAGATCACTAACTAGCAGAGGTGAAAATGAAGGGTTTTACTCCATTTTTGTGCAAGTTGCTCCAAAACTCCTACAAACATCAAAACCACACAAAAACATAAAAATACCAGGAATATAGCAAAGAAACATGGACGAATTGATATGAAAATGATATATAAATAGACACTTATCAAATTCCCCCACACTTGACTTTGCTAGTCCTCGAGCAACTACGACAATATGAAATAAAACTAAACCGAAACAGAATCAACAAAAAAAATTAAAACACACAAATGCTTTATCTTGCAAATATGCCTCAAAGATTGTAATTAATTATAACCCAAGGAAAACTTCAAAATAATGCACTTGATCAAGAATTTCATCTCAAAGATTAGTTTCGCTTCACTTCAATTCCTCAAGTGTGTGTGTGTAGAGCCATTCTCACCTAATCACTTGTAACCCGTATGAGTTTATGCATAAAAATGAATCGTATTTAATATTGAAGATGTGTGTATAAATGAACTCCATAGGCTTGCTTTTCAATTCACTCTCCACTAATGTAGACATGCACAACACCAAGGATCAAGTAGGACTTTATTAAGCTTGTAACGTTGGGCTTGGGTGAATGTATGATAAAGGATAATAATTAGGCTCAAATCACCCACAAACACATAAAATCATTCAATATTATGTGGAGCTCAAGCCCATGACATAAAAAATTCATTCTTATTCATCAAATGACTCTCCCAAACTTATTCAGAACACTCGAACTCTCCTTTTTTTTCTTTTTTTTTCTTTTTTTTTTTGTAGAAAGCAAAAGAAACTACACCCCACACTTTGTTGTTTCATTCTTTTTAAGAACGTCCAAGGGTATAGAACTCTCTTTTTTTTCTTTTTTTTTTCTTTTTTTAACTGCAATTCCACTCCCCCACACTTAAACAATACATTGTCCTCAATGTTTAAGTACGTGGAAGATAAGTACAGATTTTTTTTCTCATTTTTTTTTTAACAAACATAATAAAACTCACTTGCATTGCTCATGGCATAATCCAACCTCCTCTAACTTCCCAAAACCAGAACATAGCTCAAAATGTAATTGCAAATGATTTACATGCTCATAGGTAAGGGATAAACTGTTTGGAACAAATTCAAATAAGGTTAGGAAATCTTTTAGTGAGTTAACAAAGAAAAAGGTTTACAGAGGCTCAAAAGGGTAACTAGGGATCAATTTCAGTCAAGGTTTGCTCTGAAGGCTCAAACGGTCCAAAGATGGCCTAAATCATTTCCCTAATGTTGCACAGTCTAGGATTTCGCCTCGAGTGACCCATCAAACAAGTTCTAGAATTCATTGAAATCTGGAGAAACACTTAAATTACATAAACTTTCTCTAAGTAAACAAATAACTCAGTGATAATGGCTCGGTGCTCAATTTTGTGCAAGGAATCAAAGGTAAAGCAAAAACTAATTAACATTTCAAGCACAAAGATCCATGCATCATTTATCATTTTCCAAGAGTTATTCTTAATTCAATCATTATCTTATCATCGACCCACAAAATGCAAGAAAGAGGTACGTGGCGTTGTTACACCTGAGTCAAGATTGTATATTTCAACAATCCTTAGGACCAGTAGCCCGCAGACTTAAGGTTTCCAGCCTATATACCTTTATTATGAAAGAACAAAACAAGAAACAAGACACTTCAAACAACATGAAATAAACAAACTACAGATTTATTGAGAGAGAATGCGTTTCAAGAGTTAAGAAAACCCCATATTCTGCCATTCTCAGGTTTTTCCACAATTGTTTTTTTTTTTTGAATCGAAACTGATAAAGATAAAAACACATAAAAACTCTAAATTACGCAAAACTAAACTCACTCAAAAATAACAAAAGTTCAACAAGTCAGCAAACAAACAAGTTAAGTTAAATGGGTTCTAAAAGTTTAGCAGTTAGCCTCCTTATTCAGCCATTATGATTGGAAGAGATCCATACATGCGTTTCAAGAGAACTTGAAACTTTTTAAGCCAACCTCTAAAACCGAGATTAAGAACATATTCCTTGGACGAAGAAATAACTGAAAAAACTCCAAGAAAATGACTGAAAAAATCTCAAATAAACACACCTAAAAAGAAGCAAACAAAAACGAGCAAACCACAAATAAGAGATTACAGATGGAGGGTTAAATCCAGTGACGCCTTTTGTTGCCTTCTCCAAACCAATTTATCCGAGCCATTGTTGGATCAGGTGACTAGACGAATTCATGTAGTTTGTCAATTAACTCTCCTGCAGTTGAAGCTGTAACCAGCATTTGCCTTGCTGACGGTGAGATGAAATTTTTTTCTACAGCTTGATCAATAAAGGACAACAAACCATCAAAAAAATTATTAACATTTAACAAACCAATGGGTTTCCGATGGATGTTTAGCTGTGCCCAAGAGGTGATTTGAAATATCTCCTCTATGTACCATAACCACCCGGCAAAGCTATAAATGCATCGGACTTAACAACCATATGTGCAATACGCTCATGCATACTAGAGACCTTTAACTCTTCCCCAATTGTGTTGCCTACGATATCTCGTACAGCTAATGGTTTAGGGATAATACCGAGAACTTTGCTCCCTCCTAGGGATGCAGCTGTTGACACACACCCCATTAACCCAAGACTACCCCCTCCATAAATCAAATGAATACCCCTCGCCGCTAATGTCCTACCAAGATCAAGAGCTGCTGTGGTAAACTCTCCATCTTTACCAAATTGCGATCCGCAAAATACGCATATATTGCGGAATCGCCGATTGGTGTTTTCTCCATTTCTTCAAGTGCTCTAATCTTGTGTAAGACACGTTAGATATTATGCTTTTCAATTGCAAGACAGGTTCTGGAATAACATATGAAAATATGCAGAATGTATATATACACCCATAAAACTCTCAAATTTTGACACATGGGGACATACTTTCTGTGGGGATTGCTCGATGCAGATTTATCGCCCCAAGATTTGAAAAAATGAGATATCTTTCGGCGAGGTTTGACAAAACCTACACACTTGTCTCCCACGTGAAGCATGGAAAATGGAGATACACTTTCGGCGGGGGTTGACAAAACCCCCACACTTGTCTTCCACGCGAAGCATAAAAAATAGAGATACACTTTCGGTGGAGGTTGACAAACCTCCACACTTGTCTCCCACGTGTACTTATGCCATAGGGTAGTCATATGGTTTGTCAAAAAGAAAACTTAAAATTAAAACAAACAAAATCAACAAACAACAACACAAAAACAACATTGATAATCATATCAAACGAAACAAGAAAAAAAATTCGACAACAACAACACACATTCAAATATACAAGTAGTTGTGATTGTGGCTCACATCTTTCTCTGGTTTTACGTCCATTAACGGCTGAAACGCCTTCTATGAGTCGGGGATTTGCTTCCCATCCAGTTTTCTTATAAACTGGCAAACAGGGTCGTGTTTAGTCAGATTCCCGAGACTATAACACTGCCATTCATCACGAAATTGTGTCCATAGATTAAGCAATTCACGCTGAACAAGTCCACAAGAATGTGACTCGAGAGTTAACAAAACATTATCCAGCGACTCATTACTCAAACATTTCTTAATAAATGAAAGTTTATCTTCTCTATTCCTGGACGCAAAACCTAATGAACGACAAGTCTGGTTACAATTCCATCTAGCAAATTTATAACATACTTGTAACCTTTTCGCTCTTCGCCTCTTGGCGTAGTAGCTCTTTCCTAGACCAGGCATGTATTTGCGAGATTAATGTCCGGCTCACCGGACAATCTCACCTTGGCTTCGATAAGCCATCAGATATCCGCAGGCAGATTTAAGAGCATCAATACCCAAAGTCTAGTCATCCGTACTTTCTAAATTTTAAACACAGCATTTTGAGGAAGTGAAGGAAAATATTTACGAAGGTTCGACAGAAAGATATCCGCATCCATTGAAGAAGAGAAAAGGAGAGATATTACCGATAATGCGATTGAGTTTGTTCTTCTCCCAGATATGCACGTTTCAAACCTTCGGGCAATGGTTTCAGCTCCCCTTTGGATGTTTCTCAAGCTGTTGCACAAATGAATTCGAAGTACGAAATAATCAAATTAAACAAAAGGAAGGAAAAGAAAAGAGCAGAAACGAAACTAAAGACACATAAAGAGATAACAACACAATAGCAAACAAAAGTAAAAAAAAGTAAAAAATATAAAAACAAATAAGACAGATGGCAAAGAGAGATAAAACCTGATCAATTTGATGGCCTACGAAAGGAATCTCCTCGAGACACAAAAATCGATCATTATTACCGTATTTTATTTTTCTTTTCTTTTTTTTTAATTTATTTTGCAAAAACATTGGGTTGCCTCCCAATAAGCGCTTGGTTTAACGTCCTCAGCCCGACGTTGGTTCCATCATGGCAGGGTCCAATCTCCGCTGTGCTACTCTATTGGGCTTGGGTCCTTCTTCCAACAGGAATTGGTGCATGCATATGGCTGGGCCTTGGATGTTAGCAATCGTCCACCCAATAGCTGGTTTGTGGTCTGTACGTATTCGGACGAGTTTCTCTTCTTGTATTCGTGCAAAGCCCATTTCTATTATAATTGGCAAAGGATCATTCTCACTCAAGAATCCATGCCTCAAATGATCTGGAAGAAGCTTAAGCTCCAGGGCAGGGGCTGTCATCACAGAAGGAAGAATTTTCTCATTAGATAAAGGAAATTGAATGTACGAAACATCATACCTATTTTTGGTTATTGCTATGGTCTCATCTAAGCTTGCCACAACTTCCTCCATTTCTTTGGACACTTGTATCAAAATTTATGACTCCTTAGAATTTTCTGTCCCTATGTGCTCATTAATAGCTATATCCAATCCATTCTTGCGAGTTAACTCAAAACAGGGTTTTTGTGGCAGAGAATCCAACGTCAACTGCAAAAACAGAATGTAGTCCATTAGAGTACATCATTGCCTCAAAAAATATGAACATATCACATTGTTGCCATCAACTCTATGATGGAGAGTGTCATCATGACATCAATCTTTGGTTCTACCAAGCTTTCGAGAATGGTCTCCTTAAAAGAATCGAAGTTGGATTAGGAGATGTCTCATCCTCTATTTCAAGGACATAGAAGTTTGCTGGGAAAACCAATTGATTCACCTGCACAAGCACATCTTCCACAACTCTTTTGTGATATGCATTAAAATGATCAGCAAACTGAATGGTAATATCAGTTTTTGCAAAAGGTCCAAGATTTAAAGAAACATAAATAGAATCTGGCATGACATTAATAGATGCTTCTAAATCTAACATAGCTCTTTCAAACTTGGTTTTACCAATGGTGCATGGAATGGTGATCGTACCTGTATTATTGCATTTCAGAGGAATTTTTCTTTGTAGTACAACTGAAACATTTTCTCCCACACTTACTTTCTCATTTCCCTTCAACTTTCTCTTGTTGGTGCATAACTCCTTGAGAAATTTTGTACAACAAGGTACTTGCTCGATAGCATCCAGAAGTGGTATATTTACCTCGATTTTGTGAGAAGTTTCCAGGATTTCTTGTTCTTGTTCCTCCTTCTTTGATTTTGTAAATCTGCTGGGAAATGGTGGAGGAGTAACATAAGAAGGAATTTGAGTTTTAAGATCTACCTTAGAAGATGATGTGTTGTTCATGGTGGAAGTTGTGTCATCTCCTTCATCAGTTTCTGATTTCTTTGTCAGGTTTGGGATACTTGCCCCAGTTTCCATTTGCTCTCCATCTCGAATTTGCTCTCCACTTCGCAAAGTTATCGCGCAAGCATTCTCTCTTGGATTGATCACTGTTTGGGAAGATAATTTTTCTGAGTCTTGGCCCTCGAATTTGCTCATGCTAGTAGCCAATTGTCCCATTTGATTTACCAGGTTTTGGATACTTGCCCAGTTTCCTGCTGGAATTGCATTGTGTTAGTGGCAAGTGCATTAACAATATCTTCGAGAGACATACCTGAGTTTTGCAAAGCTGGTTGCGGTGCTGGATGTGGCATTGGTGGTGGTTGCATTTGAAATGGTTGCTGCACTCTAGGTTGATTGAAACTTTGTGGCTGATTTGGTATCTCATTTGGAGTGATTGGTTGATGATTCCAGTAACTGAAATTATGTTGATCTTCCCATCCAGCATTGTAAGTGCTAGAGAAAGGATCATACCATTGCCTCGTTTGCCCTGGAAATCCACCCATGGCATTGGCTTGTTCCATATATTCTTCTTGTAAAGTTGGATACATGTCGATTGGATGCTCCATCGTAGAATATATCCCACATTCATAAGATTTTTGCTTATCTCCTACAGCCATGTTTTCCACAAGAGAGGTTAGCTCAGAAAGTTGCTGTTCAATGTTCGGAGTGCTTACCTCATTTACTCTCCATGGTACTTGTTGCTCAAATCCGCTACTGAATTGATAGAAGTTTACTGCCATGTTGTCTAAACACAAACAATCAGAAAAGAAAAACAAAGAAAATATGAATCAACAATGAAAACAAAATAACAAATCGATTAGAAAATCAATCTCCGGCAACGGCGCCAAAAACTTGATGCGTTCGAAACTAGCAAGTATACTAGTCGCACAAGTAATAAAGTGATAAGTAAGATATCGTTCCCAGGAGGATTGATTCTAATTGAATTTGTTATTCGAAAGCAACAATAAACTAAATGAGGGGGGGTTTTGTTTATTGATTAACTAGATGAAATATTAATGCAAGTAAAGAATAACACAATGCTAAGTTAATTTGAGTAAAATCAATGAGAGTAACCTGGTTAAAGGATCATTCTCTACCACAAGATATGGATTTACGAATCGTAGAATTGTCATCCAATTACACCATTTAAATTATCAACCGTAGATAACAACAAGCTCTGTTATCCCAATCTTTCCTTACTTTGTTGTTAAATAAAACAGGCTCTTTATTTAATCTCTATCCATTAAACAACCTAGAACAAGCTCTCTAAATTTAATTCAATGGATGCATTATGAAAAGAAAGACATGTTGATCTAAGCAATAACACACAAGCTCGGATTATTTAACTTAGGTTATATTCTCCAATTGTATTCTCTGATCTCAATTTTGCTACTAATGATTAGAAATTCAAGACAATTACGGATCAAGATTTCTAGTCTAGCAATAAATCACAACCAGATTATATTCAGTTGGCCACTCAAATACAATCAGCAGGCAATCATAAGCATTAAATATGGGAGAATACAAGCAACTTCAATTAGAGAATTGGATAACAATTCCTTACACAATCAACTTACAAAAACCATATCAGGGGCTTTGAAATCACCCTCAACCAATTCAGATTCAGTTACACATGTTTAAGAACGTGGTAAATACAATACAACATTGAGACATTCCAGAAAATGAAAGGGAAGGGAAAAACTTAGCAAATTTGATGTAATTCTCTTGGATTGTAGTTCTTCCTCTTCCAAGCTTCCTTTCTCCTTCAAGAACTTCAAGAGATGAAAGAATTCCAGAGCTGCAGCCTCCACCACGTTCTCCCCTCTTCAAGTTATCAAAATAAAACCCTAAAATGTGTTTAATTACTCTGCTACAGTAACCTGCTACAGTGTCCCGTATTATACATGCTACAGTGATTTGTGGAATTACATTTCTATACTTGTCACACTGTTTTGATTACAACTTTTGGTACACTGAATGGATTTATAAACCGTAATTTCTCCAGAAAATAGACTTCGAGAGCTTTCCAACGGTATATAATATGTCATCGGGTTCATTGTATATCAATACATTAAATCCGAGAATATGGTTGACTAGCAGAGGTGAAAATGAAGGGTTTTACTCCATTTTTGTGCAAGTTGCTCCAAAACGCCTACAAACATCAAAACCACACAAAAACATAAAAATACCAAGGAATATAGCAAAGAAACATGGACGAATTGATATAAAAGTAATACATAAATAGACACCTATCATATATCATTTTTATATCAATTCGTCCATGTTTCTTTGCTATATTCCTTGGTATTTTTATGTTTTTGTGTGGTTTTGATGTTTGTAGGAGTTTTGGAACAACTTGCACAAAAATGGAGTAAAACCCTTCATTTTCACCTCTGCTAGTCAGTGATCTTCTCGGATTTAATTGTATTGATATACAATGAACCCGACGACATATTATATACCTGTCTCTTATACACATCTAGATGTGTATAAGAGACAGTTATAAATCCATTCAGTGTACCGAAAGTTGTAATCAAAACAGTGTGAGAAGTGTAGAAATGTAATTCCACACATCACTGTAGCATGTATAATACGGGACACTGTAGCACGTTACTGTAGCAGATTATTTAAACACATTTTAGGGTTTTATTTTCATAACTTGAAGAGGGGAAAACGTGGGAGGAGGCTGCATTTCTGGATTTCTCTCATCCTTGGAGTTCTTGAAGGAGAAAGAAGATTTGGAAAGAGGAAGAACTACAATCCAAGAGATTCATCTACAAAGGAGATTTTCAAAGGATTTGCTAAGTTTTTCTTTTCCTTTTCAATTCTGGAATTTCTCTGTATTGTATTTGTTGTTCTTAAACATGTGTAACTGAATCTGAATTGGTTGAGGGTGATTTCAAAGCCCTTGATATGGTTTTTGTGAGTTGATTGTGTAAGAAATTGTTATCCAATTCTCTAATTGAAGTTGCTTGTATTTTCCCATATCTAATGCTTATGATTGCTTACTGATTGTATTTGGAATGGCCAACTGAATATAATCTGTTGTTGTCTATTGCTAGATTAGAAATCTTGATCCGTAATTGTCATGAATTTCCAATCATTAGTAGCAAAATTGTGATCAGAGATTGCAATTGGAAAATACAACCTAGGTTAAATAATCCGACCTGTGTGATTATTGCTTAGATCAACCTATCTTTCTTATCGTAATGCTTCCATTGAATTAAACTTAGAGAGCTTGTTCTAGGTTGTTTAATGGATAGAGATTAAATAAAGAGCTTGTTTTATTTAACAACAAAGTAAGGAAAGATTGGGGTAACAGAGCTTGTTGTTATCTACGGTTGATAAATTCAATGCTATAATTGGATGACAATTCTATGTTAATTCACAAATTCATATCTTATGGCAGAGAAAGAACCCTTAACCAGGTTTCTCTCATTGATTTTTCACTCAAATTAACTTTCTGTTTTGTTATTCTTTATTTGCATTCTTAGTTCATTTAGTTAATCAATCAACAAAACCCCGCTCATTTAGTTTATTGTTGCTTTCAAATAACAAATTCAATTAGAATCAATCCTTGTGGGAACGATATCTTACTCATCACTTTATTACTTATGCGACTAGTATACTTACTAGTTTCGAACGCATCAATACCAAATCAGATAACCAATCTCTAGGTTTGACAATAGTTCTAAAGAACTTCTTGTCACCAAGCACTGGACCTAGTTCAACACTAAAAGAAAATCAATTTATGAGAACATTAATGTGCTTTTGACACATCAGTAATGGAAGGATGATCCCCACTTATAATTTTCCATCATCTTCTTTGTGACGCAGCCAAGTATTCAATTCTTTCAAGGTCTTCTTATCTTCCAGTTTGTGTTTTTTCAATGGATTTGTGTAAGGAGGTCTACAAGATTTAATTTGCACGTGTCGTTGGCTGCTTAGGCAAGTAAACCTTTTGTTTGTCACTTATAACAGTGACATCTGGTAGGGACATGCATGTGTGGGCGAGAATCTCACATGGGTTGTATGATTCCTCACGAATAACTCCTACTTGTTCAGGAGATGTCGATGTGTGGGTATTCTTCTCACGTTTGGGTTCTGAAACTATATTGACGACATCAACACGTGAGTGGTAGTGTATTCGGCGGCTGACTCCCCCAATGTATTTTCATTATGGTACTCTCTCAACGGAGTAGTTAAGGAGTCATCAAAAACCTGTAATCAATAACATAACATAAGATGTTGAATTTTGTTTCACCTAACATAAAAAATAAGAAAGTAAAAGTATTACTGACCAGAAAAGGAGTACTATACTTCTGTCTTGAATCTTCGTATCCAACTTGTAGAAATGAAAGGATTTGATTAATTAAGTTCTTTATCTGATCAAGTCATTTGGTGATGTCATCCTCCCTATTATGTTCTGCAGTCCGAAGATAGCCTGTCTCACTCTCTATGTGGACAATCTTCTCATTCTATAAAACAATCATGACAAGAGTGAAGTATAAATGTTCTGTGCAATAGTAAAACAATAAGGTTAAAAAGTAAATTAAGGAATGCTAAATATTATCATGCAATCCAATCGTTCCTCAATACTTGAGTGCATATCCAATCCACGATGAAAGGTATCCCCTCCACGAGGTGAAGTGGTAGGTGTATTGTCATTTTCTTTATGAGGCGACGTGGCTCCATCTTCTGTCGTATGCTGATCTTTTGCCCCCACATCTGAATCGTCTTGAAGTATAAACCTCGATTTTTTAATCTTTAGTTTTCCACAATGTAAAAATGTGAAAATGTATGGTGTAAGGGACTCACCTGGTTGTGCGGGGGAATGAGTTTCAGATTAAACCTATTAAATGTACATAAATCGAAAGGTTATCAAATGTATTATACATCTTACTTGAAATACAAACATATTTATTTCATAGGTCCATACCTGACTTGGACAGAAAATGATCTCCTGCACTTCCTTGTTGGTGTGGTAACTTCTCGTAATCCACCTAAGAATGAATGCACCTTTTTTTTCAACTTAATTGCCAGTCTAAGATTACATTGGTCAAATGTCTCATAAATCAACACCTATTACATAGAAAGAAGATGTCATTAGGATATAAGATATTAAACAAAGGATAACAAAAAGGAAAACGATACAACACATTTACCTGAAATGCATATGGAAAACCATGTAAGTTATAATGCTCTTTGTGTGTGCTCTTCTTCAATTTCTTTGCATTCCACTTGCTAAGTCGATCCTGAATGTTCTTTCTCATGCTGTTTATTGTCATATCAAAGCATTTTTTGCCCCAAGGATATGCATTGAATACATTGATATCATCAAGCAAATGAATATGTTCTATCCTAATTTTAGTTGTTGGTTCTTTACCCAACAATGCACACTCCAAGAAATACAACACTGCTAATTTCACTCTTAGCATGTCATAGTTATCGGGGCTTTGTAGGAATGTCGTTTCTAGTTCCCCATGGTTGGACCTAACTCTTCCACCAAGTAGACCATGACATAAGCTTTGCTTTTTAGGGACTATCTTCCGCAGATCATAACTTGAAAAATTACCGAACTGTAAGCCCGTAACCAATGCAAACTTTCTCGATGAAAATGTAACCTTCTTTCCATTAACAAGAAAGGTCATACCATCATCCTCACTGTTCACTTCCCTCAAAAACATGTTGTGGCAAATGCATGATGAAAATTGTATTTGTTGCATGTCTAGAAAATGAGCGAAGCATGAATCCTTGAACAATTTCATTTGAGTCTTCGAAAGAGTTTCCCGAATGTTGTGTAAGACCTCATTGATCTTTGACCTATAGGTTATCTTTGCAGGGAAAAAATCTATGTCCTTGATTTTGGGCTGCAAGGATGATACCATTTCGTTAATATTGAGTACTGTAAAAAGATCAAAGGATAACTATGTGTAAGTATTTTGAAAATAAAGGGTGTTCCAACCTACCTCATCAACAATCGTTTCTTTGTGTGGCCTTTCATTGTCTATAAGTATCCTTTCTTTTTGTGTCTTTCGTTTCTCCCTTGATACCTTGCTTTCTTTCCCTTTCTTCGTTCCCCTCGTAGTGGATACCTTGTTTTTCCTTGTCTTAACCATCTCTAAAAAAGCCCTTCACATGTAACAATGTATATCAATAATTTGTCCAATGCATAAGCAGATCTCTTTTTCTAAAAATGATCATCGCAATAAAGTTATAATCCTATAAATGCTTCAGTAAAATTAAATAAATAAATAAGTAAATAAAAAGAAACAGAGTAATTGTTCATAAACAAATGGAGGGAATTATTTACCTGCAACAAGCAAGTAGGAGTCTGGATCAAACCTTGCACAAAAGGATCAACCTTCCAATGTGTAAATTCCTCTAACAATCCCTGTATCACAAAGGCAACACATAAGATTTTAAGTAATTATTAAAAAATAAAAGTTACAGATACTTGTTTCAAAGTTTAGACAGTTCAAAAAAATAATAAAATAGTTAAGTTGTGCATGTTAAGTGCGTGCAAGGTGAAAAGTGCTTGGACAAGTATGAAAGTGGAGCATGTAGGCAATCTTAAAAAGCACAAGTTTTAGTTCTAAAACTCTAATGAAAAGAGGCGTGAAAGTGCTACCCAGGTGACATTCACGACTCTCTAATTAAACTAGCATGAAATAAACTAATTCCAACTCTACGGAGTTCTGAAGAGTTGTATCTGGTCAATTCTCTGATACTACTACCAAACTCTATGCTGTATGTATACATCTCTTAAATATTTAGACACTAGCTGCTCTCCAATCTTAGTCGCCCCATTTTCGAATTACTCCCTCATGAATTAACAACACTCGAGCAGCCAAACCAATTGAGAAAAGGTAACCACTCACATGGTCTAAAGTAGATTATTTATTTATTATGAGGAAGATTTCCCATATACTCTAGCAAGGCACAAGCAAAAACCAATTTGATTAGAAGATGCTTATTAAACATAACATAATAAGATGGCTACGGTGCCGAAAATGTTGTATGGTATAACTGTTGGCAATCAAGAAGCATGTTTAAGAAACAAAAACAATTCTTCTAGATAATCCTATCACAATATATACATTGTGTTGGTGAGGTAAAAAAAAAATCGAATATAAACAACTATATGCACGCAACTGAGGCAAGCCAAAAGCAACACTATCTGATGGTAGGTTAAGGAAATATCAACCAAGATGCCATGCACTAGTTCAAAGACAATAAGAAAATACATGACTATCAAGTGTAAATTCTGTATGGATATGGCTCCATACAGAATTAGAAATTCGTGATTGCCTTGCTCAGTTTAGCTGCATTCATCTTTTGCATGGAAGAGTGTAATTGTTACCAAACATAAAATTTACTTAAAAATGCAATCGAATTATTAGATGTAACAAAACTTTTCTTTGCGAACATCGTAGAAACTAGCTCCAACATTTTATTGTGTACTGCATGAATGTTGTGTTTGCGTTTCATTGATTATTTTGTGTTTACATCCAAATTTCTTTTGTTTGATATAGTAGCAATGATCCGTCAGTGTACATCTCCAATAAAAGACACTTTTCATACTAATTTGCTTCCCTGCATGCTTCTAGTTCTATCAAATTACCTTAGACAACTTGATCAAACTGCTAACTGCATGCTTCGAACAAAATCTCATTGATAATCATTTCTTAGGATCTAGTTATTTCAATTCACAATCATTTCAATACAAAAATTCGCATTAATAATCAAAATTTAGTTATTGATAATCAAAGCCAGCAACACACGATTTGCATATGAATTATATTGTTAAAGTAAATTAGTAGGCCATAAAAAGTAAATTAGGCCACCGAATCCAAGCATTTTAGATGGTTAGACTGCATCTGAATTATATTGTGTCCAAAGTGCATTGACAGTAGATGCTAGATTTGACCCCAATAATCCAAAATGCTCTATTTTAATGGTCTAAACTTGACATGATAAACTCAGTTAATAAGTGCCAATCCTCCCCAAAAATGATAATCCATTATAATTAAGCATATAGTTAAAAGGAGAAATGGCATTACCTAGTTCTTACAGACAAGGTCACAACTCCTTGACTTGCTTGGGATCCTGTTATTTAAGCAAACATGTTACATATTTATAACTACAAAGCATGAATATCAATTGGATTTACCAATATCTTTCCAATGTGGTTTAAGACATAAATAGAGCAACACCTAGATTTTACAGAAACTCCCAAAATGGAAACAAAACATAAATTTGACTCAGCTTACCTATTGGTTTTATTGTTATCTGCTTCCAGAAAACTAAGGTCCTATAGGATTTAAGTTCATATAGGTAGAAGTTAAAAAAACATAATTGTTTAACTAGTTTAGTAGCAATGAATGAAATGATCCAAGGAAGAATATCAGCATATGACTTCTGAGCCTCACAGTGCCAAAAATAGTAGCTACGGAGGTGATCTAATTATCTGTAAATCTCTGAAACACGAAACATCCATCCTTATATTGAGTATCTAATGTAGCAAACATGGTAATAAAAAGTTCTTAGAGTTGCAAAAGACAAGTGATAACTACATCGAGTTAGTCAAATAGCAAGAAGATATATAGACTATTAAATCAGCAATAGTTCAAAGAAAGGTGAAACATGATAAGGATAGATTGCCACTGGATGAAATAAACACAGGTTTCCTTGCAGTTGACTTTGTGAAACCTATTCAAGATTTCCTTGTTCTAATTTGACTTCACCACATTATGAAAACACAGCTTATAAATTGCTCTGTTAGTACATAAATCGTCACCAAATAATAACATAAAACTTGGCAGTGCTAGATAGTGATTCACAATAGTAAAACCAACATATGCATTTAAGCATAAAGGCCAATGTCAGAAATGATTATGCATGATATACGTACTCAGAACCCATATCATCTGCTCGCAAGTCATTATGTTATATATAGCCCTTAGCAATAAATTGTAATTAAAAAGTGAGGCAAGAACATTAAGTATATGGCATTTGATTGAGCCTCTTCCATTAACTATAAAATGTTTTCTTGAGCTTACTTCTAGACGCTAAGTCTAGCATCGCATGCCTTACATTTTAAAACAGATTGAACCATGGCTTTACACCTATATTAGCACAATAATTCTACTAGCTGACAAGAAAGAGACAACTCCGATTAGAAAAATAAAGAAACAAGGAAATCAAGAACTAACTTCTGCTTCTGCAGAATTTAACCACAGCCAACAAAGATGCGACAGACGCGACCACAGCGATGAAGCGAGGCGACAGACACGACCACGACAGTGAAGCGAGGTGAGGGACGGGACCACAGTGACCGAGTCAGGCGAAAAGTTTATGACCAAAGCGATTGAGCGACGCGATCGCGATGGCAGCACAGCGGCAGAGCAAGGTGGAGTGAGGCGATCAGGATGCGAGGATAGTGGTGGACCGAGGCCACCTGAGCGGTGGAGCAAGGTGAGCCCATCAGCATGGCTACAGATCAACAGAGGTGAGTTCGTTAGGGTATTGGTATTGGCACGAACGTTTGCACGGATAGGGGTGGGAGTCGTGATTCTTTTGTTGTTATTTTTCTAATTCTAATCAGTATTTTGGTACATTCTTTTCCAAAAAGGGGTCAATAATAGTTATATTTCAAAAGGGGGTCACTTTTATGCAAACGATGGGAGAAGGGGTCGTTCACTGAAAATTGGGCCTTCTATCTCCACCTCTAACTTAGATTTAACCCTTTTTTCTTCCTTCACCTTAGCCGCTTCTCTCAGCTTCGATATGCCATAGACGATCTGGCGGTTCCATTGTGGTTTCCCTTCTCCATCTCCCTTTTCATTATTCTTCTCATGCGTAGCCTAGTAAAATCGGTCTCCATGGTCCTTAGCAGATTGGCGTATTCTTTGTCTCTTTGTCAGATCCTTCACATCGCAAAAAATACCGACAGTTTTCATATTGATTTTCGGTTGTTTTCAAGCTTAATCATGGGGATCTATATTGTAGGTGTGGTTTTCAAGCAGTCTGGGTTGAAGTATTGCATTTGAGACTAAACGATGCGAATTTTAGGCTTTGTTCGTTTTTGTCCTACACCCACCATTTCCATTTTCAACTTATTGGAATTCGGGAGATATGTGTTCATTTTTGTTTTTCATTTCTGTTTCCATAAAACAAAAAATACCATTTTTACCCCTAAATTTAGCCTAGATATATATACAGTGCAGTGCCCATCAAATATACTTCCACTTCTTTCTCTCCCTTTTCTACTGTAGAAAGCATCTTTCCTCTATGCTTTCAACTGAGTCAGATCTCATTCTTCCCCTGCTTGATCTCTTCCTTCATTGACCAGACGTCAACCTTATAAAGATCATTATTGTGTTAGGTAAGATGCCTTATTGCAGTAATCTTTTTTTCTTTTAGTAGCCTTTATTGCTTGTTGGCTGCCCTTTTTTGCCAAGAATGCCATGGATCTTCTTTTACTTTTCTAATTTGATTTTATTTATGTTCCGATTTTCAGTATATCCACACAAGTGCAAGCTATTAATACTTTATTCCTGTCCTGGGGTCTTACTGCTTGTTCTCTCTTTACTTCTATGTAAGTCCTACAAGCTCATAATTTATTGTGATTTATTTTGTTTTTTTACGTTTTTTTTAATTTTTTGCTTTCAGTTTTAAAAGAAATTGATTTATCATTGAATACGGGATCACTTGAAATTCTAACGAGATTTGTTAATTTGTTTAGTATTCCATGCCTTTAGCTACTGGTATCAAGTATTAGATGAGCTTGCTTATCATTTTCAGATCTGCCATGTTTTGTTGTCTGCTCACTACAAGAAAAATGATCATATTTGGCGGTCTTTGACCGTCAAATATGTATATATTTGGCGATCTTAGAAGCGCCACCAATGGCACCACCAAATATAGTCAAATTTGACTATATTTGGCGGTCAGTCAAAGTGCCAAATATGCATCTGACTATACTTGGCGGTTTTTGACCGCCAAATATAATAGGTTTACAAATTAAAAAAATATACTTGACGGTTTTTGACCGCCAAGTATAATAGTTTCAAAAATTAAAAAAAAAATACTTGGCAGTTTTTAACCGCCAAGTATTTAAAAAAAATTAATATACATATACCAATTTATGAATACCAATTAGACCCTCATCAGAAGTTCATGAAATCAATGACCAATCAACGCATCAACATGAACATAAAACCGATCAGCACAAACACAGATCTCAATACATAATTCAAGTTAAAATAAAACCAGTACCTACACACTAAATTCAACAACTTTAAAAATAAAAACTTACAAGTCAAGTCATCCAAATCAGCATCCCTATCTTTATCATAACCAAAACATCAGATCCAGCAACTGTTACTAACAACATCTATAATTGACCATCAAAACCCATAAAGATAAACAAGAAGCTCCTAAAGCATGAGGACTTAAATTTGCATCAACCATCATTACAGGAGCAGAAGATATATTGTGTTTGAATGGCAGAATCCACTTAGGTGTGAGAAATGTCTCCTGCATTATATTTGTCAAATTCAGAGCTTAGTTTGTCACGAAATTCTTTTAAAAAGTTGGCAGCAAATTCTAACACCATATAGAAAAATTTGACAAAAGTCAACTTACAATTGCTTGAATGCTGGCAACACCAGCCCTCAGTTCTCCATTGGCATCAATTATGTTGCACACAACAGCAGTATTTATATCTTCGTGCTTCCTAATGCCTACTCCAGGCGCAATTTAAGAAAATAGATAGAATCATGATGTCATCTATATGAACCCAGAAATTAAACACATAAATTATTCTGGAATTCTTTTTGCTTACTTGACCATGAGACATGGGGTGGTGGTGGGGTGGGGGGTGGTTGGGGAAGAAGCAGTAATATTACAATCATCCCAAGTAATAAAACATTCATATCAACTAGAGTACTAACAAATCATTCATAAACAGGACTCCTGCTTATAAAACTTGTTCCTGGCGTATCACCAAAAAATTAATAAAAAAAACACAGTTTTCTCTCCATTCTTCATCTCATTATCAATTCTCCTTAAATAAATAAAATAAAGTTCCAAAGAGAAAACATAGATTAATTTATTCTGAAACTTTCACCTGTAACATGATGGATTCATAAAGAGCACCATCTTTTATTTCATTCAAAAGACCTAGATCCCAGCATGAGAGTTAGACAAAAATGCACAATTCGACAAAACAAAAGAGAGCAGGAAACAAATTAATCAAACCCCTAATTAATCTATGACGTCCTGATGTGGATCTTCAGAACTGTCATCAATCGATCAGCTATATGAATTTTCTATTTGGAGGCAGAAAACCTATAAATTACTATATCATACAATTCCCCTAGTTCATGTCAAGCAACAGACTTATCAGTTAAAAACCATCAAGAATTGAATCCCAGAACCACAAGTATACAAAATGAAAAAGTTATTTTGATTGAAAAGTGGCACTTATGTAGTTGCTTAATAACAACATTCTAGGCCCCATCATGAAGATATCAAGCAACAGCAATCCTAAAACTAGAATCCAAAGAGATGAATTTCTCATTACCTCACTATGCTAATTTAAAGGTATGGGCCACATGTTGGTAAGTAAACTCAATTAAGCCAAAATAGACAAGTGCTAAATGCAAATTCATTTCCAATTTTTGATTCTGGTAGTGGAGAACAAGTGTTTTATAACCAAAATAGACAAGTACATTTAAAAGAGATCATTTGTCATGTTTTATAACCACATATGTCAGACATCATAAATATTGCACAGGAAAGAAGAAAGAAGTCTATTGCTACAACAATAGTCAACTCTCAGTAGCATTTTTGGATAATTTCTTTCATGCTTAGAAGATTAGTAAATAGAAATACCAACTTCACAAAATCAACATCTATTTTTCCATTGAGATAATTGATCATCTTTTGAACCAGTATTCAGTATAATGTTACACATATATTCATTTGAAGCTGACAAACAAAATCTTTACTAATTGCCACAAAATATTCCCACAAATAAAAAACCAAAAGCTTTGAAAATGTCAATACAAGACTGAACTAAAAACTTCTCCACAACATAAATTTGTGATAAGTTAGTCGGTTTACTAGTTTAAATCATTAGACATACCACACCTGTCAAGCCCAAATCGAACAAGACAAGATGAAGCGTCATCTCGTTTGCAATATCTGCAGCCCTTTGCAATTCGACATGGTAAATCAATAGTGTCAGCAAGCACCTGCATAGATTTAATTAATAATATACATGAGTACCTTTATTCTTCCAAGAAAATCATATGAAACAGAAGAAATCTTCTGTCTCTTGAATATTGTACGCATCAAAAAATCCAAAAATAGAATCAGAAAAGAAAAATAATTCAGATTAAACGACCACGTGAAAATACCTCCAACTATAGAAAACATAGAAAGACTCAATTAAAGCATTTACAAGTCATTGTCAACTTCATTGGAAGAAACATTCTGAGCCAACAAATAATTTTAGAAATGAATGATGTCTAAAAAGATCAAGGATTCAATAACATACTATAATCGCTAATTTCTAATGTGAAAGAAGTCTTTTATAACTTCCCTTTTTTGAATTGTAACAGATGGCAGTAGTCTTTTCATTTACGGACAGTGAGTTAGTAATGATTGTACCATAACAATATAGAAACAACAACCACAAAAGTATATGGTCAAGTGATAATTTAACCAATTTTACTGTACAACTTAAAGGAGGAATTGATAGACGAATGTAAGGTTTACCAAAACTCATATGAAAAAGAATCAGAAATTGGTGAATAGAATGAAAGGGCTATAGCAAATGCTTGCTTAAATAATTAAACAAAGAATCATAAAACTTATTTATAGTCGGCTGGGTGCAGACGCATATACCTTCCTCACAAACCAGGTAGCCACAGGAAGAGGATCTGTCGCATTGAAAAGTAAGATTACACCATTTCTCCCATGAAAGGTTCTTCTATTTGACACCTTGCTTTAGATGATTCAGGAAGAAGGGCAAGAACTGCAAAAGATGACAAATCTACTGCACAGGCTACAGCTGCATCATGTTTACATAACATAATCAATACCCAAAATAATAATAAAAAACATATAAATGTTTCAACAAGCAAAAGTAATGTGCATTTTCAAAGTCAGAATTATAATCAGATACAACGAAAATGAAAGCATATAAACTATTAATTACTATTGCTACAAAAAAAAAGCTCATATTTTATCTTAGTTACTTTTTTCTTAATGACAGGAAACTAAAATTTTTAGATGCACACGATATGAAAATGCACCAAATGACAACCTTTTCTCAGAACAATCAAATTCACTCTCTTCGACCAGTATTCAGGCTTATCTTAGTCACCCAAAAATACAAGCATCAAATGATAAATCAGACTCATAGACCTATATCCATAATGCGTTGTAGTAAAGACAAGCAGTTAAATTTAAACCTACAAATAAAATCAACTACTAAAAGATTTTCAGCATAAAGAGAAATGGTGTCTAAACTTCTATGTGAAGCATATATGACCAACATAAAGACAGCTCTGACATACTCCAGATAGAAAGTTGAGGCCTGAAACCCCGAGCTGTAGCCACGAGATGCTCAGACTTCCCAACAAATGACAGGCCCACAATTGGCTGAATTAAATTGCACAAAATAATTAAATTAGAAAAGAAGCGTGTACAATCTCAGAGTAACATGAGAGAGAGAGAGAGAGAGAGAGAGAGAGAGAGAGTGTGTGTGTGTGTGTGTGTGTGAAAGAGAGAGAGAGAGAGAGAGAGAGAGAGAGAGAGAGAGAGAGAAACCAATGCATTCAAGAATGAAATAGCCAGAGCTTTGCCTACATGTAAAATTGGCTAAACTAATTCCTATATGGTAAAACAAATTTCCAAATGACACTCCTTTCCCCGCTTGTTACTTTGTGCTTGCACTTCCAAGTCATCATTTCTGTATCTTTGTTCCCATATTCCATCTCATTAGTTGCCCAGTAAATATATAAAGATTTAGTACTCCATCAAACAATTAGAAGGAAAACAAGTGACAGATTTAGACTGCCAACTAATCTCACTAGAATTGACAAGTACACTAGACAGAAGCAATTTCTCAATCTGCTCCATTTCCTAGCAATTTGCATTAGCATGTAGACTGCTTTTCTATTTTTGATTAGGTAAAACATTTGTCATACGATTTTTTTGGTTTTCTATTAGTTTTCTATTATTGTTTAAAAAGATATCCTGCTTAATGTCTCCCTAACATCCAGGTTTTAATCGCCAGAACAGAGGAAAGGAACAAAACAGAAACATTACCACACATCATTACCATTTATCATATATTATAATTTTGTACACAACATAGTTTAGAGAATTACCGCAAGAGTCTCTCCAATAACAGCAACAAGGAGATTCTCATCCAGGTCCCACAATGTGATTATGGTTTCTGCTGCAACAGCAAGGACCTAACCATCGGCAGAAAATGCAGCTGCTGTCATTGCCTTTTTCCTACAAGACAAAGTGTATTTAGTTTTTTCTTTTTAATTAAAGAGAACTACAAAGCAATTTAAATTAATTAACAGGATATTACCAACCAAAAAAAAAAACTAAGATTCCTTCAAAAAATGATTTTCAATCTCTTTGTCTGAGCCTTTTTTTTTTTTTGGGTCATGTAAATGCTTAACCCGCATTCTGGCCCCAAAAAATTCAGAGTCCCCAAGGATAAAATGAAGCATAGACATACTTATATGTGCCAACAGCATGACAACTCCAGCCAGAATTTTGTGGCGTAGGATCTTTCTGTTGTAACTCATCACTGCAGACCCAAACCTGACACATAAGAAAGAAAATGTAAATTTGAGATTAAACTGACAAGTGACAACCAATTATTAGAATTACCGTCATTGAAAGATCACCTTGAAATTCCCACCATAAGATGAGCTGACAGCGACATGACGGGTAGGGTGAAAAGTAATAGCAGAAATTTCCGCATCCCTACACAATACCAAATTTATGTCATTCATCACAGAAGTGAGATTCTAACCAATATATTCCAGCTCCAAATAAAAAAAAATTAATAAAAGCAAGACAGTAATCACTGTCAGCAGAAAATAACAAACTTGACTTTGACAATGCTTATAAATTAGTGTCCTTTATAAATATAGCAAATGTTGAAAAGCAGACTATTATAACCATAAAACATTTTATACAGTTCTCATTTGTTTCAGTAATTAAGCCAAGGCCAAACCTATGCGGTTCATAAATAATGGTTGACAAGCTGAATTCTTTATTTTGAGATCCAGATGCCCAAAATTTCAGACAAACAAGACCCCCAATGCCATCTTTAGCAAGCTTTAGTTCTGCAGTACTCATCATAGATCCGTCTTGGGAAAGAGCCACTAAAGTCACAACTAGCTGTATCCATGATGTTAAAACATCAACCATGTCAATAATCAAATGCAACAAAACAAACAGTATAGCAAAATCCAAGCAATATGATGAAGATCACAATAAAAATGAGAAATTATTTACCGTTATATCATCTCCAGGTTCATGGTTTCTCTCACAGACTTTAACCTGAAAGGGCATATTTCGAAATCTTCAAAACTCATAGCTATTTATGCAGACATGGAATTCCTATATGTGAACATTTCAATTTAAAACTAAAGTTATCATGATGATAATATAATTTTAAATTTTCTCAACTAAATATATATACCTCAGAAATACCATGGTCATCAAATAGACTGTATAACTGGATACGATAATTTTCAGAGCGTAAAGCAGCCAACCCAGCATTGTGATCAAAGGCAACTCCACTACTTAAACCTTCATACTGTTCAGGCAGTGAACAAGGAAGCTGAAAAATACATCATAATACCACAAGCAATAAAAACTAAATGCTGTCAGAAAAGAAAGAGTTACATAATCAGAGCATCAATATCATGGCAAAAATGTGGAAAAAGCAAAACCAAATCATGACTACCGATCCTAAGCAATCTTTCATATCATCACTGCACTCCCTCCAGATAGGAACAAAATCATCTTCACCCGTGGCAGCTGAACCCCTTTTAATAGCAGCAAGCATTTATAAGTGTAATAGAAATTGATAAATTCCAGTAATATGAATATAAGTTAAGAAACTCACCCCATACGATTGCAGACAAGCTTTGCAAGTAGATCAACAACCTCTTTTATGGTTATACAGCTACAAGAAATGTTCACAACCCTATTTTCAAGTTCCTTTAAGCTAGGATCAATACGCCGATCAATCAAAACCACTTCAATAGAAGAATCAACACTCGGATCAACAGATCTCAATGATTCAATGGATGGCATACGACCATTCTCATTCAGATCAGTGCATACTTTCCACACATATGGATCCACTCCATGAACTAAATAAAACCCATCAGGAACTTTGTCGAAATATGATAAGCATCCATTCACCTGGACAAATGCCGTGTTATCAGAGTAAGATATTTCAATTTGAAGCAGATTTCAATCATAAAAATAATAAAAACTTATTACCCTCTATCTTTTGGTTGGCAATAGGAGGGAAAAGAGAATCTGAAACTTTGAATGATAATTGGATACGGTTTAATGAAACTCAATCTAACTAAACCAAAGAGTAGGTTTGTTTCAGAGGCAATAGAGACATGTAAAATACCTATTGAGAAAACTCCAAATTCTTGTGAAGGCGCCGGGAACGGCGAAGAGGCGTCGGGGAGGTGTTTCTGATTTGGAGAGAAAGCTGTAGGCGGCTTGGGTTGTGTTAGGGATTGAGAGCGGGGGAGAGAGAGAACCGAAATTAGGGATTTAGATGGGGCTAGGATTTTGTTATTTTCTTTATATAGATTTGTAAAATTCCAGAAAATCCATATCTATTAAAAATTGTCAAAATTATCCTATTCTTCAGTCCCCATATTTCAATCTTTTTCATTTACACCATTAGACTAATTTTTTATAATTTTTAGAGTACTAAATGTTTTAATTTAATTTATAAAATAAATTATAATATTTTTTACATATTTAAAATGTTATATTATTGTAAAATAAATTTTTTGATATTTTTAATTACTTAATTTTCATCAAAGCAATTAAATTATGTAATTTTCATCACTTTCAAATTAAAAACTAATTTTATTAATTTCATAAAATTTCCACGTTTAAAAATTCATTTTTCTAAAATTTAATATTTAAAAATTTATTCTTTTCATACATGTAATAATGTTATCTTTAATTTAAATATTTTTAAAAATTATTTTTAATTTTATATTAAAATAAAATTATATTGTTTAATTATATTTAGATAAATTTATTAAAATTTTAAATATTATATTCACATATTTGAAAGAAAAAAATAAAAAGAAAGAGAAAATTTTGAGAGGGATAAGAAAAAAATTACATTTTCACATACTTGTCAAATTTTTATAAAAATATGATATATATGTGATTGAATAAGACAAAAAGTGACAAATAAGATGAATTGATGGGTTTGACTTTTAAGACATGGTTAAATTTCTCACTTTTTTAAAAAACTGCCAAATAAAAAAATTGTGAAGTGACAAATATGCAAAAAATTCTTGTAGTGGCTGAGTTCCATGTTGCATTTTTTGTGTTGTAAATTTGCTATGTTGCACACCTTATTTTCCTCTCAATATCAATCTATGTTATTATCTCTGTCCAGAAATTATGTGATATTTATTTTGAGTAAGGTAGTCAAAATGAGTCCGCTTGTGAGCTTAAGCTAGTATTGTAATTGGCATGTTTCCACTGCTTCTTTTGACTTTTGTCTTGCAAAATGGGTCTTTTCACATTTGAAGGGAAACTTAAAAAAGGAATTATATTTAATAGCCTAAAATTTACGTAGCTATTTTCCTTGTTGCATTTTGATTCCTATTTGGTCAAATCCTTTACTTTTAATGGTGGGGAGAATGAAAAGGACATTTTATTAACTTATTTATTGCTTGTTGACGGCTGGCTAGTTGGATTTCGCTTCAATGATCACGTGCTACTTGCAAAAGTTCAACATGTCGAACACTTGTGACATTTAAGAAGAATGAATTGACCATAAGCCATCATATCGAAGAATGTAAACCAACACAAAGAATGCAAAAGAGCTACTTTTATTAAACTTGTTTTATTGGAGTATGAACTAACCTGTGCTTTTCCTCTATACTGTACTTCTTTAAGACTTTTTCCTTCTCTTGATCAGTCAGTACATGATGCTTCGGTTTTTGGACATGCTTTGTAATATTAACAAGCAAGTCAGTAATCTGTAAACAAACCCAAGTTATGTAAGAGGGGGACATAGAATAATGTAAAATTTCTTGGTTATAGTTTAAATGCAAAGATCAATTGACAAAATTTCATATTAGATTAGTAAAGAATGGAATTTTGCACGCAAGTAGCACGTGATCATTGAAGCGAAACATGAAGAATCAACTAATTTAAGAATGTGTGAATTTTATGTGTTTGATCATTTAATTATTAGTCAAATTGAATTTTTAACAACATAAATTATTTTAAAAATTTATAAATAACATATTTTCAACTATTTTTATTAAATATTACTGTCTTGCGCTAAAATTATTTTATTTGTTTCATTAAAAGGAAAAATCTTTGAATTTTATTTAAACAAATAAAGTTATGATAGTTAGTTTCTAAAATAATATTTGAATTCTTTATTATTAATTTGATCTAAAAGTACAATTCGTTAAAGATAGTATGGGAGTTCTATCATTATAAGTAAGACTCATTTTGTATCATTTCTTTTGATTAAGAATGTATTCATTTTTTAAAATAGATTAAAGAGATGACTTAGATATTTAAGGAAGAAGTAAAATGGGAGTTTCGGACCAAGTAAACTGAGAATGTATTGATTTTTTTCTTTTGTTTGAAGAAACGACCTTATTTTATTAATTAGATTAAAAAGGTAATTGTGCACATTCATGCTTATTCTTCCTCATCGTGCTTCACACGGACCAATCTTGCTTTGTTAACAATGTGCATGAATCATTGTCTTAATTACGGTTTTAGTTAAGGAAATAGTTTAAGAGTGGATTTTAAATATTCATACAAGAAGCATCTAATTCAGTAATAATTAAAATTCTATTGCAGGTGCAACTCACAACAGTAGTTCCAAGCTGTGTCCTCGACTTTGATTGATTATAAATAGGTAGCTATAACATAGTTACATCTACAAGTTATTTAATAGTTTATTCAGATATATCAATGCTTATGTGTCATTAATTTTCCTTTCTATTTTGAAGTATTAGTTGTAACGATATGACGTCACCTATCAATGATCATGATGACAAAGCTGAATGGAATGCTAGGAGAGAACATATTTTTATTCGTTTGTGTTATGAGCATGTTTTAAAAGGTGAATTACAAACTTCAACATTTTCGAAGAAGGTATGGAATAACATTTAAGACAAATTATACAATGAAACCCAATATCGTTATTTTGTGCCTCAACTTAAGTCTAAGTTCAACCGATTTAGAAAAAAATATCGTGAATTCTCCGATTTGATTGCATCCACTGGCTTTGGATGGAATCCTAATACTAATACAGTGACAACATTTGAGGATGTTTGGGATGAGTACCTTAAGGTAATTCTTTGATTTAGAGCTACTCATGTTTATATGTATTTAGGCAAATAACTAATAATTTATGTTACCTGCAGAAAGTTCCATTTGCAAAACAATTTAAACGGAGGGGGTTAGACCACTATGACATGTTGGGAGTTATATTTAATAGTTCTACTGCAACTGGTGTTTGGAGGTTTTCTTCAAGAAAAATGCCCCCAATCTCAGACGAGGACCGGGAAGTAGAGGACAATTTTATGAACTTTGGGTTCCACGTTGATATTCATGACGTAGAAAATGATGAGGATGGTGACCCAATTGTAGGGTCCATTGCTGAGACTGCTAGGAGAAAAAAGGTACGTAGGACACCTAATAGGAACTTTGATCATTCTTCATCCCAAAACAATGATCAGGTGGACAAATTCCTCAAGGTAGCCAGTGAGCTTATGAGTCAGAAAATAAGTCAAGGAAGTAAGAGTGGGCCTTCAGGGGTATCACCACCATAAAAGAATCAAATTCAAGAGTGTATTGACATTTGTGAGAATTCATGTGGCATTGAGAAAGATGTCTTCATTAAATTTTTGAACATTATAGCTGAAAAACCTGATTGAAGGACTATTTTCCTAGGTCTCTCAGATGAGAGAATGAGGGAGTGGTTATCAACCTTGTAGGTGCTGTGTCTGTTATTTCTAATATTTTAGGTGGTTGTTCAATTGCTTTTCGGTTTGTAACTCTTTTCAGGATAGTTTCTTCAAACACGAACTTCTTTGTTACTGTTGTCTTATGTCTGGCTTGGTTTGTCATCTTTTATGGATATTTTGATGACATTAGATGTTCATGATACTGTTGCCTAGTGTTTGACTATTCCATAATGCCTTAGCTTCAAAATTTTATTATTAGTCGTATCATTGTTATTATTTGAGCTTATTATATTACTTATAGTAATGATGGATTATAGCGAATGTACTGTGTGATAATTTTGTGAGTTTTTTCTGCCACAATCACATGTATCATACTATGTTATGAGAAAATGTGTATATTGAGTATTTGTTATTATATACTATTGGGTATGTTGTATTAAATAATGTTATTGTACTAAGGTTCAATATTTTTACAATTAAATTTATGTCATATACTTGATCATTTACTTGTATAAACATATTGAATGCCATAACTTTTTCTCATATACTCGTCCTATACTTACATACTCATCCTACACTTATATAGTCATTATTATTATTCACAATATGGAAATATGGAATAATTATTATTCACAATAAGGAAAATATGGTGTTAAAACAAGCAAGCTAATTAAATTATATTTAATAAATTGTTAATTAATCGTATTGACCTTGACAATATGAGAGTTCTATCCTTATTTTTATTAAGTAGATTATAGACAATTAACACCTTAGCTGACGTCTTTTTCAATAGTTTATATACAATGGCAGATGACAACTCAAGTTATGAATCTGACAACTCTATAGACACAATAGATTGGTGTTCAATTGTAGTTGTAACACATGAATATCAACAGAGACAATGTCAAAAACGAATTCAGTGCCTACCACGCGAAGTTCCACAACGTCAACTTCCATTACTAACAGGCTTAGAATGGATATTGGATATGCTAATGAGGAATGATAATAGGATGTATGCTCACTTTAGAATGGATGCAAATATTTTTCACAACTTATGTGATAGGCTAGTTGAAGATAATTTGATTGAGCATGACGAGCATGACCACGTGAGCGTACTTGAGGCAGTAGGGATTTTCTTGCACATAGTATCGCAAAGTGTTTGTTATCCCGTTGTTGTCGAGCAGTTTCATCGATCAACCGATACTATAGGCCGACAATTTAAGCGAGTGCTTCATGCATTAATTCGATTAGGGACACTAATTGTGCAACCAAGAACTTTAGGTGTAACACCTCCAAAAGTACGACATAATCCTAAGTTTTACCCCTATTTTCAGGTATGAAGTTGCAAATTTCCTACATTTTTGTATGTATATAACTATGCTTATGAAGTAGTTGATATAGGGATGCATTGGAGCGCTTGATGGCACCCATATTGCAGCATCAGTACCGGCGCATAAGCAAACGGCATATCGTAATCGGCACGGCGATGTGACCCAAAACATATTGTGTGCTTGCTCATTCGATATCTTATTTACTTATGTGCTAACGGGATGGGAAGGTAGTGCAAACGATTCACGGGTTTTACAAGATGCACTTTACAACGAGAATAATGATTTTCCTATGCTAGACTCAGGTATAAATTACTTACAAATGACATGTGTTCAATTTTGATGAAGCTATACATGTGATGCTAATTACAATACACAGGTTATTATTATTTGGTTGATTCAAGCTATAGTAACATGGAAGTATTCCTTGCTCCTTATAGAGGGCACCGATACCATGCAAGTGAATTTAGAGGGGAGGGGAGACAACCTACTAGACAGGAAGAGTTATTTAATAGAAGACACGCATCATTGGGTAATGTAATTGAGAGGTGCTTTCAAAGTGTTGAAGAAAAGATTTCCAATTCTTAAGTCAATGCCTAATTTCAGTCTCCAATCCCAATGTCTTATTCCTGTGGCATGTTGTACATTACATAATTTCATTCGACTTAACAATAAGTCTGATAGATTGTTTAGGAGATATGAGGTAGAAGACGTTGAAGTTGTAGAAGAGCAACATGGAGTTATGCCCATAGTTCAACTGAGCATGTTTATTGGACGAACGGAAGCATGGAGACAATATAGGGACAACATAGCTATAAGGATGTGGCAGGATTATATGCAACGTGGGAGATAGATGTTTGTAATCATATATTTGTTTATATTGCATTGTGTTTGGTGATGTAAAGAAAGAGTTATAAATGATACTATGTCGTATTATATATATATATATATATATTTGTGAAGCGCGCTTGTTATGTATGTAAGTACATGCGTATGTATTATGCCTTGTATGTATGTATATACCTATGTATATATGGAGACAAAGTATGCATTGGAAATTTGTCTGAATGGTTGTTATTTTTTTAAACTTAACTAATCACAATTATAGTAAGTAGTATAAAGTGAAGAGCAAAAGATAAGAAAATACTTAGTGAAAATATCGTAGGAATCAAAATAAAATTTAGTTTGTATAATTAACTATTTGTTATTTGTTTAAAATATGTGTAATAGAAACATGCATTTAGTTTAAAATATTATTTGTTAATAATCTTTTATTTATATAATTTGTAAGAACATATTTTTTGGATTCACTTCCAAATGCATTTTATTTTTTTGTTTTCGAAATTTGATGCCAATGATTCATTTCCAAACACATATCTTATTTTTGTTTTTAAAATTTCAACTCAATGATTCATTTCCAAACACATATTCTTAAAATCATTATTTCCAAACGCGTATCCTTCAGTTAAACTATTTTTTCTCAATTACGAAAATTTATTTTCCAAATCATTTTGGAAACAAAAACATATAATTCAAAAACGAACACAACCTTATCTTCCAGTAGGGCATAACACCATTAGCCATAGGTTTGAGGCAGTGGCCTCTGTTGCCATTTGAATCCCTTTTCTTGAGCCATCAAAAGGAATATCAGCTTTCTAGAGAACGACTGGATTACAAACAAAAGAGGTTGTGAAGTTTTGTTTTGGTAAGTGATTTAAATCGGGTTCAATGCAATTTTTAAGATCCATAGCAGTACATTAAGTTTGAAGCATTATCATGGTTTTGTTGACTCATCCAATTTGTTTTTGAGATGTGTCTAACTAGAATACTCAGTAAGGTGTTGGCAACTACCTCTAAGCATTGTTAAGCGAATTCTGATTTTAAGATTTTTAAAACATTATTAAAATTAATTAATGAATTTACGTCATCTTATTGATATCTGTGATCAACTTAGTCTTCTTAAATGATAAAAGAAGCCATAAAGCTTCATATTCTTTTTATATTTGAAATTTGATATTATAATTAACAGGTTATTTTAATACACACTTGTGTCAAATATTTTTTTGTCTTTAACTTCAAATACATGTATAGATTGCAAAAGTATATATTTGAGTTATTTTCATAATGGTTGTATCTAATTTAATAGATTTAAAAAAATTTTGTAAATTTTTAAAGGTTCAGTTGATTTATATGGAGCTGATGCAACTTGCAGTATCAGTAGTGCAATTTATTGTTTCCTTATGTGATTATCATTGATGTATTTTCACACTTGAGTGGGAGCTTTTTCAGTTGATGGCTGGCTTTATTGTCTATGAAATCTTTGATATTATTTGTTTCTAGAGCTATGATTATGTGGCGACGGTTATTATAGTATTTATTTATTTGCCGTGTCAGGCAAGAAAGCATCTTATATGCTAGTATTTTATTTATTCTTATGGTTATGTGATCGTGCATTTATATTTTATTCTGAATCTATTGCTTTATGACTAGGGATAACAAAATCTAGGTGCGAGTGTAGGTTTTACATTTCTACACCGAGCCAAATGATGTGGTGCCCTCCACGGGCCCCGGTTTTCCCCATATTTGTTTTTCATGTGGTGCGGGTGCGATGTTTTCCGGATATGTAAATTCCCCCTTCACACCCGGATTTTATCCATAATAAATCCCCGGATTTCCCTGGTTTGTAAACATTTTTTTGTTGAGTTGAGCTGAACAAATTTCCTTTAAATTTTTTTTGGGCTAACCGATTTAATGAGGGCTCAAGTCCATTCAAGGATCTTTAAATTTGTTTGGGGCCTTTTAAAAATTATATTTGAATGGATCTTTGAATTTTTTGAGCCCTTTAAAAATTATATTACAAAATGTTTCATGTTTTATAAATGTGATTGGCTTGGCAGTTTGGTTTTTAGATTTTATAAATAATTAAACATCCTTATGAAAGGCGTGAGTTGTGAGAGATAAGAGTTCGCAGTTGATTAGTTATATAGGATATTTGGTTTTGAATTTTTTAATATTTTAAGTTTTTTAATACATAAATAATAAAGTAATATAATACATTATATATATAATTTTAATTTTTTAAAATATATTATATTTTATCCGGTGTGGGTTTTGGGTGGGGAGAGTGTATACTACACTTGACCGTACCTGAATTTACATTATAATATAAAACTTGTCTTTGCACTTTAACCCTGCAAACCAAGAGAAAATTGTTTTCAGAAAATCTGAGTACCTGTACAGTTTAGTTTTTTTGGCCATCCTTATTCGTAATAAAATACTTACAAAGAGAATGATAAAAGTTATATCACTAACGAAATTTTATTAGGTAAATTATTTTATCCGTTATAAAGTTTAGATAGTCTTAAGATTGTGAATATAGCTTTATTGTCATTAAATTTGAAAGTGGCAAAAGCTGGTATGTCTGCACATGGAATCCATGTATGCCGTATGCTTTCATTTTGTTTAGTCTAAAGTGGGCTTTCATGTTTCTTTTGCTTGTTTGTTTGTTTATAAATTACTATGATTATAAATTATAATAATACAAAATACCCTCTTCCATCTCCTCCTGAAGTAGATTGAATTCCACTCACTTCCTTCTCCTGTTTGCACTCAACACATTGAATTCTGACTCCAAAAGAAGGAGATAAGAAAGGTGAGGATGGAGTTGGAAGGGACTCCGGCTCTTCATGGATTCCACATGCCTGCAGAGTGGGAGCCCCATTCCCAGTGCTGGATGGGTTGGCCTGTAAGCACCTTCCTAACTATTTACTTTATCTCCTATATATCCCTGTGATCGATTTGTATGGGTACATGACCCTCAAGTGTTCTTCCGTAGTGGGTTTTGTTTCTATTTGTTTTGCCATGAGTAGTGGTTTTGGTTCTTTGCTGTATATGATTTGGATGTGAAAAGCTCCTGTCTTGTGAGTTAAATTCTAATATGCCAAACATGTGTTTGACAATTGTCCTTTTATTTATTGGATGATCATCTTCCTAATTGAAACTCTAGGTTCTCATTCAAATGCTACTTTATGTTGTTTTACTCTTTTGACAAGAGCTTGTAGTTGTGTGGCCTTTTCGGATTTGCAGTACTCTTCTTGTTGTTAATTCTTAAGCTATGCCGAGCGTGTTGTTGGCTGTGGTAATCTCTTTTGTTATTTGGCTACTGTTGATCTCTAGCTTTCCTTTGAGGAATTTTTTTGTACTGTTCTTGCTGTTTGTCTATGTTTAACCTTAAGATTTCTGCTTTGATGGTTGAAGGAGTTTGAGGAGTTTTATAATCTGTTCTGATATTGATATCTATATTGTCAGGAACGTCCTGATAACTGGCGAGACAATGCAGTGCATGCCCAAAATATATTTGCTAAGGTAGCAACAGCGATCTCAAAATTTGAGCGTGTGACTGTCTGTGCAAGTGGTGCTCAGGTTGGTGGAAGTAGCAAATGATGCAAATTTTTTGTTTTACATCTGGTATTTGATATTGTTCAGAATGTCTGTAAAATTTGAATCCTCTGCATTCTTAGTGGCACAATGCACGAAGTCAGCTGCCAGGAAATATCAGGGTTATTGAGATGAGTATGAATGATTCTTGGTTTCGAGATACCGGGCCAACTGTGAGCTTCCTTTTCTAAACTAAGAATCGTACTCAGAGTTTGCAATTTTGACAAATCCTGACCATAAATTCTAATTTTAACTATTAAATGGTGTTCCTCTATTTCCTTTTTTCCTGATAGATTGTTGTGAGTAAAAGCACATTAATTTCAGGCATCCCTGCATCAAAGGTTGCAGGAATTGACTGGAACTTCAACAGTTGGGGAGGTAAGCTTTAGCTGATATAAAGAGCTTAACTGTATTTAAAATTTCTCAAGTCATCACAAATATGATGGCATATGTGACCATACATAAGCTTTTTGTGTGCAATATCAAAGGCTGACGTTTATAACCTTAATTTTAGTTCAGAACTTTTCGTTCCGCTCAAATCCTTTTGTGAAGATCGTTGAACTCCTTTTTCCTGCTAATGGTGACACATTCACGAGTGATTATATGTCCCAAATATTTTTGTAGTGCAGTTTAATTAAGGAATTGAATCAACAGTCAAATACTACAGTGTGCTGCTTATACAATTCTTAAGATAAAAGTTTAGCATATATGTTCGTCAGAATTCTCAATGGGAAATCTAATGTCCTGTATATATGTCTTTGTTGAAAGAATTGACACCTAAACTTCCCCTATAATCTCGTCTGGAGAAAATATTCTTGAACTGATAGTGGTCGTGTTTGTTGGCCTTGTTCTATAGGTCTATGATACTGTAAACTGTGGTACCTTCTGAAAAGGCATTACTCTTTGAAACTTTCAGGGGTTGATGATGGTTGTTATCAAGATTGGAGTCTAGACCTTATTGTGGCAAGAAAGGTTTGCACGCCTAATAGACTTTAGTTTCCTTAAATATCTGTGTTTTAATTCTTTTCCCCACCCAATTAAAGTGCTTACTCAGTTTTGCTAGCATTTGATCCCTGTTTATTATTTCTTTAGATTTTGGAAATTGAGAGGCTTCCGAGGTTTCCACAAACTATGATTCTTGAAGGCGGAAGCATACATGTGGATGGAGAAGGTAATGGTAATAGTTTATGTGCAGCTTTCTTACATCTTGGAAAGATCTTTTTCTAGATGGTAAAAGAGTAGACTGACCTTTTAAAAGTTATGGAATTACTCGAAATTTGCTTAGAGAACAACTTTTCAATATCCTTTCTGGAAAAAAAAGGGCCATGTCTTGCTTTACTAATATCCTTCTGTATTTGGGAGGTTCTTGTCATCTGTCCCTTGTTTGTTTTCAGAGTAACACATTACATTAGTTAAAGTAATATGAAGCTTTTCTGAGAAATGGGCTTTCTTTCTTCAGCATATCTATCATAATATATTGAAGAGAAGAATACCTCACTTTCAGAAGAACATTTTATATATTCGCTTCTAACGTAAGATACAAACTGCACTTCAGCTGTAACTATATAATGGTTATGGAATAACTTCCATGACATTGTTGGTGAATGGTAGATCTCCACTTCTGTGAATTTTTTGAGATATATCATATTAACCATTGGAGTGCAAGGACAATCGTATTTGCTACTTCTGTAGGAAATTGTTTACTTGAAAAATTGCTAGGATTTTAGTTGACTGCAATAGTTTAGCCTAACAAGCTTGTAGAATTACTTTCTTTTGTCTAAAAGGAAAGTAATAACAGTAGAAAGTGCATCTGAGGTTCTTAAGATGGTTGTTTCCTGCCCATTGAAAGTATTCTAGAATGCTTAAACAATGAAAAAGGACATTTCTTTGGGTTTAGCCTCACAGCTTCTTTTGAGTGCAATTTTATTTTAGTATCTTGCATGTCAAGAGTTCTTGCAAAGTAAAATTTGCGCTCACCTACAGATATAGAGTCAAACAAAAAGTGACAAATTTCATTGATAAGTTCCAAGAGTCTGTATTTGGTTAGGCATACAATCAAATGTATCAGTTTGCGTTGCACCTTGCAGAAATTAAATGCTATTTCTCTTTCTGTCAGAGTAGGACTAGCCTAAGGTTGTCAAATATTTTCTTCAGAAGTCAATATATTTCTCATGCTTTCAATTTTTTGAGAATTTTCTGTTGGTTCTTTAGGTACATGTCTAACCACAGAGGAGTGCCTATTGAACAAAAACAGGAACCCACATTTGACCAAAAAACAAATAGAGGATGAACTTAAGGCATACCTTGGTATCAGGAAGGTCATTTGGTTGCCGCGTGGATTATATGGTATAATGCATTGGGTTTGCTCATTATGATCATATAGCTTAAACTTCTTTTTTTATGAAGATATTCTTTGTTCTTATTATTTATATTGTTTGTTTGTTTTTTTTTTCTTTTAAATTTCTCTTCTTGTGTCATGAAGGTGCTTTTCACCTTGAATTTGTTGTCCTTGGCATAGAAATTATGCTAGAATAAATTTCTCATTTGCAAAGACTTTATTAATTAACTATGGCCATCTTGGCTGTGCGTTTAGTCAAACATATTTGCAAAATATCTTGAAGTTAAATTCTGTCAGTGAAAACCTAGGATTGTGATAGAACTTATAGGAATTTTGAAAGAAATTTCATTCAAATAGGAAAAGTACTGAATTTATAGAGTGTTGCTAGGCATTCGAGAGGCCTAGCTCTCTCCCAACGGAAACAAACTACACAATTCCTGCCCTCTCTTCCCCCCTGGTTCTCCTTTGTTCTATTTCCTAAGTAGCAAAATTTTAAAAAACTCACTCTCTCTCTCTCTCTCTTCTCCGAACTGTCTTATTTTCCCTTCCCATAACACAACTAATTGCCTCGATTCCCTCTCTTGGCTTGTCTGGTGTAAGTGAACCCAATAGGTTCTATCAATATCCCCTGCCCCAAAATTCACCTTGTTCTCAAGGTGAAAATTTGGAAATTAATTCTTAATCAACTCATGAGGTTCCCAAGTAGCTTCAAAGTCAGGAAGGTTTTTCCAACGGACCAAAACTTCCAAAGCATGAGAATCATCCGGTTTTCCAGGCCTTACTCCCAAAACAGCTTCTGGTTCCAACAATAATTCAAACTCTGCAGTCAATTATGGATGAAGTTGTATTGACACCTGAGAGTCTCCAAGAGCTTGGTGAAGTTGGGAGACATGGAACACAGGATAAATAGAAGCTGTCTCAGGAAGTTTTAACTTGTTTGCCACTGTGCCCACTTTAGCTAACACCTTGTAAGTCCATGAAAACGAGGAGCAAGTTTGGCATTGCGGTGGGATGCCAAAGATGTCCTTCGATACGGACCCAACTTGAGATACACCTTCTCTACTGTTCAACCTGCACATCACAGCGGTGTTTATCTGATAAGCTCTTCATTTCTGCTGAGCCGGGTCAAGCTACATCTTTAGTTCATCCAACATAGCAACCTGCTCTTGAAGCTGCTGTTATATAGAAGAGATGACTATGGTACCAGATTCAAAGCACAACAATGGAGGAGTATCACGTCCATAAAGGATGCGAAATGGAGTCAGCTTTATTGTTGTATGAAAGGAGGTGTTTCACCAATATTCTGCCCAAGGCAGCCAGTGAGCACATTTTTGTGGCTTGGTATTGGCAAAGCAACGCAAATAAATTCGCACAATGATTGACCACCTCTGATTGGCCATCCGTTTGTGGATGATAAGCTGTACTCCTTTTGAGCTTTGTTTCTTGTAATTTGAACAATACTTACCAAAATGTGCTTTTGAAAATCTTGTCCCGATCTGAAACAATGGATTTGGGAATGCAACAGAGATGTACCACTTCTCAAAAGAAAATCACAGCCACGGATTGGGCTGTGAATGGATGCTTGAAGGGAATGAAGTGACCATACTTAGTCCACAACTAGCAAGATAGTATCCACGCCTTCGAACCTAGGTAAACCCTCCACGAAATCCATGGTTAAGTCAAAAACCTGTCCGGAATTGGAAGGGGCTGCAATAAGCCTGCAGGAGACAATGCTAAGTATTTATTCTGTGGGCATGTGGAACAATTGCTATATATATTTGGATGTCTCTCTTCATGCCTTCACAAGTATTTATTTTGTTGGCATGTGGAAAAATTGCTATATATATTTCGATGTCTCTCTTTATGCCTTCCCAATACAAATTAGATGTGACCCTCTTGTAAGTCTTTAGGAAACCAGAATGACCCATATATCTGTCATGAAACTCATGTAACATGAAAGGAATGAGAGAAAAGCTTTAGGCAGCCCCAATCTGTTTTTAAAAAGGAATTGACCTTGCATCAAAGAAAAACCACGCCTAGAATTAGAATTCTGCTGGCAGCCACAATCTGCTTCAATTTAGGGGTCCAAAGTCACTCGGGTTTTAATGTCTTGTAGTTGAATCACTTGGGCAACTGTCAAGGCCATTAGAGACAGGTAATTTCCTCCTAGATAAGGCATTAGCAGCTTTATTTTTAAGGCCAGGGAGATACACAATCTCAAAACCATACCCCGTTAGCTTAGTAAGCCATTTTTTGGTGCTCCATACCCCGTTAAGTCAAAAACCTGTCCGGAATTGGAAGGGGCTGCAATAAGCCTGCAGGAGACAATGCTAAGTATTTATTCTGTGGGCATGTGGAACAATTGCTATATATATTTGGATGTCTCTCTCCATGCCTTCACAAGTATTTATTTTGTTGGCATGTGGAAAAATTGCTATGTATATTTCGATGTCTCTCTTTATGCCTTCCTAATACAAATTAGATGTGACCCTCTTGTAAGTCTTTAGGAAACCAGAATGACCCATATATCTTTCATGAAACTCATGTAACACGAAAGGAATGAGAGAAAAGCTTTAGGCAGCCCCAATCTGTTTTTAAAAAGGAATTGACCTTGCATCAAAGAAAAACCACGCCTAGAATTAGAATTCTGCTGGCAGCCACAATCTGCTTCAATTTAGGGGTCCAAAGTCACTCGGGTTTTAATGTCTTGTAGTTGAATCACTTGGGCAACTGTCAAGGCCATTAGAGACAGGTAATTTCCTCCTAGATAAGGCATTAGCAGCTTTATTTTTAAGGCCAGGGAGATACACAATCTCAAAACCATACCCCGTTAGCTTAGTAAGCCATTTTTTGGTGCTCCATACCCCGTTAAGTCAAAAACCTGTCCGGAATTGGAAGGGGCTGCAATAAGCCTGCAGGAGACAATGCTAAGTATTTATTCTGTGGGCATGTGGAACAATTGCTATATATATTTGGATGTCTCTCTCCATGCCTTCACAAGTATTTATTTTGTTGGCATGTGGAAAAATTGCTATGTATATTTCGATGTCTCTCTTTATGCCTTCCTAATACAAATTAGATGTGACCCTCTTGTAAGTCTTTAGGAAACCAGAATGACCCATATATCTTTCATGAAACTCATGTAACACGAAAGGAATGAGAGAAAAGCTTTAGGCAGCCCCAATCTGTTTTTAAAAAGGAATTAACCTTGCATCAAAGAAAAACCACGCCTAGAATTAGAATTCTGCTGGCAGCCACAATCTGCTTCAATTTAGGGGTCCAAAGTCACTCGGGTTTTAATGTCTTGTAGTTGAATCACTCGGTCAACTGTCAAGGCCATTAGGGACAGGTAATTTCCTCCTAGATAAGGCATTAGCAGCTTTATTTTTAAGGCCAGGGCGATACACAATCTCAAAACCATACCCCGTTAGCTTCGTAAGCCATTTTTTGGTGCTCCATACACACCAACCTTAGTTCCATTAAAAACTTCAAACTCTTCTGGTCAGTTCTAACAATGAATTTTTTGCTCAATAGATAATGACGCCATTTTTGAACTACAAACACTATCGATAAATAGACTTAAATCGAGCTCTTTCCGGTAAGCCCCCAATCCATGTCCTAAAGCGTCTGTTTCCACCACAAAAGGCTATGAAAAATCAGGTAATGCCAGACCTAGACTTGAGGTCATAGCCTATTTTAGTTTGCAAAATGCTATTCAATTCATCCCATGAGAAACAAATCTTTTTCAACCTGTCAGTCAATGGTCTGGCTATAGTTCCACATCCTTGAACGAAACTTTGATAATAGCCAGAAAGCTGCAAAAATCCCTTTAATTCCTTGAGTGATTTTGGACTTGGCCACTATAACATAGCTTCCACTTTAGTCTTGTCAGCAGCCACACCATCACTAGAAATAATGTGGCCAAGGTACTTCAATTTGCATTGGCCAAATAAGCACTTCTTCTTATTAGCAAACAATTTGTTTGTAGCCAACACATTCAATACCTTGCCGAAATGCTCTATGTGATTCTCAAATGATTTGTTGTACACCAAAATATTATCAAAAAATACCAGAACAAACTTCCACAAATATTCTTTGAAAACCTCATTCATTAAGGCCTGAAAGGTGGCAGGAGCATTAGTCAGCCCGAAAGGCATAACTAAAAACTCATAATGGCTTTCATGTGTGCAGCATGTAGTTTTTGGGACATCTTTTGGTCGCACTCAGATTTGATGATAATCGGACTTCAAATCCAATTTTGAAAACAGTTTTGCCCCATGTAATTCATCAATAGTAGGAATGGGGGATTTATCAAGTACAGTTACCTCGTTGAGAGCTCTGTAATCTACGCAAAACCTTTAACTCCCATCTTTTTTTTTTTTTTTTTTTTAACCAACAAGATAGGGCTGGAAAAGGGACTGCAACTTGGTTGAATTATGCCTGTTGCCAACATATCTTTGACCAATTTTTCAATTTCATTTTTCTGAATGTGAGGATACCTATAGGTTTTTACACTCATAGGGGACGTATCGGTTTGTAGAGTAATAGCATGATCTCTTGTTCTATTGGGAGGCATTTCACCTGACCACTAAAAAATCTATCTATAATCCTGCAGCACCTCAACAATTGAACCAAGAATAGCTTCTGATTGGGTTCCACTTCCAAATCCATAGCTGCCATTCTAGAAGCACTCATTCCTTAAAAGCTCTCATCAAGATCTTAAGAGATACCAAAGACTTTAACCCCAATCTCCTTGCAGAGTAACTTTCACCTCTCCCATACTAAACACCATAATAAGTGCTTTCCAATTCACTTGCATATTTCCCAAGGTTGCTAACCACTGCATTCCCAAGATCACATCTGAACTTCCTAATTGCAAAGGCAGAAAGTCTCCTATAATCTCAACATTCTGTAATGACAGTAGAATTCCTTTACAGATTCCTTCTCCCTTAACTGCCGTCCCTGTACCCATCAATACCTCGTAGCTACTAGTACCCACTCTAGGAATACCCAATTGCCTCACCAAATCCATTGAAATAAAGTTATGGGTAGCACCGCAGTCAATCATGCAATTACTTCATGGTTAGCAATCCTACCTTTGATCTTCATGGTATTAGGTGAAGTCAATCCCACAACAGAATTGAATTGAAAGCTCCATCATTTCTCCTATTTCCGTCCCTCCCTTTGGTTCAGCTACAGTACTCTTTCTTCCTCGTTCAACAACTTTGCTTCATCACTTACTACTAGTATTTGAAGCTCTTTGTTTTTGCATTGATGACCTGGATAGATCTTCTCATCACAATAGTAACACATCCCTTTTTCCCTTTTCCTCTGCAATTCTAAATCAAACATTCGCTTAAAGGGATAGTCAGAGTTTTGAGGTAGGGTTCTATGCACTATAGGAAAGCTTTTGGTAAGTGAATAAGTTGGCAATTTTTTACTACAAGCCATCGTGTTGGGTGGGCTTTTGTTGAAGGCTTGAGTGGTAATACCTTGGCCTGTTTCAGCAGTGAATTTTGGTCTTCCACCCTTTGGGCCAAGTGCATGAGCCGGCATCATGCGTACTTCAGCCCTAATCTCAGGTTTTAAGCCGTTTATGAGGCTGCTTTCCAGAACCGTCTCAGATACATCAATCAAAGGAGTGGCCAATGCCAATATCTCAAACTGTCGCCGGTAATCTCTCACCATTCCATCCTGTAGGAGTGCCAATAATTTTTCACAGACTGTTCCCTCTTGAGATGATCGGAATTTGTTTAAAATCAACGACTTCAACTCCTCCCAATCTCTCACCGAACGGTGCCAATCTTCGCATTGAAACCATGCAAATGCCTCTCCTTCTAGACAGACCACGACTGCTTCCAACTTTTCTTCGTGGGTCATGCGAGTCAAGGCATCCATCTGGATCGACTCCATCAAAGATCGACATCTCCATTCACCTCATCTGGCCTTCAATTCTCCAATCAATTCTGTGGGAGTTGTCTTGGCTACCCCTACCCTTCTCACGCTCTGTTTTTGGCCTTTCCATGTTGCCATGGGGTGAAGATGTTTTTGAACCGAAAGAAGACCCCTCCAACTGCTGCACCAATCGGTCCATCTTGTCCAAGATAGTCAGCTTCTCAAGAGCCGTGGCTAAGCCCTTCTCCAAAACTGGAAGCTGCCAGAGACTGTCTTCACAGATTCCAATTCCTTCTTCAATTCGCCATGTACTAGTTCCACCTTCTCTTCCACTGAATCTAGACGAGCTGTAGAGGTGTTCTTCCCAACCATACCCAGGTGAGTGCTCTGATACCACTTTTGATAGAACTTATAGGATTTTTGAAAGAAATTTCATTCAAATAGGCAAAGTACTGAATTTACGGAGTGTTGCTAGGCATTCGAGAGGTCTATCTCTCTCCCAGAGGAAACAAACTACACAATTCCTGCCTTCTCTCTCCCACTTACCCTTCCCCCCCTTCCTAAGTAACAAAATTTTAACAAACTCACTCTTGCTCTTTTATTTTTCCAGACTTAATTTTCCTTCTCACAACACAACTAATTCCCTTGATTCCCTCTCTTGGCTTGTCTAGTGTAAGTGAACCTAATAGGTGGTCTATCAGATTGTTTTTTCAAGCTCTGGAGCAATTTTTAAATTGCATCTGATTGCTGGAAAGTTGCTGAGCTGTAGTTATTTATTGTTATCTATACGATACTTTTTAAATTAAGAGAGAGAGTGAGGCAAACCAAATCTATCTTTTAGTGTCCATCATTATAAACAACATAAGAATGATATATCACTATTAACAACAGAAGAATGATATATATATACATCATTCTTTTGTTGTTAATAGTGATATATATATATAATTTTAACTTTTAAACTTTATTATTTTTATTCTGATCAGAAAATTTTTGGCTAATACTTGTAGGGGTGGCAATTTTTTACACGATCCACGAACACGACACGAACACGTTACACGATTAATAAATGGGTCAGGTTAGTGTTGAAGGTGTTCAACACGCCAACCTGTTTAATGACACGAATAGTTAAATATATTTTGTACATTCTTAATATGTAAATTCATTCAATGATATAAATTATTACCTACTTACAATATATATATTATAAAATTGAAATATTTATACTATAAAATAAATTAATTTTTAAAATAATAAATTATAATGATTTTAATAATATTTTATACTAACAATGGTTTATATTCTAAAAATAATTTTAATTTATTTAAATATAGAGAATATAATATATTATGTATAACTAAGTTAAACAATTAAGTAAATTATGCGAATTAAATATGACACGATTACGATACGTGGGTAACACGTTTAATAATCGGGTGGGTTTGGGTTTCATGTTTTGACACGAATAATTAAATGGGTCGATACGACACGACACGATTGCCACCCCTATTATACTTGGTTGAAATAACCTTTCCAAATAGAAAACATAGTTTTTCCCCAAGTTCATAGAGTGATGATTTTTTGTTGGCTTCATATTATAATATGTAACAGAGGTGGATAAATTGTTTCCCTTAAGTCATTTTCTAATGCTTTATATGAACTAAAAATGTCTTTTTGGTGATCGAACAGGTGATGATGATACTAATGGTCATATTGACAATATGTGCTGTTTTGCGAAGCCTGGTGTGGTCTTGTTGTCTTGGACTGACGATGAAACAGACCCTCAACATGAGCGGTCTTTGGAGGCATTTTCTGTTCTTTCCAATGCTACTGATGCCAGAGATCGGAAATTAGAAATTATTAAACTACATGTACCTGGGCCACTATATATGACAGAAAAAGAAGCAGCTGGAGTTATGCAGGCAAGCTTTTTAGAGTCCTAAAGTTTGTCTCTCATGCCTCTCCATTGACACTTTTCCATACATTAAAAGCTAGCTTAATATCTAAATTAATGTCTTAGCCAATAAATACCAAAATGCACCTCTTGCAACTCTGGCCGGGTGAAATTTGTTTTCAACCATATCCCTGAATATAGAACTCACATTTCCTGTGTTCCATTATCTGGGAATCCTATGATCTTAAAAAGCAGAGTATTCTATCATGTTAAGATTTTGGGACTCCATCTGGTTTTTTTGCAAGCAGTGAAAGTTAAACCTGTAGTGCATTGATTTTCGGCTTTTCAATTTTCTGGTACAGGAAGGTGAGGCTAAAGCAAGACTTGCAGGTACAAGACTTGCTGCTTCATACGTAAATTTCTATATTGCCAACGGAGGGATCATCACCCCACAGTTTGGGGACAAAAAGTGGGATGTTGAAGCTGTTCGTGTTTTGTCTCAAGTCTTTCCCAATCATGAAGTAAGCCAAAAAATTATGTTAAAATATATGTTGTTCTGCAATCTTTATTTATCGAATTCTACATAAATTGAAATGGGATTGATGTTAAATCTGTTGAAAGTTGATCATGCTTCTTTGCCTTTATGGGATGAACTTATTCAATTTTTGTTCTGTTCAGGTGGTAAGAATTGAAGGTGCAAGAGAGATTGTTCTGGGAGGCGGAAACATACATTGCATTACTCAACAACAACCAGCCATTCCTAATAGTGCTGTACGGCATGACTGCTCAGATATATATAGTGCTGGTGAACTCGAAGAGGCTACTGTAATCAAGGATGCCTTCAAACAGTAAGACTGTAACTGTATTGTAGTGGCAAGATGCATATCTATGGCACCATTTTTAAACCCTATTAGAAAACCAAATGAAAACTTTCATTGCTGTTGATCCAAAACAAGCAAAAATAACATAATCTATTTGAAGTTCTTTCAGATTTTTGATTCATATGTTCTTCATAGGCCAATAGTATCTTATGGAAGTTTGTAAAAGTGGGTTTCCAATTTACAAGATTAGAGTTTAATCGAGGTGCGTTGGTCTAGAAATTTTGTGTGGTTTTATTATGAAATTCATTTGATATCATATTTAATAATTGGAAAAAAAAAGTAATTTATTATTTAAAATTATTGAATATAATATTAAAATAATTTTTATAATAAAGCTACGTATGTTTTTAGGTAATAATATGCATACGTTAAGGTTACTCTGGTAATCATTGGACAGTTTAGACTGATTTATTTTATTAGACTTGTTATACCGTATCAAATTTACTTGATCCTTCCGTTTAGGATTCTTTAAAATTTTCCTTCCACTCGTTTTATCTTTTGTAAATCATCTATCTGGTGTGAAATTATTAAATTAACAATTTAGCAAAAGTTTAAACATGATGTAATGATTGGTTGTATACTATTTGTTATGTTAATGCTGGGAGAGTAAATATTGCTACCAAAATTAATAAATTCTAAGTAATTTAATCGGAAGCTATTGATAAAATATTAATATTTTTATATTATAGTTGCATTTTTTAAGCTTAATAAATAAAATAATATTATATTTACGTTTGCAGTTGCATAAAAGTAGAGCACAAGCAAGTCAATAGATATCACGTGTGGCACGGGTCTTCATGAACCTCAGAGTAGATGCCACGTTGCATCCGTTGATCAAGGGAAATCAGACATAGTTTAGTGGGTAAGCCGAAAATAGATTCATTATGAATGATCATCGTATCATCGTATCATTACTTAGTGGTTCATTACTTAGTGGTTGGCTGCCCAATCTTTACTTGGAGGTTAGAACATGTATTTTTTTAAGGGAAAATTAAAGAAATACCTCGAATATAAGTGTGAACTATAAAAATGATATTATCTCTAAAAATTTATATATCATAATCTTCTATTAAGTGTTGAACATTATTCGTTGTTCGATGTTTGTCAGACATTATGAAACATTGTCTGATGCATTTGTTGAACATTTATTAGATGTTGAACAAGATTATATCATACAAAATTTTCAGGGACATAGTTATTTATAAAAAAAAACGCCTTTATTTGGGTCATTTTCAATTTTTTCTTTTTTTTTAATGGAAAAAATAATCAAATTTGTAACTCTAGTTATACTAGACAAATCTTTATTTGATAACTATTGAGCTCTGCTAGATAGGTCTTAGCAATTTATCGAATAGTTGAATATTACATTTACATTTAAAAATTAAGTTATTTTGTAATCGAAATAAAAGGTTGAATAGGATATTTAAAGATCTTACTATTGATTCAAATTTGAATACAAATTTTTTGATATCACATAATCTAATAATTAAGATTGAAAGTTAATAAGTTATATTTAATGCCTCATAAGTTATCTCAACCATTTGATTAGGCGAGATCAGTGATTGAAAATTTGTGTCAATAAATTGCGTAAAAAAGATTCATTTTCATTACTATTACATAAAGATAGTAAAAAAATTGGTTATTTATGCATTCTCTCTCTCTCTCTCTCTCTCTCTCTCTCTCTCTCTCTCTCTCTCTCTCTCTCTCTCTCTCTCTCTCTCTCACCCAACATCTATTTGATTGATAACTAAACAATACAATCCAAAATTATTTAATTTTACTTTATATAATATGCTTAATTAAGAAACATATGTTTATTTGACAAAACAATTGTTCATAGTGATCATAAGATTCCTTATTAAACTTTTTTGAAAAATGTCAAAAGCTCAAAATTAGTTAACCCATGATTTTTTTAATTTGAAATGATAACATTTTAAAACTTTATAAAACAGTGGAATTTATATCAAATTTATCACAATTTTTTTAGTTGTGAACATTGCTGATGTAATTTTTTTTTGGTTAACCAAATGAAACACACGTGGAGGGCTTTTGTGGAATTATGTTTGAATATTCTAGCCAAAAATATAGAAAAGGAACACGAAGTGATTTCCATTTGCCATTGAAAGCGCTTTAACACTAAAGCCGGATTTCTGCCGGTTTGGTAGAGAAAATTAGTAAGCCAGTGTTTTGTAGTCATCCATCAAAGGTGTTGGTTATTTATGGTTGAATGTTCTAGTGTTTGTTTGCTTATCGAGATCGTATTAGATATCGACGACATAATACAATGATAAAATTGTCTCCATTGATATGATAAGATAACAAGGTTCTTTTTTTATCGGATAAAATTGATTGTTTTGTTTTGTTGGCTTGATAACGGTTTTTTTTTTTTAATCTTTAAAGAAGTCATTTTATACTTTAAATTACACTTTAGTTACATTTACTCTTTACTATGTGAGCCCTATGAATTTAAACCTCTATTTATGGGTATGACCCACCCCTTTTTTTTAATGTTAATCGCTTGTTGGCCTTTTGAGACAAAGGTTCGTGGTTTGCTCTCCTTGTACAGAGCTAAGCGGTCAACTCTCTTGGTACATAGGTTTAGAGTTTTGTGGTTTTCTGACTATGTACTAAGAGCAAAGCTCTATGGCTTCCACGTAGAGAAGTGTAGGGCTTCGTGGTTTGTTTTTTAAGAGAAGAGCTTAGTAATCTGTCTTTTCTGGGATAGAGCTCGATTGTCTGTCCTCTTATTCTTAGCGCAGAGCTTAGTAGTATTCATTTGGATAATCCTGAGCCATTTGTTCTCTTAGGTGGTGTTTGTTTCAACCACTTAACACTTTTTAGATCTAAACACTCTTTAGAACTTAATTTACACCACTTAATAGAATGTTTGTTTACTTTTTTAGATACCACTTAAAAAAAGTGGTAAGAGAATATTTTACCTTTAATGTGACTGTTTTATCCTTATTAAAATGTACAATGTTTATACTTATATTTATACAATCATTTAAAAATTAAATAGTTAATAAAATTAAGTCAAAATTCTTTTTTATTTAAATAATTAATATTATATTTCTTACAACCTTCAAAAAATAATTATTAACTAAAATTAAATAAAATTCTTTTTCATTTAAATATTTAATATTATATTATATTATATAAACTCATATGATATTATTGTAAAACTACTATATCATTAATATTATCAATTTTTAAAATTCATTCCTCCAATAATTAGATCAAGTTTAAGCCATATCAATTTGTATAAAAAAAATTGTAAGAGTAGTATTTTATCCATTATATTTTGCGGACCATATTTTGAATCATAAAAAAATAATTCTATTAATTAAAGTGTTTTCCATTTCATAAACTTAAAAAGAAAAAAAAACAAATATGATCTTTTAATTGACAATATTAAATATTAATTTTTACTTTAAATTTACACTATTAAATAAAATAAAATGTTCTTATCAATCTAATAAATAACTTTTGAAGTTTTAATAAAACTGTCCCTATAATATTTAATAAACTTTTATCAAATATATTGTCTAGTTTAAAACTCGCTATTTATAATGATATCAAATTTTTAATAGTTATTATTCAACATATTATTAACTAATTAATTTGAAATATTAATAGAAATAAATGAAATTTTACCAATTATAAAAAATATTTATCATATTTTGATGTAGTAATTATAAATATAGTAATAAATAATATAATAATTTGATAATAAATACTAAAACAATCACAAATATACCAAAATTGTACCTTTTAATAAATTAAAATAATATTCTTAAATAAAAATTTAATAAAATTTATATTATTTTAATATATATTCATATTTATGGGATAAAATTTTTAACACCTTATTTAGACAATAATTATTAGAAAATTTGATAAAATTTATATTATTTTAATATGTAGGGATATTTATGTCATAAAATTTTTAACACCTCATTTAAACAATAGTGGTTAGAAAAAGTGATGCATTTTCACTTTTTCAATTAAGTGATTTATCACTTAAAATAAGTGCTAAATAGAAAAACAAACAAAAATTTTAAGACTTAAATCTAAACACTTAAAAGTGTTAAGTGATAAGTGGTGATAAATAAACGGACCCTTACTCTTAGCGGAGAGCTTATTAGTCTACGTTCTACCCTTTTGGGGACAAACTTTAGTCCATTATCTTCTTACTTAAAATGTTAAGCTTTGTCGCGTACCTATTTTGGGACAAACCTTAGTTGTCTGTCCTCTTGCTCTTAGGCTGCGTTTAATATACTCTATAAGATTGAATAATTATTATATAGGATTGTATAATTATTATAACATTGTATGAAATTGTATAGTATAGTATTGAGTAAACTCTATATTGTGTTTGGTTTATCACTGTATTGTATAAATATTATACGATACTGTGTTTGATAAAAGATTATATTTAACTATATTAAATTCCTTACAATAATAAAAATGGTTTAAAATTAATAAAATATTTTAAAATATAATAATTTTAAAAATTATTCATATTAAATTAATTTTTTAGATAATTAATTTTTAGTTAAATATTTAATAAATTATATTTATTTATTAAAATAATTCATTTGAATATTCAATAAGCTAATAATTTAAATATTTATTTATTTATATATGTTTGTGGTATTTATTGTTACAAAAAATAAAGTTGTATAATTTAAATCTTTTAATAATATAATATAATATTATATTATAGTATATTATATAAAACTTATGAATTAAAAATTATATCTAATAATTCCCTATATCCTTATCTTATCCGACCTTAACACATAGTGGGGGGCATCATTATTTTATCTCCTTTTATACTGTCCTTATACAGATCTTATGCAATCTTTTACTATGCTATCCACCCTTCGGCCACACCAAATACGGTATAAAAATTTTTTTATGCAAATAATATTTTTTATACTATATTATACAGGCTGCCAAACACGCCCTTAGTGTAGAATAATAGTTTACATTTCCTGGCATGACAAACCTGATATTGAAAGCTCATACAAACATTTAGTGTCATATAGATAATTTGACAGTATATTAGATTCTTGTCTAATATTACTCAATAATTGTTCACTATAATCAAGTTACTTACAAATAAACGAACTCCATAATGGATAGTTAAATGAGAAAAAAGATTAATCACTTTTTAGAAAAACCCAACAAGTTGGCTTTTTTAATTTTTATATTTTATTTTTTTCAACTTTCTCGTGATAGTTAGATGGTGGATTTTTTTTTTAAGAAGAAGAATAAAAACAATTTTATAAAAGAATTTATTATTTTTAATTTTAAAATGTTCAACGATCATTTCAAAATTAAAATTAAAAAAAAAAAAGAGCTAGGGGTGGGAGTGTGTACGAATGAAAAACTGAAGTGCGTAGGGAGCCACGTGTCAGTTCGAGAATTTCCCGATCCAACAGCGAAACTTGTATAATAAGAATAAAAAAACCTGAAAAATAAACTAATAAAACTGAAAATAAAATCAAACTCACGGCTCGTGAGTCACTGACATGAAATAAATATAATAAAAAATAAAAGAATAAAAGAATAAAACCTTTCTTGAAGATCTCCTGATGAGAATTTGAAGATCCACAAAGAGGGGGAGAGAGAGAGAGAGAGAGAGAGAGCGAAAGAGAGCGGGCAAAGCGAAAGAGATGGGGTGTACATTCTCGGGGTTGAATGCGTTGTACGACGCCGTTAATGGAGGAGGGGACGTTTGGATCAACGACAACAGGTACAGGATCGTCCGCCAGCTCGGTGAAGGTGGCTTCTCCTACGTTTTCTTGGTCAAGGAGGTCGTCAATGACACCTCTTCTACTACTTCCGGTGGTCTTGCCAAGAAAGTCAAGGACACTTCTCATCTTTCCGGTTCGTTCATTTCACTCTTACTTCTGTAATTTCTCAAATTTCCTTCTTTAATCACATCCTTTTTGCTTCTAGTTTAATTATTGTGATTGATTTTATTGGAAATTTTTAATTTTTTGTTGTGATTGAATCTTGGATCTAGAGAGAGAATTGAGTATGTGATCTAGCAATTCTTTTGTATGCTATAGCTATGATTTTAAATTGTTTGATTCTTGCAGTAAACTCGGGAATCTTCGCTGATATTTAATTTTCCATGCAAATAGAAGATCCTTTTTTTTTTTTTTGTTAATTGTAATTATCAATCTATGGACGATCATATAGATCATTGATGCGTGCTTTTGTGGAAAAGAGAAAGGCAACAACTATGAAGGTGAATAAGGGCAGAGGTTTATTTTATTTTATTGCTTTTTTCATTTTTTTTATAATATTGTGATGAATGGCCGGTGGTCGGTCACCTTCGATTTTGAGTATTTGGAATGAATATAAAAGTAACACTGAAGTGATCTGTGGTATCATTTCAGGTTATCACTGTTTACTTTTAGAGAGGAGATATGCATTCAAATGGAAGAAGAATTTTTAGGTTTGGTAGGTATTTTATAATTTGACTTTGATTATAATGCAGATGATGGCACTTATGCAATGAAGAAAGTTCTCATTCAGAATAACGAGCAGCTGGAGTTGGTGCGAGAGGAGATTCGTGTTTCATCTTTATTTAGTCACCCCAATCTGCTTCCGCTTCTTGATCACGCAATTATTGCAGTTAAGGTATCTTACAAGCATTTCTTTATCATTATAAGAAAAATTAGGTGATTAAATTTCAATTTAGCTGGTATAAACCTGATTGTGTGCCATCTAACCATCAGCAGCCCATAACTAGATAGTAGTGGAGCACTAGTTTTTTTTATTTTATTTTATTATTATTTTTAATTAGTGTCCTATTGCTTTTTGTCAGTTGACAATTATAGAATCAACAGAAATATTAATGGAACTTACTGCATGATATTGTTTATTGGAAAGTATATGCTCTCCATAGACTGTTAACTTACCTCCTTTTAATGTTGGGAATCAAATTGACATGAATTTTGATAGTCTTGTTTTTTACAACCTAGGGTCAAACATTATTCTACTAATATATTAAACGTATGCATTCTTTTAGAAGACTTTATTTTGTTGACTAGGGTAACCAAGAAGGATCGTGGGATCATGAAGCATACTTGTTATTTCCGGTTCATTTGGATGGTACATTACTGGACCATTCCAAAGTTATGAAAACTAGAAAGGAATTCTTTTCTACCTCAGATGTTCTTCAAATTTTCCGCCAGGTGAATAATACACTATTTTTATTTTTAGTATTTATTCTTTTATCTCTGCTATAAAAATTGCTGGGTATAAATTATTGTTGCTTTGGTGGAATTTCTGCGAACCCACTAGAGGAAATAACCAGATAGTGCTGGCTAGATTAGATACTTTTGTGTGTGTGTGTGTGTGTGTGTGGCGTGCGCACTTGTATATATAGCAGGATTAATAGCCCCTTTACTTTATGCTAATTTGTAAACCAAATTTTGTCTTTTAAATTAAAGATAACCAATGGGTTAGATTTGCTTAAATGGTGTGTTGTCTGGAGTAGAATTACTCAGAACTAGCTAACATACATAATATTGATAATTATTATGGTATTTTCTTCTCTCTTCTCTCGTTTTTATATTTTCTTCTCACCCATATCAGCTTAGATTCTTTTTTATGATAAATACAAAATGAATTTGTAAAAATTTATTTAACATTTTAATAACCTAAGAAAAATTCGAATTAGTATCCAAATTAACCCACCTTCAATTTATCTAATTCTTTCCCACTTCTTTCATCTCAAAAACCCACTTTAACAAATAAACCAATCCTTTTTTTTTTAAATAATATGTAAAGTTCAATTATGGCAGCAGTTCCCTTTATCAGCCCAAAATAGGTGAATTTCAAGATGGCTCTCAATGACATTAGCATTAAAAATCTTTGTAATTTCTCTTTCAACACCACCTGCCTCTTTTGATATGTCAAAATCCTTCAACCTGATAGTTTCTATAAGACTATTGATGAGAGACATAATTAAAGTTTATCAATGTAAAAATTAATAGATGGATTGTAATAGTGGAATCTGTTATAATATACGAAACACATGATCTCCAAATGTTGTTATAATTCTTAAACCCATCTTATTCCCTTTTTATTTTTTTAAATAGTGTGTAAAGTTGAATTTTATTTGTTTAAGTAGGGTTTTGAGATCATAGTAATGGCTAAGAATTAGAGAAATTTAATGTAGGTTAATTTTGGGTACTAATACCATTTTCTTTTAGGGTATTAAAATGTTAAATAAATTTTTACAAGTTAATTTTGTATCTATCATAAAGAAGAATCCAACAGGGTGAAGAGGGGGAGGAGAAGAAAATGTAAAGGTGAGAGAGGAGAGAGAAGACAAAATAATAATAATGATCAACACAATTATTTAGCTGGTTCCAAGGTAATTTTGCTCCAAAACAACAATCTATGTTAGCATATCTAAGCGCACGCAAATAACACTAAACGTTGGTTGCTTTGTGTTGGAAAATTGCGTGGGCACTTTTTCTTCACTAAGAAATTGGCGGTTTTCTGGCAAAGTGGATATGTTTTTTTGGTATACGGTTGTTTACTCTGCTCCGTAATTCCAAATAACTCGAGGAATTTCTATGAATTTGCTTTTTATCCGAAATTAGGTCAGTAGTATTGGAAGTATTAATGCAATATGTTGATTGGCATCTGCTATTGTAGTCTTTTGACAATGCAACATTATTGCCACAGCTTTGTGCAGGACTCAAACACATGCACGGTCTTGAACCTCCATATGCCCATAATGATGTCAAACCTGGAAATGTTCTTATTACTCACAAAAAAGGACAACCACTTCTTGCAATATTGATGGACTTTGGGAGTGCCCGACCTGCAAGGAGGCAAATTCGCTCTCGTTCAGAGGCATTGCAGTTGCAGGTGCTCTTTGATCCTGTCCTTTCAGTATTTGTTGCTTACCTTGAACCTTTTTATGATCCTACTCTGCCAAAGTTTTTCTGCTGCTTTTATTGACTAGTGAAAATGAATACAATTTTTCTGTCTCCCTCTACCTTCAGTTACTTATTTTACTTATTGTGTAGGAGTGGGCAGCTGAGCATTGTTCTGCACCTTTCCGGGCTCCTGAGCTGTGGGACTGCCCAAGCCATGCAGATATTGACGAGAGAACTGATATCTGGTCACTAGGATGCACTTTATATGCAATAATGTGAGGACTGATCCCTCTTTTTTAGCAAGGGTAGTTTTGTTTTGATGTGAGAAACTGTTTGGTTGGTCTTATTGCCATATGCATCTGTGAAGAAATTTTGTATTGTGCCATATGTTATGTTGGTTAAAGATCTGTTTGTACAATTCTTTTTAACTTTTATTTTTTCCTTACCATGATTAAAGCATATATGAAAATAGAAAATAAGTGACATCAAGTGTGCTGTCAAGACATCTTGCAAATATGTTCTCCTGTTGGATATTAGGAAGTTCTGTATGTACCAGTGGCCAAACACAAAAGAAACGGGAAGTTCTTAAACACTGTGTTTTGATTTTTATGTTTGTGATCAATCTATCTGAGCAGATTTGGAGAGATGCTAATTAGGCAGATTTGGAGAGATGTTAATAAGGTTTTCAGCCAGCATTCGACTCAAGTAACATCGAACCTAGTATGAGCATCCATAAATAAATATTGTAGAAAATTAGCTGGAGACTGAAGGAAATGAAGCTATACACATTCATTTTGCATAATACTTGGATTGGACTCTCTTATTTGTAATTGTGACATCTGTCTGTTTTGTAATATTGAAGTGAGTTTTATTTTTTGTGTTTGAATAAACATCAGACTTTATTGATATGATGTTCTCTCTTTTTCTATTATTATTGTAGGTGATGTAACTTTTTAGTTTACATTATAAAATTTCTTATTGATTTTTTAATTCTTAATTTTGTTACAATTATAATAAATTATTTGTGGTGATCCTCTGTTGAGGATGAGTTTTTGCGTTCATAAGATGTGGAAACTGAACAGAATGGGGTTTTACTCCTTACTTTATTATTATTATTTTTTTCTCCATTGCTTACAGCTGACTTTTTCAGGTATGGAGTATCTCCATTTGAGTATGCACTTGGAGAATCTGGAGGAAGCCTACAGTTGGCCATTATAAATGCTCAAATAAAATGGCCAGCTGGACCTAATCCACCATATCCTGATGCTCTTCACCAGTTTGTTAGATGGATGCTCCAGCCCCAGGCAGCTGTTCGTCCCTGCATCAATGACATCATAATTCATGTTGACAAGTTAATGTCAAAATTTTCCCAGTGAGATGATATGGTAGGACATTGGAACGGTAATACACAGGTTGACTGAGCAAATTCAGCAGTTTGGGCTGTAGATGCCTGTCATCCTGCACATATATTGTAGTTAGAAGCAGAAATCGAGGTGAAGCATACAAATTACTAGTTGAAATGTTGCACAGTTGTTTGCATTTTGATGTAATTTTGGCAGTTGTGAATTGGATTAATATGAGTATACTGTTCTGTGACAATTTTTAATTTTGTCTGTAATTTATTGAGGTTCAGATCTCGCATTGCAACCAAGATTCAATTGTGTAAAATTACAATAATTTGTGATTTGTTCACTTCATTTATGTATCTCGAAACATGAATTCTAGATAAGTGATTTCTAAAGTTGCAATTATAGCTGGTACACATTTTAATCTCTAGAATGTGTTTTATTTCTACATAAAATCAAATCGAGTTTTATATTGTCGTTCCTTAAGGTCATTGCAATGATGGGATATTTGTGAGTGTATTTACTACATCACAGAACTCCGAATTGATTGAATTTGATTCTAGTGTAGTGTTCCCTGTTACATATCATTGTGATCTGTTTTCATCTTATACCAGTCGGTTGGGCAACGAGAACATGGGAATCTTACATCCATCATATGAAGACAGTTATTATTGATTGCTAAAATCGTTTATTTGAGATGATGTTCATGAAATTTGGTTCGATTTTCTCTATCAGAATATTTTAAGATGGTGTTTAAGCTTGTCGAATAAGGTTTTGCATAGTTTCTAAAATGAATATATAATATGATAAGCTCTTATTTATTCTATTATGTTAATGATAAGGTATTTCATAATAGCCCATTTTGAGTGTAAAGACGAAGCTTCAGGGCTATTTTGTGCTTTTAGTTGCTGAAGCATGAAGAAATATTAGCTCCTCATACGGCAGTCTTAACAAAATGAAGTGGCTAACACGATGGAAAGAAATACTAATGTCGAATAATATTATTTTATTTGGTAAGCCTTTCAAAGTCCTTTTTGTTGGGACAATGAGAAAACAAATGGATTTGATGGAAGACTGTTTTACAAGCGTCTGGTTGTTAGGTTCTCGTCATGTTCATGTCATGGCTATCTTTGGGACTGAAGTGGACTTATCATACATATATATCTTTTTCAATAAGATGTTAATTTTTATGCGATATTTTTTTTATTGATTAATGTATAAAATAAGCATTCCAAATTGAACTGGAAATAAGTTTTAAGGTATAGTTGATGGTATTAAAAAAATAAAAAAAGGGAAATAAAAATATTATATTTAGATATCTTAACCAATTAATGTCAACTACCGAATACACTTTTAATTCTTTAAACATAGATATAAAATTCAACAATTCAGCATATTGTTCCATAATTACACATCTTGCTAAATGTTTATCTAGCATTGCTCAACATGCCCGATTTACAATAAAAGAAATTTTGGGTTAAGTATTTCTCAAAAAAAAGTCTTCAAAAGTTAGCTTTATTTTATCAATAAATGCCTTTTGTATTTTTTTATAAATTTAATTCTTAAGATTTGAAATTAATAATTAAATAGATGTAAATAAGTTAAATTTAGAGGATTGTAATAGTCATTTAAATTTTTTAATGTTTTTAAAATTGAAGAGCTTTGAAAGTGTTAGAATGATGATTCAAACTCAACACACACAAAACCTCCGGCTTACACTCAACCACCAAGCCAAATGTGTTTGTTAGTTTCAACTGAACAAAGAACATTTAGATAAATAAGTCTTCTTCTTTTCTTCGTCACCTTCTTCACCACCGTCTTCACTCTCACTTTCTTCAACGCCAACATCAACCCGACTTCCTCCAATGCATTCAATACCAGCCATGGTGCCTCCAGCCTCCCTTGATCCATCACTTCCACTCTCCTCCACTACCTCGCCAACTCCACCATGTTGTCCACCGAGCTCTCTTCCATGGCCAACACTTTTGCAAGTTGTTCTCCCTCATGCAACTTCCTCATCTTCGGCCACCCCCGAGTCCTTTCTCTGGAAATTTCTGAACTTTCAAGGCCACACGATCTTCCTCGACGAAAGCGAGTTATTTATTATTGCCATTGCCACTGGGTTTTAGATTCAATTTTTTCCCAAATTACTTACTTGCCGAGTTGTATTACATGAAACAATTTGTGTGAATTGAAACGTAACTATCAAAATCATTTAAAGTCGTCACATTTACAAGAAATCATTGGCAGACTGGCGGTGCATCAATGGAGGTGGTGTAGGCATTTCTGTGTTTTTGCGATGGTAGGGTGGGGTGGGGTGCTGGCTTGGATTTTGGGTTTGTGGTTGTGGTGATAGGATATTTTCATAGGTGGTGTTTGTGGTTTAACTTGTTCTGGGGTGAATTAAAGTTTTATTTTTGTTTTCTTTTTAATTGATTTTAATTATTTAACTTAAAAATTATTTTTGAAGGATATTAAAGGTATTATAATTTATTTAGATGGGAAGATGATGCTATCTAACAGTTAAGTCAACAGAAGGAAGGTATGTGACATATTTTTCAAAACCTAAACACTAAATTTATAAAAAATTGTAAAAGACATTTATTCATAACATAGAGCTCGAGTTCTATAACATTATCTTATTAATATTTGTAATTATCTCCAACCAAAAGTACAGAATTCTCGAAAGCTGGCTCTTCTACTTACACATCAAATTAATTATCTAGCCATGATGCATCACGTAAGTGGTACCATAAACTCACCATGTTTACGATATATGTCCAACACATGGTTATCACCACGTTTTGTCACTCCTTATAATGTGTCAATAATTGACTGTATAGAAGCAATCCAAGATTCTAAATATTTTAGTGTTCCATTGGTCCTGCTTGTTGGCTCAAAATGTTGAAGAATTTATGATTAGAAAGATCGATCATACATTACATTTTATTCCTAGCTATGTGTGTGGTGACCATTGAAGGTTCAATCATCAATGTATATTCGAAGCAGCTTTTATCACCTCTTATGTTGGCCTAAATGGTAGAGAATAGTAATCCATCTTGCTCATATATATCCTTTTTTGTTACTTTCTCTGCAGTAAAACAACATAACATTTTAAACTGTAAATGGAGAATGAGTTAATTAAAGTGAAGTTAAGAGTATAAATTCACTTGTAATGGGAAAAGTAGCAAAAGCCAATGAGCCCCCCAAACGAACCTGCAGCACCTTTCACCATGACTGACATGAACCATAACTAGCCACAAGATAATAATGGACAAATTACTTGGTTCGTTCGAAACTAGCAAGTATATTAGTCACACAAATAATAAAGTGATAAGTAAGATATTGTTCTCACGAGGATTAGTTCTAATTAAATTTGTTATTAGAAAACAACAATAAAATAAATGGGAGGTTTTGTTGAATGATTAATTAAATAAAAAACGAATGCAAATGAAGAATAACATAATACAAAGTTAAATGAATTGAGAAATAATCAATGAGAGAAACTTGGTTAAGGGATCATTCTCTACCACAAGATATGAATTTGCGAATTAACTATAGAATTGTCATCCAATTACAATATTGAAATTATCAAACGTAGATAACAACAACTCTGTTACCCCAATCTTTCCTTACTTTGTCGTTAAATAAAACAAGCTCTTTATTTTTATCTCTATCCATTCAACAACCCAGAACAAGCTCTCTAAATTTAATACAATGAAAGCATTACGATAAGAAAGATAGGTTGATCTAAGCAATAAGCACACAAGTTCGAATTATTTAACTTATGTTATATTTTCCAATTGCAATATTCAATCACAATTTTGCTACTAACGATTAGAAATTCAAGACAATTACATATCGAGATTTCTACACTAGTATAGACAACAACCAAATTCTATTTAATTGGCCACCCAAATAAAATCAGCAAGTAATCATAAGCATTGAATATGGAAAAATACAAGCAACTTCAATTAGAGAATTGAATAACAATTTCTTCAATAATCAACTTACAAAAACCATATCTAGAGCTTTGAAATGTTCAAACACAACATGAATATAATATAACATAGAGAAATTCCAGAAAATGAAAACGAACGGAAACACTTAGCAAATCCTTTGAAAATCTCCTCTATAGATGAATCTTTTTAGGAATGTAGTTCCTCCTCTTTCCAACCCTTCTTTCTCCTTCTAGAACTCCAAGAGATGTGAGAAATCAAGAGAGGCAGCCTCTAACTCGTTCTCCCCCTTCTTCTTATCAAAATAAAACCCTAAAATATGTTTATATACTCTGCTAAAGTAACCTGCTACAGTGCCTCCAATAATAACATGCTACAGTGATTTATAAAATTACAATTCTACATTACTCACACCATTTTGATCATAAATTCTGGTAGACTATATGGATTCATGAATCGTAAATTTCTCTAGAAACTAGATTTCTTGAGCTTTCCAATGGTATATAGTCACATTATCTGGTTCATTGTATATCAATACAATTAAATCCAAGAAGTTGGTTGACTGACGGAGGTGAAAATGAAAGGTTTTACTCCAATTTGGTGCAAGCTCCTCTAAAACTCCTACAAACATCAAAACCACACAAAAACATAAAAATACCAAGGAATATAGCAAATAAACATAGACGAATTGATATGAAAATAATATATAAATAAATACCTATCAAATTCCCTCACACTTAGACTTTACTAGTCCTCGAGCAACTAAAATGATATGAAAACAAAACTAAATCTAAACAGAATCACAAAAAAAAAAAAAAAGAAATCAAAACACACAAATGCTTCAATTTGCATATAGGCCTCAAAGATTGCGCTTAATTATAACCCAAGGAAAACTTCAAAATTATGCATTTGATCAAGAATTTCATCTCAAAGATTGGTTTCGCTCCATTTCAGTTCCTCAAGTGTGTGTGTGTAGAGCCATTCTTACCTAATCACTTGTAATCCGGATAAGTTTATGCATAAAAATGAATCATATTTGGTAGTGAAGATGTTCGCATAAATGAACTCCAAAGGCCTGCTTTTCAAGTCACTTTCCACTAATATAGACAAGCACAATACTAAGGATCAAATAGGGCTTTATTAAGCTTGTAACGTTTGGCTTGGGTAAAGGTATGATAAAGGATAATAATTTGTCTCAAATCATCCACAAACGCATAAATCATTCAAGACTATGTAGAGCTCAATCCCATAACATAAATTCATTTCAATTCACCAGGTGATTCCCCTAAGCTTATTTATGACACTCGATCTTTTTTTTTTAATAAAACAAAAGAAACTAAACTAAAGGTATGACTAAAGGATAATAATTTGTCTCAAATCATCCACAAACGCATAAATCATTCAAGACTATGTAGAGCTCAATCCCATAACATAAATTCATTTCAATTCACCAGGTGATTCCCCTAAGCTTATTTATGACACTCGATCTTTTTTTTTTAATAAAACAAAAGAAACTAAACTCCCACACTTAGTTGTTTCATTCTTTTTAGGAACACTCAAGGGCATAGATCTCTTCTTCTTCTCTTTCTTTTCTTTGTTTTTTTTTTGTTTTTTGTTTTTCCTTTTTTTTCAACTACCCCTCCCCCACCCTTAAACAACACATTGTCCTCAATGTTAAATATATGGAAGATAAGTATAGATTTTTTTCCTTTTTTTTTTACAAACACAATGGACTCATTTTCATTGCTTATGACACCACCCAACCTCCCTTAACTTCCCAAAATCATAGCACAACTCAAAATGTAATCGTGAATGACCTACATGCTCATAGGTAAGGGATAAACTGTTTAGAAAAATTCGTTTGAGGTTGGGAAATCTGTTAGTGAGTTAACAAAGAAAAGGCTTAAATAGTCTAAAAGGGGTAACTAGGGATCAATTTCATTCAGGGTTGGCTATGAAGGCTCAAACGATCCAAAGATGGCCTAAATCATTTCCCTAATGTTGTATAGTCTAGGATTTCGCCTCAAATAACCATCAAACAAGTTCTAAAATTCATTGAAATCTTACGAAACACTTAAATTGCACAAAACTTCTCTTAATAAGCAAATAACCTAGTGAAAATGGCCAATAGCTCAGTATTGTGCAAGGAATCAAAAGCAAAGCAAAAACCAATAAATAGTTCAAGTACACAAATCTATGCATCATTTATCATTTTCCAAGAGTTATTCTCAATTCAATAATTGCCTTATCATCAGCCATAAAATGCAAGAAAAGAGGTACGTGGCATTGTTAGATCTGATTTAAGATTGTATATTTCAACAATCTTTAGGACCAGTAGCCCACAGACTTAAGGTTTCCATCCTATATATTTTTATTATGGATGAACAAAACAAGGCACAAGACAATTCAAACAACACTAAATAAACGAACTACAAATTTATTTAGTTATAATGCGTTTTAAGGGTTAAAAAAACCCCTTATTTTGCCATTCTTTATTTCTTTTCCACAATTTTTTTTTGAATCGGACCTAATAGAGATAAAAACATATAACAACTTTAAATTACATGAACTAAACTTGCTCATAAAATAACAAAATCTAACAGTCAGTAAACAAAAACAAGTTAGTTAAGAATGGTCTCAAAAGTTCAGAAGTTAGCCCCCTCATTCAGCCATTATGGATCAAAGAGATCCAGAAAGCGTTTCAAGAGAGCTTGAACTTTTTAAGCCACCACTCGAAAGGGCAAGAATAGAAAATATTACTTGGGGCGAAAGTGAAAAGAAATAACATGACAAATCTCAAATAAACACAATAAAAAAAGCCAAAAAAAAGTGAACGAAGCCAACAGATAAATATTACAGGTGGAGCGTCAAATCTAGTTTACGCCTTTTACTACCTTCCGCAAACCAATCTATCCGAGCTATTGCTAAATCAGTGAATGGACAAATTCTTGTAGTTTGTCAATCAACTCCTTTGTAGTTGAAGCTGTAACCAGGATTTGCCTCGTCGATTATGAGATGAAATTTTGTTCTATAGCTTGATCAAGAAAAGAAAACAAACCATCAAAAAAATTATTGACATTTAATAAACCAATGGGTTTTCGGTGAATGTTTAGTTGTGCCTAGGAGATGATTTGAAATATTTTCTCTAATGTACCACCCGGCAAAGCTATAAATACATCTGAGTTAAAAAGCATATGTGCAATACGCTTATGCATGTTGAGACCTGTAACTCTTCCCCTATTGTATTGCCTATGATATGTCATACAACTAATGGTTTAAGGATAATGTTGAGAACCTGGTTCTCTCATAAGTTTGCAGTTGTTGACACACATCCCATTAACCCAAGGCTACCCCCTCCATAAACCAAATGAATACCTCTCTCAGCTAATACCCTACCAAGATCAAGAGTTGCGACTACAAACTCTCCATCTACCAAATTGAGATCCACAAATAAAACATATATTTCAGAATCGTCGAATTGGTGTTTTCTCTATTTCTACATGTGCCCTAACCATGTGTAAGACAATGATGCACCTTAGGTGTTGTGTTTTTCTAGGTCAAAAGATGCTATAATAATGACATTTGAAAATATGGAGAATGGATGGATACACACGTAATGCTCTCAGAATTGACACATGGGGACATAATTTCGGTGGGGGCTACTTGATGCATATTTATCGCCCTAAGAATTGAAAAATTGAGATATGCTTTCGGCGGGAGTTGACAATAGCCCCACACTTGTCTCCCACATGTACTTATGTTACAGGTAGTCATGTACTTTGTGAAAAAGAAAACCTAAAATTAAAACAAACAAAATCAACAAACAACAACACAAAGACAACAATAAAAATCAAATCAAAACAAGAAAAATACATTTCAACAATAATAACACACATTCAAATATACAAGTAGTTGTGATTATGACTCACATCTTTCTCTAGTTTTACATCAAGTAACTAATGAAACGCCTTCTATGAGTCATGGATATGCTTCCCATCCAGTTTTCTTATAGACTGACAAATATGGCCTTTTTTAGTCAGATTTCCTAGACTATAACACTGCAGTTCATCACAAAATTGTGTCCATAGATTAAGCAATTCACGATAAATAAGTCCACAAGAATGTAACTCAAGGGTTAGTAAAATATTATCTAGAGACTCATTACTCAGACCATTCTTAATGAATGCAAGTTTATCTTTTTTATTCCTAGACACAAAACCTAATGACCGACAACTCTGGTTACAATTCCATCTAGCACATTTATAACATACTTATAACCTCTTCGCTCTTCGCCTTTTGGCGTAATGGCTCTTCCCTAGATCAGGCATTATATTGTGAAATTAATATCAGGCTCACTAGAAAATCTTACCTTGTCTTCGATAAGCCATTAGATATCCGCATGCATAATTAGGAGCATCAACATCCAAAGTCTAGTCAAGTGTGCTTTATAAAGTTTGAACACATCATTTTGAGGAATTGAAGGGAAATGTTAACGAAGGTTTGACAAAAAGATATCAACATCCATTGAAGAGGAGAAAAGGAAAGATATTACCGATAATGCACTTGAGTTTGTTTTTCTCCAGGATATGCATGCTTCAAACCTTTAGGCAATGGCTTCAGTTCCCGTTTGGGTGTTTCCTTAAGCTGTTGTGCAAATGAGCGCAAAACACGAAATAATCAAATTAAACAAAATAAAATAAAATAAAGATGCATAAAAGAAACAAAAATAGAATAGGAAACAAAAGTAAAAAGGAAACAATAAAGGAAATGTGAGAGATGGCAAAGAGAGATAAAACCTGATCAATTATGATGGATAGATCCCACAAGAAAAATCTCCTCGAGACACCAAAAAAATTGATCATTACTGCATTCTTTTCCTCTTTTTTTTTTTTTTTTTTAAAAAACATTGGGTTGCCTCCCAATATGCGCTTGGTTTAACGTCCTTAGCCTGACGTTACCTGATGCGTTCGAAATTAGCAAGTATACTAGTCGCACAAGTAATAAAGTGATAAGTAAGATATCGTTCCCACGAGGATTGATTCTAATTGAATTTGTTATTTCCAGCAATAATAAACTAAACAGGGGGGGTTTTGTTGATTGATTAACTAAACTTAATACGAAAGCAAATGAAGAATAACACAAAGCAAAGTTAAATGGAGTGAAAAATCAATGAGAGACACTTGGTTAAGAGTTCATTCTCTGCCACAAGATATGAATTTGTGAATTAACATAGAATTGTAATCCAATTACAGCATTGAAGTTATCAACCGTAGATAACAACAAGCTCTGTTATCCCAATCTTTCCTTACTTTGTTGTTAAATAAAACAAGCTCTTTATTTAATCTCTATCCATTAAACAACCTAGAACAAGCTCTCTAAGTTTAATTCAATGGAAGCATTACGATGAGAAAGATAGGTTGATCTTAGCAATAATCACACAAGTTCAGATTATTTAACCTAGGTTGTATTTTCCAATTGCAATCTCTGATCACAATTTTGCTACTAATGATTGGAAATTCATGACAATTACGGATCAAGATTTCTAATCTAGCAATAGACAACAATAGATTATATTCAGTTGGCCATTCCAAATACAATCAGTAAGCAATCATAAGCATTAGATATGGGAAAATACAAGCAACTTCAATTAGAGAATTGGATAACAATTTCTTACACAATCAACTCACAAAATCCATATCAAGGGCTTTGAAATCACCCTCAACCAATTCAGATTTAGTTACACATATTCAATCAGAATAACAAATACAATACAGAGAAATTCCAGAATTGAAAAGGAAAGAAAGAACTTAGCAAATTCTTTGAAAATCTTCTTTGTAGATGAATCTTCTTGGAATTGTAGTTCCTCCTCTTTCAAAATCTTCTTTCTCCTTCAAGAACTCCAAGGGATGAGAGAAATCCAGAAATGCAGCCTCCTCCCACGTTTTCCCTTCCTCAAGTTATGAAAATAAAACCCTAAAATGTGTTTAAATACTCTGCTACAGTGACTTGCTACAGTGCCCCGTATTATACATGCTACAGTGACTTGTGGAATTATATTTCTATACATCTCACACTGTTTTGATTACAACTTTTGGTACACTGAATGGATTTATAAACCGTAAATTTCTCCAGAAATAGACTTCGAGAGCTTTCCAAGGTATATAATATGTCATCGGGTTCATTGTATATCAATACAATTAAATCCGAGAAGATGGTTGACTAGCAGAGGTGAAAATGAAGGGTTTTACTCCATTTTTGTGCAAGTTGCTCCAAAACTCCTACAAATATCAAAACCACACAAAAACATAAAAATACCAAGGAATATAGCAAAGAAACATGGACGAATTGATATGAAAATGATATATAATTAGACACCTATCATTACCGGACCTCACCCATTAAGATAAGTTGAATCGTAGAGTGGTACCTCCTGGATGTCCTGTATCACTAAATTTTCATAGTAAGGCTTCAACTTGTGTCCATTCACCTTGAATACTTTGTCATTTTTTAAGCTCTTGATTTTCACTGCACCATGAGAAAAGACATTAATAATAATAAAGGGTCCAAGGCATCGAGAATGTAATTTACCTGAAAATAACTTAAGGCGAGAATGAAATAAAAGGACTTTCTGTCCCACTTCAAAATTCTTCCTAGAGATCATCTTATCATGAAATGCCTTAGTTCTCTCCTTGTAAATTTTTGAAGTCTTATAGGCATCATTTCTAAGTTCTTCCAATTCTTGTAGTTAAAGCTTCCTTTGCTCATCGGCAGCATCTATCTCCATGTTGGCCTATACAATGCCTAATTTGGTAGCTAGTTTGGTGAGCCGTTTCATGGCTAATCCAGGTAGATATTTAAATATCTCAAAGGTACTTTAACCTATGGTTTAGTGTACAAGAGGAGCAAAAACATTGATGAGAAGCTGGTGGGTTATGTGGATGCAGATTTTGTGGGTGATCTTGACAAAAAAAGGTCGTTAACCAATTCTGTATTCATGTTATTTGGTTGCAATATCAGTTGGAAAGCCAATTTACAATCGGTTGTGACTCTTTCAACAATTGAAGCTGAATATATTACTACTGCAGAAGTTGTTAAAGAAGCATTGTGGTTGCAAGGGCTTGTAGGTGAATTTGGTGTGAGACAAGACCAAGTGAAGGTGTTTTGTGACAACCGAAGCTCTATAATCAAATGTATCATGAAAGAACCAAACATATAGACATCAAGCTACATTTCATAAGGGATGTTGTTGCTAAAGGGAAGGTTTTAGTATTGTAGATTTATACTAAAAGAAATCCAGCTGATATGATCAGTAAGTGATGCGTTCAAAACTAGCAAGCACAATAATAAAGTGATAAGTAGATATCGTTCTCACGAGGATTGATTCTAATTGAATTTGTTATTTTCATGCAACAATAAACTAAACAGGGGGAGTTTTGTTGAATAATTAACTAAATGAAATAAGAATGCAAATTAAGAATAACAAAACAGAAGTTAATTTGAATGAAAGATCAATGAGAGAAATCTGGTTAAGGGATCTTCTCTGCCACAAGATATGGATTTGCGAATTAATCAAAGAATTGTCATCCAATTACATTGAAATTATCAACCGTAGATAACAATAAGCTCTGTTATCCCAATCTTTCCTTACTTTGTTGTTAAATAAAACAAGCTCTTTTTTTAATCTCTATCCATTAAACAACCTAGAACAAGCTCTCTAAGTTTAATTCAATAGAAGCATTACGATGAGAAAGATAGGTTGATCTAAGCAATAATCACACAAGTTCGGATTATTTAACCTAGGTTGTATTTTCCAATTGCAATCTCTGATCACAATTTTGCTACTAATGATTCGAAATTCATGATAATTACGGATCAAGATTTCTAATCTAGTAATAGACAACAACCAGATTATATTCAGTTGACCACACCAAATACAATCAGCAAGTAATCATAAGCATTAGATATGGGAAAATGCAAACAACTTCAATTAGAGAATTGGATAACAATTTCTTACACAATCAACTCACAAAAACCATATCAAGGGCTTTGAAATCACCCTCAACCAATTCAGATTCAGTTACACATATTCAAAAACGTAGTCAATGCAATACAATACAAAAACATTCCAGAAAATGAAAGGGAAAGGAAGAAACTTAGCAAATCATTTGCAAATCTCTTTAGATTTGTAGTTCTTCCTCTTTCCAAGCTTTCTTTCTTCTTCAACAACTCTAAAAGATGAGAGAATTCTAGAGCTACAGCCTCCAAGTCGTTTCCCCCTCTTCAAGTTATTCAAATAAAACCCTAAAATTTGTTTATATACTCTGCTACAGTAACCTGCTACAGTGTCCCGTATTATACATGCTACAGTTCTTTGTGGAATTACATTTCTACACTTCTCACACTATTTTGATTATAACTTTCGGTACATTGAATGGATTTATGAACCGTAAATTTTTCTAGAAAATAAACTTCGAGAGCTTTCCAACGGTATATAACATGTTATCCGGTTCATTGTATATCAATACAATTAAATCCGAGAAGATGGTTGACTAGCAGAGGTGAAAATGAAGGGTTTTACTTCACTTTGGTGCAAGTTCCTCCAAAACTCCTACGAACATCAAAACCACACAAAAACCTAAAAATACCAAGGAATATAGCAAAGAAACATGGACGAATTGATATGAAAATGATACATAAATAGATACTTATCAAATTCCCCCACACTTAGACTTTGCTAGTCCTCGAGCAAATACGACAATATGAAACAAAAGTAAATCGAAACAGATTCAAAGAAAAAATTAAACCACACATGTTTTAACTTGCAAATATGCCTCAAAGATTGTACTTAATTATAACCCAAGGAAAACTTCAAAATAATGCACTTGATCAACAATTTTATCTCAAATATTAGTTTCGCTTCACTTCAATTCCTCAAGTGTGTGTGTGTAGAGCCATTCTCACCTAATCACTTGTAACCCGGATGAGTTTTATGCATAAAAATGAATCATATTTAATATTGAAGATGTGTGTATAAATGAACTCCATAGGCCTGCTTTTCAAGTCCCTCTCCACTAATGTAGACATGCACAACACCAAGGATCAAGTAGGACTTTATTAAGCTTGTAACGTTTGGCTTGGGTGAAGGTATGATAAAGGATAATAAATTTGCTCAAATCACCCACAAACACATAAATCATTCAAGACTATGTAGAGCTCAACCCTATAACACAACTTCATTTCAATTCACCAGGTTACTCCCCCAAACTTATTTAAAACACTCAATCTTTTTTTTTTTTTGCAGAAAACAAAAGACAACTACACCCCCACACTTTGTTGTTTCATTCTTTTTAAGAACACTTAAGGGTATAGATCTCTTATGCTTCTTCTTTTGTTCTCTCTTTTTTTTTTCTTTATTTTTATTACACTTCCCCTCCCCCGCACTTAAACAACACATTGTCCTCAATGTATAAGTATGTGGACGATAAGTACAGATTATTATTATTATTTTTTTATACAAACACAATAGAACTCACTTGCATTGCTCATGACACAACCCAACCTCCTCTAACTTCCCAAAACCCAAACATAGCTCAAAATGTGATCGTGAATGATCTACATGCTCATAGGTAAGGGATAAACTGTTTGGAACAAAATCATTTGAGGTTAGGAAATCTTTTAGTGAGTTAACAAAGAAAAAGGCTTACAGAGGCTCAAAGGGGTAACTAGGGATCAATTTTAGTCAAGGTTGGCTATTCAGGCTAAAACGGTCCAAAGATGGCCTAAATCATTTCCCCAATGTTGCACAGTCTAGGATTTCGCCTCGAGTGACAATCAAACAAGTTCTAGAATTCATTGAAATCTGAAGAAACATTTAAATTACATAAACTTTCTCTAAGTGAACAAATAACTCAGTGATAATAGCTCAGTGCTCAATGTTGCGCAAGGAATCAAGGGTAAAGCAAAAACCAATATACATTTCAAGCACACGGATCCATGCATCATTTTTCATTTTCCAAGAGTTATTCTTAATTCAATCATTATCTTATCATCGACCCACAAAATGCAAGAAAAGAGGTACGTGGCGTTGTTACACCTGAGTCAAGATTGTATATTTCAACAATCCTTAGGGCCAGTAGCCTGCAGACTTAAGATTTTCAGCCTATATACCTTTATTATGAAGAACAAAACAAGAAACAAGACACTTCAAACAACATAAAATAAACAAACTACAGATTTATTTAGAGAGAATGCGTTTCAAGAGTTAAGAAAACCCCATATTCTGCCATTCTTAGGTTTTTCCACAATGTTTTTTTTGAATCAATACTGATAAAGACAAAAACACAAAACAACTCTAAATTACACAAAACTAAACTTACTCATAAAATAACAAAGTCCAAAAAGCCAGCAAACAAAAACAAATCAGTTAGAATGGGTCTAAAAAGTTTAGAAGTTAGCCTCCTTATTCAACCATTATGGATTGAAGAGATCCAGAATGCGTTTCAAGAGAACTTGAACTTTTTAAGCCACCACTCTAAAAACCGAGATTAGAAAATATTACCTGGGATGAAAGAAATAACCTGAATAAACTCAAAAGAAATGACATGAAAAATCTCAAATAAACACACTAAAAAGAAAGTAAATAAAAACGAAGCAAACCAATAGATAGAGATTACAGATAGAGTGTTAAATCCAGTCTACGCCTTTTATTACCTTCTCCAAACCAATCTATCCGAGCCGTTGTTGGATCAGGCGAATAGACGAATTCTTGGAGTTTATCAATTAACTCCCCTGCAGTTGAAGCTGTAACCAGGATTTGCGTCGGCGACGGTGAGATGAAGTTTTTTTTCTACAGCTTGATCAAGAAAGGACAACAAACCATCAAAAAAATTATTAACATTTAACAAACCAATGGGTTTCCGATGGATTTTTAGCTGTGCCCAAGAGGTGATTTGAAATATCTCCTCTAATGTACCATAACCACCGGGCAAAGCTATAAATGCATCAGATTTAATGACCATATGTGCAATAAGAGCTCGACTTTGCTCATGATTGGTTGTAGAGTGCCTTAGCTCTTGAGCATCTCATAGTACGCGATATTATACCCCTCTCGTTGGTATGTGTGTTCGCTGGTTGTTGTGTGTTACAACATCCATTTCTCGGCAGCAAAGTATGTGCTCGTTTGGTGTATTGTAGGTGACCTGAAGTGAATTCCTGTGGGGAGGTGTGAAGAAATACAGGATCACACTACCGTGTCTATCACTGTCCTACCACAAACTATCTGACGCTGAAAAGGTGCTATAATGGCCCACGAAGCGACACTGGGAATGACCTTGTACACAAGAGACTATTCCGCGTCTGCGGATCTCTCATGTAGGTAGGTATAAGATTGGATGCACGCACGAGGGCTGTTGGCGGTCAAACACGAGTGGTCCTACCAAGATCAAGAGCTGCTGTTGTAAATTCTCCATCTTTACCAAATTGCGATCCACAAAATACGCATATATTTTGGAATCACCGAATTGGTGTTTTCTCCATTTCTACAAGTGCTCTAACCTTGTGTAAGACAATGATGCACGTTAGGTAATATGCTTTTCAAGTGTAAGACAGGTTATATAATGACATTTGAAAATATGGAGAATGGATATATACACACACGTAAAACTCTCAAATTTGACACATGGGGACATAATTTCGGTGGGGGTTGCTCGATGCAGATTTTATCCGCCCACCAGATTTTGAAAAAATTAGATATGCTTTCGGCGAGGTTTGACAAACCTGCAGCACTTTGTCTCCCACATGAGCATGGAAAATGACAACCTTTCGCGGGGTTTGAAAAACCGTCACACTTGTCTCCCACTTTACTTATTCATAGGGTAGTCATATGGTTTTGTCAAAAAGAAACTTGAAATTAAAAACAACAAAATCACAAACAACAACACACAAAACATGTGATTTCAAGATCAAACAAACAAGAAAGAAATAAATCCACACACTACACACCATTCATTACAAGAGCTGTGATTGTGGCTCCCATCTTCCTCTGGTTTTACGTCCAGTAACGGCTGAAACGCCTTCTATGAGTCGGGGATTTGCTTCCCATCCAGTTTTCTTATAAACTGCAAACAGGGTCGTTTTTAGTCAGATTCCCTAGACTATAACACTGCAATTCATCACGAAATTGTGTCCATAGATTAAGCAATTCACGCTGAACAAGTCCACAAGAATGTGACTCAAGTGTTAATAAAACATTATCCAACGACTCATTACTCAGACCATTCTTAATAAATGAGAGTTTATCTTCTCTATTCCTGGACACAAATCCTAATGAACGACAAGTCTGGTTATAATTCTATCTAGCACATTTATAACATACTTGTAACCTCTTCGCTCTTTGCCTCTTGGCATAGTAGCTTTTCCCTAGACCAAGCATATATTTTGCGAGATTAATGTCAGGTTCACCGGACAATCTCACCTTGGCTTCGATAAGCCCCCCAGCAAAATCGGAAAAAAAAAATATTCGCAGGCCTTTAAAGTATCACGCCCAAAGTCTAGTCATCCGTACTTTATAAATTTTAAACACAGCATTTTGAGGAAGTGAAGGAAAATATTTACGAAGGTTCGACAGAAAGATATCAGCATCCATTGAGGAGAAGAAAAGGAGAGATATTACCGATAATGCGATTGAGTCTGTTCTTCTCCAAGATGTGTACGTTTCAAACCTTCGGGCAATGGCTTTAGCTTCCGTTTAGATGTTTCCTCAAGTTGTTGCACAAATGAGCTCAAAGCACGGAAAAATCAAATTAGACAAAAGAAACGAAAAGAAAACAAAATAAAATAAAGACGCATAAAAGAAATAAAAACACAATAGCAAACAAAAGTAAAAAATAAACAAAGAAACAAATGAGACAGATGGCAAAGAGAGATAAAACCTGATCAATTACATTCGATAAAGCCTATGAGAGGAATCTCCTTGAGACACAAAAATTGATCATCATTACCTTCTTTTCTTCTTCTCTTTTTATTTATTTTTCAAAAACATTGGGTTGCCTCCCAATAAGCGCTTGGTTTAACGTCCTTAGCTTGACGTTATCTGCCCTCACCCATCAAGATAAGTTGGCTCATAGAGAGGTACCTCATCGATGTCCTGCAGCACTAAATTCTCATAGTAAGGCTTCAACTTATGCCCATTCACCTTGAATACTTTATCCGTTTTTTAAGCTCTTGATTTTCACTGCACCATGGGGAAAAACATTAGTAATAACAAAAGGTCCAACCCATCGAGATCGTAATTTACTTGGAAATAACTTGAGGCGAGAATGAAATAAAAGAACTTTCTGTCCCACTTCAAAATTCTTCCTGGAGATCATTTTATCATGAAATGCCTTAGTTTTCTCCTTGTAAATTCTGAAATTCTCATAGGCATCATTTCTAAGTTCTTCCAATTCTTGCAGTTGAAGCTTCTTTTGTTCTCCAGCAGCATCCATCTCCATGTTACAAAGCTTTACTGCCCACCATGCTTTATGTTCGAGCTCCACTGGAAGGTGGCATGGCTTACCATAGACTAACCTATACGGAGACATACCAATAGGTGTCTTGTAAGCAGTACGGTATGCCCAAAGTGCATCTTTCAATCGTAGGCTCCAATCTTTTCGGTTTGGATTCACTGTCTTCTCGAGAATGGACTTGACTTCTCGATTTGAAACTTCAACTTGACCACTAGTTTGTGGACGATATGCAGTAGACACCTTGTGAGTGATGTTGTATTTCTTGAGCAAGGCTTCAAATGATCAGTTGCAGAAGTGTGTCCCTCTGTCGCTAATCATGGCTCTTGGTGTTCCAAATCTCGCAAAAATGTTAGATTTCACAAAATCTACAACAACTTTAGAATCATTAGTTCTCGTAGCTTTTGCTTCAACCCATTTAGAAACATAATCCACAGCAAGTATAATGTAAACATTACCAAATGATGAAGGAAAAGGACCCATGTGTTAGCCCTAAGGCTACATGATAATTTTGATGATAACAATACACATTGATTAATTGTGATTTACTAACATGTTTATTTATGTGCAAGAGTAATATCATTGAAATAATTGTCAAATCAAGAAAAGGCTTATTAAAATGAAGTGTTGAAGCTAAGGAGAAGACTACATGTTAAAGGCACCAAAGTTTAAGTACAAGGTTTGATTCAAAGAATGTGACACATGAGCAATGTTTAATCAATTGGTAATATATTTCTCTACAAATTCCCAAATTACATGATTCTTGAGCCTTTGGAAAGATTACTCAATTTATAACATTTCATATGTTTTAAAGAAATTCAAATTTTAAGTGTAAGATCGTCCAAATCATCATGCAAGTTGAAAGACAAATGGAAGCAGCTGACATGAGCACCGAATACTCTTTTAGACATATCTTGAGTTAGAAAAATCAAAATGACTTGATTCTTGTGGCATTAGAAGAGGACTTAATGGGCACATTTCATATGTTTTGAAGAAATTCAAATTTTCAAATGGAAGGCCGACATAATTGACATGCAATTCGGTGGACTGACACAGAGAAGAAAAATCAACTCACATGAGCACCGAATGGTGTTTTGGCCATATCTTAAGATAGAGATATCCAAATTCTTTGAATTTAATGTTTTGGAAAGCTTATTCAAATATGAAGATCTTTTTATGTTTTGAAGAGATTCAAATTTCAAACGGAAGATTGACAGAATTATCATTCAAGTCGGTGGACTGACACATGGAGGAAAAATCAAGTCACATGAGCACCGAATGGTGTTTTGGCCATATCTTGAGCTACAGATATCCAAATGACTTGATTCTTGATGCGTTGGAAAGCTTATTCAAATGTGCAGATCTTTTATGTTTTACAGATTTTCAAATTTCAAACGGAACATTGACAAAAATGGCAGACAAGATTACGGTTTTTATGGTGGGCAGAAAATTTGGAGATGGTGTCTTCACTTGATTAAGTTCATCTCATTTGCCTATAAAAGGAGCCATTCTCCCATGCATTCAACAAGTGCAAGAGAAGCATTTTATCAAGCAAAAAAGCCAAGAGAAATATCAAGTTTATAGAGCTTTTATATTCTTTATCTACTCTTTGAAGAGAGTTGTACTTTTGTTGTAAAAACTTTTCTTTGTTCTTATATTGTGTGAGAGTGAGATCTTCTTGTAAAGGATAAAAGATATCCTTGAGAGAACTCTTTCCTTGGTGAGGTTGTTCATCAAGAAGAACTCTTGGTGTGGTGTTTTCAAGAGTTGAAGGAAAAAAGTCTTGGTGAAGTTGTTCATCAAGCAAGTTGTAAAGTATTCTACAACTTAGTGGAAAGCCTAGCTTGTGGAGGAGCTAGGAGCCCGTGGACGTAGGCAAGGTTTTGCCGAACCACGTAAATTGAGTTTGCACTCTCTCTATCCCTATACTCTTTTACATTTACTTGCATTTGAGATTATTTATTATTGCTATTCTCTTGATTGCATCTTAGATAACTTCTATTTTCATCTTCTTCACTTCTATTCTCAAAAGAAAAAGTGAAATAATTTTTATCTTTCAAGAAAAGTTTTATAAATTCGTTTTGTTAAATAAAACCCAATTCACCCCCCCTCTTGGGTTGTCATACCTGGGTCAACACCATGAAATCAATACCCCACACATAAAAAATCTCGACAATAAAAATAGGGGTTTGTGGCATTTGATTTTTGGCACTTAAATTACTTGTCCTTTGACAACGGTCACAAGCTTTACAGAACAGATATGCATCTTTGAACAATGATGGCCAGTAGAATCCACAATCAAGAACTTTAAGGGCTGTTCTTTTTGGTCCTAAGTGACCTCCATATGCATAAGAAAGACAGAAGGTTAAAATTGAATTAAATTCAGATTCAGAAATGCACCTTCTTATCATTTGGTTAGAACAATGCTTCCATAAGTACAGATCATCCCATATGTAATACTTGGCAATGTTCTTGATCTTGTCTCTTTGAGCTCGAGTCAAGTAATGTGGTAGCTTCTTGGTAACTAAGTAGTTGACAATATCTGCATACCAAGGGGCTACTACATTTAGAGACAACAATTGTTCATCCGGAAAACTTTCTTGTAATGGCAGTGCATTCTTATCATGGACAATGCGACTGAGATGGTCTGCAACTAAGTTTTCACTTCCTTTCTTGTCTTTGATCTCCAAGTCAAACTCCTGTAAAAGGAGTATCCACCTGATAAGCCTTGGTTTAGCATCTTTCTTTGTGAGCAAATACCTCAAAGCTGTATGATCAGAATAAACGGTTACTTTAGTACCAATCAAATAGGATCGAAACTTTTCTAAAACAAAAATAACCGCTAGCAGCTCTTTCTCAGTGGTAGAATAATTAAGTTGAGCATCATTTAAAGTCCGAGATGCGTGGTAAAAGGCATGTGGAATTTTGCCAATTCGTTGACCCAAAACAGCACCGACAGCGTAGTCACTTGCATCGCACATGATCTCGAATGGATGATCGCAATTCGAAGATTGGATTACTGGAGCCAAAGTCAAGAGTTCCTTCAGTTTCTCAAATGCCTCTTTGCATTTCTCATCAAATTCAAAGGCCACATCATTCTGCAATAATCTGCATAGGGCAATGCTATCTTCGAGAAATCTTTGATGAATCTACGATAAAAACCTGCATGACCAAGAAACGAACAAATATCCCGCACACTTGTGGGAGGTGGTAAGGAACATATAAGATCTATCTTGGATTTATCCACCTCTATACCCTTAGCAGAAATAACATGTCCCAAAACTATACCTGATCTACCATAAAATGACATTTTTCTCAATTTAGAACAAGGTTAGTTTCCATACATCTTTGAAGTATAAGTGTAAGGTTATCAAGGCATTTATCAAAAGAATCACCAAAAACACTAAAATCATCCATAAATACCTCAATGATTTTCTCAACATAATCAGAGAAAATACTTACCATACACCTTTGGAAAGTGGCAGGGGCATTGCAAAGACCGAATGGCATGCGTCGATAGGCAAATGTACCGAATGGGCATGTGTATGTAGTTTTCTCTTGATCCTCAGGGGCAATGACAATCTGATTATATCCTGAATAGCCATCAAGAAAACAATAGTAAGAATGACCTGCTAACCTCTCCAGCATTTGATCAATGAATGGCAAAAGAAAGTGATCCTTGCGAGTTACTGTATTTAGCTTCCGATAATCAATACAAACTAGCCAGCCGGTTTGGATACGAGTGGGAACTAGCTCATTATTGTCATTCTTAACCACCGTAACACCAGATTTCTTCGGAACAACTTGGACTGGACTCACCCACTTGCTGTCCGAAATTGGATAAATCACACCCACATCTAACAATTTCAGGATTTCTTTCTTGACAACTTCCATCATTGGAGGATTCAACCTCCACTGTGCTTCTCGAGTGGGGTTGGATCCTTCTTCTAATAAGATACGGTGCATGCATATGGCTGGGCTAATACCTTTGATGTCAGCGATTGTCCACCCAATGGCTGTTTTGTGATCTCGAAGCACTCAGATGAGTTTCTCTTCTTGTAATGGTGCGAGGCTCTTTGCTATTATGACTGACAAAGTGTCTTTCTCACCCAGAAATACATGTTCAAATGATCTGGAAGAGGCTTAAGCTCCAAGGCAGGTGCTTTCATCACAGAAGGAAGAAGTTTCTCATTAGATAAAGGCAATTCAAAGTAAGAAACATCATACCTGTTTGTGGTGATAGCTATAGTCTCATCCAAGCTTGCCACAGCTTCCTCCACTTCTTTAGACACTTGTATCAACTTTCTCAATTCTCTGGAATTTTTTGCCCCTATGTTCTCACTAATGGCTGCTTCCAGTGCATCTTTGCAAGTTAACTCAAAAAGTTGTTGTGCCAAAGAATCAATAACATCCACTGCAAAAACAGAATGCAAGTCACTAGGGTACCTCATTGCCTCGAAAATATTGAAACGGATCACCTCGCCATCAAACTCCATGGTGAGAGTGCCATCATGAACAGCAATCTTCGTTCGGGCAGTTTTCAAGAATGGCCTCCCCAAAAGAATCGGTGTTGGATTGGGAGATGTCTCATCCTCCATTTCCAAAACATAGAAGTCTGCTGGAAAAACCAATTGATTCACCTGCACAAGCACATCTTCCACAACTCCCTTGGGATATGCATTAGAACGATTAGCAAGTTGAATTACAATACCAGTTTCTGCAAGGGGTCCAAGATTCAAAGAAGCATAAATAGAATATGGCATGACATTAATAGATGCTCTAAATCTAACATAGCTCTTTCAAACTTGGTATTACCAATGGTGCATGGAATGGTGAACGTACCTGGATCTTTGCATTTCGGAGGAATTTTTCTTTGCAATACAGCTGAAACATTTTCCCCCACCTTACCTTCTCATTTCCTTTCAACTTCCTCTTGTTGGTGCATAACTCTTTGAGAAATTTTGCATAACGAGGCACTTGCTTGATAGCATCCAGAAGTGGTATGTTTACCTCGATCTTACGAAAAGTTTCTAGGATTTCTTGTTCTTGTTCCTCCTTCCTTGATTTTGCAAATCTGCTAGGAAAAGGTGGAGGAGTAACATATGAAGGAATATGGGTTTTAGGATTTACCTTAGAAGATGATGTTTTATTCATGGTGGGAGTGGTATCATCCCCTTCATCAGTTTGTGATTTCTTTGGTGGAATCTCTAATTGCTTCCAACTTCTCAAAGTTATAGCACTAGCATTCTCTCTTGGATTGATCACCGGCTGAGAAGGTAATTTTTCTGAGCTTTGACTCTCAAATTTGCTCATGTTATTGGCCAATTGTCCCATTTGATTTTCCAGGTTTTGGATACTTGCCCTAGTTTCCTGCTGAAATTGCATTGTGTTAGTGGCAAGTGCTTTAACAATATCCTGGAGAGACATACCTGAATTTTGTGGAGCTGGTTGTGGTGCTGGTTGTGGTTGTGCTTGAAATTGTTGCTGCACCCTTGGTTGATTGAAACCTGGTGGTCGATTTGGTATGGCATTTGGGGCAATTGGTTGATGATTCCCATATCTTAATTTAGGGTGATCTCTCCACCCAACATTGTAAGTATTGGAGAAAGGGTCATACCTTTGCTTTGGTTGTCCTGGAAATCCACCCATGGCATTGGCTTGTTCTGTATCTCCTTCTTGCAAAGTTAGACACATGTCGGTTGGATGGTCCATGGCAGAACATACTCCACATGCATTAGATTCCTGCATATGTCCTACAGCCATTTTTTTACAAGAGAGGTAAGTTCACAAAGTTGTTGTTCAATGTTTGAAGTACTTACCTCATTTACTCTTTTTGGTAGTTGTTGCTCAAATTGACTGCTGAATTGTTGGGAGTTCGCTGCCATGTCACTAATCAAACGTCTTGCCACGTTCGGTGTTTTATTAACTAGTGCTCCACCACTAGCAGCATCAATGATACTCCTTTCCATTGGTAAGAGACCTCATAGAAAATTGAATTAAGAGTCCATCACTAATTTGGTGGTTTGGACAGCTGGCACATAACCTTTTAAATCTCTCCCAATATTCATGAAGTGATTCTCCATTGTGTTGTCGAATGCCACTAATATTTTTTCTAATATTTGTAACTTTCGAGGCTGGAAAGTATTTCTCCAAAAAGAGTTTACTCCTCTCATTCCAAGTGGTAATGGTACCTGGTGGTAGATAGTATAGCCAATCTTTTGCCGAATCTGCTAATGAAAATGGGAAAGCTCTCAATTTAATTTGCTCTTCAGAAACGCCGGTTGGCTTCATACTTGAGCATACCACATGAAATTCTTTAAGGTGTTTGTTCGGATCCTCTCCTGCAAAACCATGAAATGTAGGCAAGAGATGAATCAGTCCAGATTTAAATTCAAAATCTATCTCAAAATGGGTGCTTATGCATAGCGGTTGTTGATCAATAATTGGAGCCGCTAACTCCTTAAGAGTCTGATCGTTTTCCATCGCCATTGCTTCTGATTCAAATTTGATTGAACTGCAAGAAGATGGGAGGGAAGTATGTCGTGCAAGGTCAAATTCTGGAGGTGGAGTTGAAATTGACCGATTTAGCCTTAAATTCGAGGATTCGAGAAACTCCTTATTCTCTTAAGTCGTTGATCCGCTTCTCCCTCGGACATAAAAGCCTAAACACAAACAATCAGGAAATAACAATCAAGAATCAGTAGTAAAAACAGAATAACAAATTGATTAGAAAATCAATTCCCCGGCAACGGCGCCAAAAACTTGATGCGTTCGAAACTAGCAAGTATACTAGTCGCACAAGTAATAAAGTGATAAGTTGATATCGTTCCCACGAGGATTGATTCTAATTGAATTCGTTATTTTCCAGCAACGATAAACTAAACAGGGGGGGTTTTGTTGAATGATTAACTAAATGAGATAAGAATGCAAATTAAGAATAACAAAACAGAAGTTAATTTGAATGAAAGATCAATGAGAGACACTTGGTTAAGGGTTCTTTCTCTGCCACAAGATATGAATTTGTGAATTAACATAGAATTGTAATCCAATTACAGCATTGAAGTTATCAACCGTAGATACCAACAAGCTCTGTTATCCCAATCTTTCCTTACTTTGTTGTTAAATAAAACAAGCGCTTTATTTAATCTCTATCCATTAAACAACCTAGAACAAGCTCTCTAAGTTTAATTCAATAGAAGCATTACGATGAGAAAGATAGGTTGATCTAAGCAATAATCACACAAGTTCGGATTATTTAACATAGTTTGTATTTTCCAATTGCAATCTCTGATCACAATTTTGCTACTAATGATTGGAAATTCATGACAATTACGGATCAAGATTTCTAATCTAGCAATAGACAACACCAGATTATATTCAGTTGGCCATTCCAAATACAATCAGTAAGCAATCATAAGCATTAGATATGGGAAAATACAAGCAACTTCAATTAGAGAATTGGATAACATTTTCTTACACAATCAACTCACAAAATCCATATCAAGGGCTTTGAAATCACCCTCAACCCTGTCTCTTATACACATCTAGATGTGTATAAGAGACAGATACAATACAAAAACATTCCAAAAAATGAAAGGGAAAGGAAGAAACTTAGCAAATCCTTTGCAAATCTCTTTAGATTTGTAGTTCTTCCTCTTTCCAAGCTTTCTTTCTCCTTCAAGAACTCCAAAAGATGAGAGAATTCCAGAGCTGCAGCCTCCAAGTCGTTTCCCCCTCTTCAAGTTATCAAAATAAAACCCTAAAATGTGTTTATATACTCTGATACAGTAACCTGCTACAGTATCCCATATTATACATGCTACAGTTATTTGTGGAATTACATTTCTACACTTCTCACACTGTTTTGATTATAACTTTCGGTACACTGAATGGATTTATGAACCATAAATTTCTCTAGAAAATAGACTTCGAGAGCTTTCCAACGGCATATAACATGTTATCTGGTTCATTGTATATCAATACAATTAAATCCGAGAAGATGGTTGACTAGCAGAGGTGAAAATGAAGGGTTTTACTTCACTTTGGTGCAAGTTCCTCCAAAACTCCTACAAACATCAAAACCACACAAAAACATAAAAATACCAATGATTATAGCAAATAAACATAGATGAATTGATATGAAAATAATACATAAATAGACACCTATCAGTAAACCCGTTACAAGTATCAAATTCAACCCTTGTTTGGATTTGATATGGGTAATGGATGGACTGTTTTTAGCTTGAAGATGGAAATGACTAGTAATTTACTATGGTGGTTTACAGTATGGAACACAAGCTTGATCCAAGGTGGAGATTTGTGAAGGATGGCCCAACTTGTGCAGTGCAGACATCAAGATTGTGCATAAGTGTAGATGGAGTTTCACGGGAGTGCAAGTGTGAGGTATTAGACATTGTAGGCAGAGACCTTGTGCAGGCGCCCAAGGTACTTTACACAGGTGAGCAATTGAAGAGTGCCAAGCCAAAAACATTGTGTTGGAGTGCAAGGATTATTACGCAGGCGTGCAACTTTGAATTTTCTGTTTTTAATAATACACTCGGCGCTTAATCATTGGCTTTCATAAATATATCTTGGGATATAAAAGGGACGTGCTATTCCATTGTATAAAATATAGAAGAGAGATAGATTAGAGAATAAGGGTTTAAAGAAATTGAGGGTTTCTTGGGTTGAAAGTTAACCTTATTTCTACTAGTTAGCCTTGCAAATCTCTTTGTAGTCTCTTGTTGTTTTCACCATAGTAAATTTCTCATAACCAATAACTGGATGCAGGATCACTTTTATGGTCTGAACTAATATAAATCCTTGTGTTTTTGTTGTTTTCTATTATTATTATTACTTGTGAGTGTGTGCATGCCTCTAATCTTCACAACATATACAGTAGCAGATATCCAATGGAGACAACTGAGCTTTTTCCAATGATATGGATGCCCCTCCAATTTACTCCAACGGGTAGGGAAGCAAAGGTCCTAAGATGCAACGTTAAAAGGAAAACCATGAAATTTGAGAAGAAAATAATGTCTTCCTCTAGGAAGGCCTCAGTAGAGGCTCGACCCCCGATAAAGTGTAGGTTTGCTAAGAAAATAGAATCGGATTTGGCTATGGCTCACTTGACCTCATCACGGGATTATGACCATGGAATTGGTCCATCATATTAAAAAATTCGTAGCGTCTCACACCAAAGTTATGATGTTTTATTTAACAACTTCTAATTAAATTCAGTGTAAATATTGTATGTTAAACTATCTTGACATGTGGAAATAAGAATAACCTCCTATTTCACTTATTTGTTCACTTCATATTTTCATTTATTTCATTAGTTAGTCATCAATTTGCATATTAATGTTCTATTTCAACGTCTAACATTATTTGTGGGAACATTCTGGTCTTCGTCTTTTAATCTTTAATTTAATGTTATTTAGGCTAAAAAATAACGTTTTGACAATTAAAGTCAGGTTAATATTTTTATTTTTACTTATCCACACATGATGAATAAAATTTACTTACAAAGTTGAAGATTCATGTCTTGTTACCAAGATTTCATAATTGATCGGGTTTATCGGTAGCATAGATCAAATTGTTAATGTTTTCCTTAGTTAGGTTATATCTTGCTAATTCTTAGTTAATGATAATGTTACAGTTTTCTTTCAAAGTTAGATTGGAGCTCTTATGCTTTGATATGCTTTGCTTTATGAAATATTTTATAATTATGATTGTAAGTTTCATAACAGAAATGAAAATATGAAGGATTTGTATTAGATCGAAAGAAATTAAAGCTTAAGGATTGAATTTTTCAAAGAATCTCGTTCCAATAAGCAGCAAATATTATGGAGACATAATGGCGGTCGAAATATTTCACTAATAATATTTTGAAGCTTCTGTTTGAAACGAATCTAGCCTATCTAGCTGGTTTCCTTTAGAAAATTAGACAATTAACCACATTCTAAAAATGCGAGAAACTAAAAAAAAATTGTTGGAACCTATATGTGTTTGCATCTTTGCAATTATACGCTAAAAGAAATCAAATTAATTATTTGTGTTTGTTACATGAATTTATAATATTGTTATTTAACTTTGGTTATGTCCTATTTGTATGCAAGATACATTTTATTGATTTTAACCAAGGTTTTATTTGATTATCGCTTTACGATTTTTTATCTTTAATTTTTTTTTCGTTTACTAGTTTTACTATCTTATCCTAATGTAGATTAATTGCCATGAATTAAATGTAAGTTAAATTGCATTTAAATCACTGACATGCTAGAATTGCACATAACTTAGTTTGTTTTGAAGTGAATGTCGTTCAACGTAGTGCTTGACGATCACTTGCCATCAATTCAATCATCTTTGCTCCACAAGTTGGGGACATGCGTTAGCTTCATTTCATCCATTGTTGATTAATTTCTTCTCATCTCATTCATCATCAATCAATTTGGAAAGTCTACTCTTGATCTAGAAGTCGCCTCCATAAAGCACAAGCACGAACGTTAAATATAACTTGAGTTACATGACAATTTCTTCAGAGAGAGGATTTTTACAAATTGTTAAGATTGATAAATCAATTATCGATTCTTAATGACTGTTGTGAGGTCTTTTCTCAATGATTATTCTTATTGCTTCTTGTTGTTGAGAGGTATTCTTCAAGATGAGAAGAGATTCATGTATGTAAAAGTTTTGGAAAGAACTATTTCACAAAATCTAGGCTAGGCGTGGCATTAGAACAAAGCGAGTTTGTAGATTGTAAGTCCTAAGATTGTTGTAAACATCTTAAAAAATAGTGAATTTCTTAAGCTCTAATTAGCCTCCTTATATGTAAGTTGGTTAAATTGAACCATGAAAAAATTTGTTTGTCTCTATTTATTTATTTGCTTCTATTTTCCTGCAAACTAATTTTGGTTATATTTAATCTAATTTAACAAGATTCTTACAACGAATTTTACATACAAGAGCCATACACCTTATTACTTGAGGGGATTCAGATACTAGATTGTTAGATTATTTTGGCTTTGATGCCATATTAGTAGACCACTTCATCTTAAAATTTAAGTTTTAGGTAAGGAACCAACTATAGTGTTTTTGTTTTGTAGTTGATCAAGGTGTATTGAAATGCTATTAGTCACTTATTGCTTTATTTTGATTCATAAATCCCATATGAACTTGTACTTGATTGATCATAGGCAATCTGTACTATTTTTTATTTTTATCTTTTTAGTATGACTGGAATTGCAATAATTAATGACAATTCTCAATTCATCTTTTCCCTTAGTTAAACATCATTCCTTGAACCAACTTTTGGGCATACATAAATAAACATATGTGCTAGTGTGTGTGCCTGCCTTACTAATTCATTGTTCCTGAAGTTGAATCCTAAAATGATAGAAAATAATAAATCGATGTTTTAGAGTCAAACTTATGCACTAATTAAGTTGAGAAATAGATAGTGTCAAGGAAGGCGCAAGTACATAGCTAATCTAATAACATGCTTTTTGCAAAGGAATGAATTGACTAATGCTAAAACTGATCATACAAAGATTCTCTACCACCATAGTATAGAGAATATAATTTGTGACTTTTGCTTTAGGAAATTGATGGTCAACTTTAGACTAAAAAATCCCATGTATACTTATTTAGTTTTTCATTTACCATAAACATACCTAAGGAAAGAATAAGTGCATTAAGGGCAGAGCCAGGGTTAGATAATTTGGAGAGTCAATGATAAACATAAAAATGAAGAAGTGATGTTAGGAGAAAAATAATACTTAAAGGGGAGCTAAGAAGACAATACTTAAGAGGGGTAAAACATAACAAATATAAATATTAAGGACTATCAAAATTTATACTATTTCTTTATATTTTTAAGAAAACTTTTTTGAGGAAATTAAAAAAATGACTTATTCAGAGGGCCTTTTTGATAAATGGATCAATTTAAAAAAATTTATATGCCATGATCATACTGCCTGACATGCTTATTGTTAGACTGTTAGACACTGTCAACACTATTAGAGGCACCTATCAAACACTGTTAAACACACTTGTTAGACATTGTTGAATTAACGGACAAGGTCATGACGTGCAATTTTTCAACGCCTGGGTCATATATTTTTGTGATCCACGCTTAAAATTTTTTATTGTTTTTTAAAATTTTGCAAAATTTGTTGCGCTGGGGAGGTTAGGGTTTCCCCACAAGAGAGTATAGCTCTGCCCCTAAATGACATGTACATCTCAATTTTCTCATCTCAAGTGATGAATCTTCCTATGTAATATTAACATATAAATAATGAATTTATATATTAAGTGATATGTCAATATTTATAGGATAAATCATTGATCATTATAGACGTTAACAAATTAGTTGAGATGAATAATTTGATTTAGGGATACCACTTGAGATGTATAACGTTACTTAGAAACAATGATGCTAAAGGGAAATAACTTATCATTAAGCAATATATGAATGAATTAAATGTGAAATTAGTGGCTCATTATTGCAAAATAACAACAACAACAACAACAACAACAACAATAATATAATAATAACCCAAGTTATATTGAGATTTGGAAAACCAAGTGGTTGAAGGTTAATGTTTAATTGAAGATTAATATAAATAAGAATTTTATTCATATTAGGAAAAATATTGTAAGTCCTTATTCCATTAGGACTGGGTTTTCTCATTTAGTTAAGATTAGTGAAGCTTGTTTTGCTATTAATAATCCTTTTAATTGTCTAGGACTCTTATTAGTTTTAGGTTTAGAGTACTATAAATAGATGTGGTGTATCAGGTCCTCCAAACTACACTTAAGAATGGGAGTTTAAGAGACTTAAAGGGTTAAAGAGAGCCTTCATAGCAAGAGTGTAGGAAGTCTCCACAGGGATGTAAGAGTTAGTGAGATCATTGTTGTATTCATGTTCTCCTTTGATCTTTCTTACCAAAATTTCTTTATTATGTTGCTGAGGAATCATGTAAATTCTTGTTTGTTTTATTTTTCCTTTTTTTCTCTTGCATGTGATGTTTCATTTACTTAGAAAGGATAATCTTGATGTTTCTCCTTAATAATTAGAAACATTTTTATAGAGTTTTACAAAAAGATTGGCATAAGAGCCAAGTTCGATCATACAGTTTGTTGGAGTGTATGCATCTACATCAATGAAAGGATTGAATTTTATTACAAGAGTCAAGTCCAAGTTATGAATTTGTTAGTCCAACAAAGATTTGGATTTGTGTTGAAAGGTAAAATATAAGATATGCCAATGGGAGAATAATTTGGCTATGTCATATGAAAGAAGTTATGCATTATCTTAAATTTAAAGAGACGGCAACATGCATCGTTGAAACTAGAAAGTCATTCATTAATGAAGTCGTGGAATTACCGATTGTATTTAAAGTAAAAGCTCTACACAATACATATGGAGAATTGCTAATCATCGGTTAATCATTTAAATTAATTTGATAGTGTTATTTTGAATATGAAGAATATCTATTAAAATTGAAAAGAAGATGAAACCCTAATTATTTGAGGTTCACTGCTAAGAAATATTATCATTAGTAACCACTTTATTGCATTCTAAAGGGTTGCTTTGTGGTTAGAGGGAGAATTAAAACTAGGATGAATAATGGTTAGAGTAAAAATAGGAAGAATGGAAAGTGTCACTAGTGTTATACTAAGGGGCATTTTAAGGTAGATTATTCTGAAATAATGACTCATGCAGAGAAGAAGGAAAGTTTGGGAAGGTAGCCTAAACAACTAGTGTTGTAGAAGGTGACACTGATGATGTTGGGAATGTATCCACAAGTATCAATTACTAACATACGTCTAGGTAGTTGAATTCTTGATTTTGGTCGTTCTTATCATGTAAGTCCAAATTAAGAATTGTTTGCATCTTACCAAAGGGTTCATTGCGATATTGTCTTGTTGGGAAAATAACTTGTTGGGAAATAATAATATTTGCACTATTGTTGGTATACCAACAAATAATCACGATCAATGTAACACCAAAAATTTGAGGCTTATTAATAAGTTTGATATTATAAGGAAAAAAAGGGTGATTGGTAATCTAGGAAATAAAATAAACTATATTGGAGTAGGATTATATTGAGTTAAATTCCTAATTCAAGTGAAAAGGTGAGAACAGTACTTAAATCCTAACCATATTAAGATTACTAAGATTACTCTTGTAAGGTTTGTATAAATTATTATTAGACTTTTAGAATGCGTTCTTTTTTAGAAGCCTTGAAAAAGCCAGATATATGTTTATCAGAATTTATTACCATTAGAGAAAGAATATTATCTAAGGTTGGATTGATAGGAAACTAGGATTTTGTAGAGATTGTCTTTCAATAGTAGATTAGCACAAAAACTATTAGATTTATACGAGTTTGAATTTGAGTGTGATATTTTTATATATAAATTGACATGTCAAGGGTTCTTCTAGAATTCATTTCATTTGAAAAGGGTTGGTTTTATATTTTTAATGGTTTTTGAAAGATAAGTTTGAGATATAGAAATTTATTATTTTTGTACGTTGTTAAAATTATGCATTTTATGAAACATACCTAAACTCTTGAAATATGAAATTTAAAGAATTTTTCTTTGGAATTTCTACTTATAATTTCAAAGTTTTGATGATTTTATGAATTATTATTGTTCTACTATATAGTTTCAAAGTAACAAATGTAAATTGTGGAATCTTCTTGCTAGAATTGATGAGCCTCAAAATGTAAATTATTTGAGGCACTTTTTGAATCTGAAAAATTCTGGAAAATTTCATAATATATGTGTATCTACTATGTAAATTTCACGATTTAATATATGCTATTATGATTAGTTAAGAAAAATGAATGAAGTTGAGATGACTAGTTATGGAATTGATATTTAAGTAAAGTTAATGATTTAGGAAATGAGGAATCTCATGAATTTGAGTATGACTATTGACATAATGATGATCTGTGTTACTTTAGGTTAAAAAGAAGGTTTCATTAGCGTGTAAAAGTAAATTAGACTTTCGATCAGAGTTAGAATGGACATACTATATATTCGCTATGTTGTGCAAGTATTTTTGTTTTTTTTTGATATATAATAAATCATGATTTATAACCTATGAATTTGTTTGTATGATATGTGAAAATTTTGTAAAAGAAAAGAAAATAATAATTGATTAATCATGTTGTATTTAGCTTTGCTTGAGGAGTTTGATTACTATTTATAAATCTTAGATTTCTGGTTCTATTTTTGATTCGACATAGTTTGGTTTCTGTTTATATGTTCTGGTTATGCATATTCAAACTACTTTCTATCATGGAAAGCTAGGAGTTTCTGGTTCTATTTTTGATTCGACATAGTTTGGTTTCTGTTTATATGTGTTAGCCCTAAGGCTACATGATAATTTTGATGATAACAATACACATTGATTAATTGAGATTTACTAACATGTTTTCTATGTGCAAGACTAAGATCATTGAAATAATTATAAAATCAAGAAGAGGCTTATTAAAATGAAGTGTTGAAGCTAAGGAGAAGACTACATGTTAAAGGGACCAAAGTTTAAGAACAAGGTTTGATTCAAGGAATGTGACACATGAGCAATGTTCAATCAATTGGTCATATATTTCTCTACAAATGTTCAAATAATGTGATTCTTGAGCCTTTGGAAAGCTTACTCAATTTATAACATTTCATATGTTTTAAAGAAATTCAAATTTCAAGTGAAAGTTTGTCCAAATCATCATGCAAGTTGAAAGACAAATGGAAGCAGCTGACATGAGCACCGAATACTCTTTTGGACATATCTTGAGCTAGAAAAATCAAAATGGCTTGATTCTTACAGCATTAGAAAGAGGACTTAATGAACATTTCATATGTTTCGAAGAAATTCAAATTTCAAACAGAAGCTGACATAATTGACATGCAATTCGATGGACTGACACAGAGAAGAAAAATCAACTCATTTGAGCACTAAATGATATTTTGTCCATATCTTGAGTTAGAGATATCCAAATGACTTGATTCTTATGGAATTGGAAAGATGATTCAATGGAGCAGATTTCATATTCTTTGAATAAATTCAAATTTCAAACAGAAGGCCAACATAATACACATGCAAGTCGATGGACTGACACATGGAAGAAAAATCAAGTCACATGAGCATCGAATGGTTTTTTTGGCCATATCTTAAGCTACAGATATCCAAATAACTTGGTTCTTGATGTGTTGGAAAGCTTATTCAATTTTACAGATCTTTTATGTTTTTTAGATTTTCAAATTTCAAACAGAACATTGACAAAAATGGTAGACAAAATTACAGTTTTTATGATGGACAGAAAATTTGTAGTTAGTGTCTTCATTTGATTAAGTTCATCCCATTTGCCTATATAAGGAGCCCTTCTCCCATGCATTCAACAAACATTTTATCAAGCAAAAAAAAAAAAAAAAACAAGAGAAATATCAAGTCTAGAGAGCTTTTATATTCTTTATCTACTCTTTGAAGAGAGTTGTACTTTTGTTGTAAAAATTTACCTTGTTCTTGTATTGTGGTGAGAGTGAGATCTAATTGTAAAGGATAAAAGTTATCCTTGAGAGAACTCTTTCCTTGGTGAGTTTGTTCATCAAGAAGAACTCTTAGTGTGGTGTTATTAAGAGTTGAAGAAAGTTGCCTTGGTGAGGTTGTTCATCAAGAAGAACTCTTGGTGTGGTGTTATCAAGGGTTGAACGAAAAAGTCTTGGTGAGGTTGTTCATCAAGCAAGTTGTAAAGATTTCTACAACTTAGTGGAAAGCTTAGCTCGTGGAACTAGGAGCCCATGGACGTAGGCAAGGTTTGCCGAACCACGTAAATTGAGTTTGCACTCTCTCTATCCCTATCCTCTTTATGTTTACTTGCACTTGTGATTGTTTATTAATGATATTCTCTTGATTGCATCTTAGACAACTTCTATTTTCATCTTCTTTGCCTTTATTCTCAAAGAAAGAGTAAACTAATTTTGATCTTTCAAGAAAAGTTTTCTACATCCGTTTTGATAAATAAAAACCCAATTCACCCCCCCTCTTAGGTTGCCATACGTGGGTCAACAATATGTTCTGGTTATGCATATTCAAACTACTTTCTATCATGGAAAGCTAGGAGGTAATGTGTAAAAACCTTGTTTATGGGTTTTCGATCTCTGTTTATAGATGAGATTTTTGTTTATATGTTTTGATTTAGTTTAACTAGATTTTTGTTTATATGTTCTATTATGTACATTAGAACCACTTTTTATTATGAAAATCCACTAAGCTATGCATAAAAATATTTTTGTTAAGAATGTATAAGAAAGAATATTATGTAGTGTGTTTGATTATAAGCATGTGTGTTGTCGATAAGTAACAAAGGCCATTTATTTTTGGCATTATATGCATAAGAATATGCATAGATTGTACTATATGGTATGTATTTTTTATATTAAAAAAATTTACTTGTTTAGTTTTATAATCCTTTTATATGGTATGTTGTGTTAGAACTATGTAACCTATCAATAAAACATGCTCACAATCAAACACATTGCATAAGAATATATGTAGATTATTCTATATGGTTTTGAATTTTCTATATGAAAAACCAATTTGCTTCTTGAGTTTTATAATCCTTATATATAGTTTGTTGCGTTAGAACTACCACTAAGCTATGAGTTTAAGAATATGTCTGTGTGAGAATATATAAGAAAGAACATTTATAGAAAGTGTTTGATTATGAGCATGTATGTTGTTGATAACCTATGAAAATGCATTTGCTTTTGGCATTGCTCACATAAAAATATATGTAGATTGTACTATATGCAAGTGTTAGAACTACTTTTTATTATGAATATCCACCAAGCTATGTGTGTAAGAATACTTCTGAGTAAGAGTTTATAAGAAAGAACATTGTGCAAAGTGTCTGATTAGTAGCATGTCTGTTGTTGATAAGTTATGAAAGCGCATTTGTTAGCAATGTATGCATATAAAGTAGATTTTATTATATGCATGTGTTAGAATTAATTTTTGTTATTAATATTCACTAAGCTATATGGATAAGAATATGTCTATGTAAGAGTGTATAAGAAAGAATGTTATGCAAAGTGTTTGATTATGAGCATGTGTATTGTTGATAAGTTATGAAAATGCATTTGTTTTTAGCGTTGCATACATAAGAATGTCTATAGATTGTACTGTATGCATGTGTTTGAACTACTTTTGCTACAACTATTAACTAATCTATGTATTTAAGAATATGTTTAGAATATGCCTGAGTAAGAGTGTATAAGGAATAACTTCATGCAAAATATTTGAGTATGAATATGTTTGTTGATAGGTCTTGAAAGTGCATTTGTTTTTTGGAATTGTATGCATAAGGATGTGCTTATATTATACTATATGCAAGTGTTAAAACTATTTTTGTTGTAAATATTCATTAAGCTATTTGAGTAAGAATATGTCCATCTAAGAGTGTATAAGAAAGAACGTTATGCAAAGTGTTTGACTATGAGCATGCATGGTGTTGATAAAATATTAAAGCTCATTTGCTTTTGGCATTGTATTCATAAGAATATTCGAAGATTGTTCTCTATACTATGTATTCCCTATATTAAAAAATAGTTTGCTTACTAAGTTTTAAACTCATAGTTTGTTGTGTTTTATAACTACTTGAAAGTTTTAACTAAAGATTTGTTTATGCTAATGTTTTGGTGGATTTCAGTGATGTGACTTCTGCTGTTTTCACAGTTTCAATGTGTATAGTGTTGACCCAGGTATGGCAACCCAAGAGGGGGGGTGAATTGGGTTTTTATTTATAAAAATGAATTTAGAAAACTTTTCTTGAAAGATTAAAATTAGTTTACTCTTTCTTTGAGAATAAAGGTGAAGAAGATGAAAATATAAGTTATCTAAGATGCAATCAAGAGCATAAAAATATTGAACAATCACAAGTGCAAGTAAATGTAAAGAGGAAAGGGATAGAGAGAGTGCAAACTCAATTTACGTGGTTCGGCAAACCTTACCTACGTCTTGATGAACAACCTCACCAAGGAAAGAGTTCTCTCAAGGATAACTTTTATCCTTTACAAGAAGATCTCACTCTCACCACAATACAAGAACAAAGTAAATTTTTTACAATAAAAGTACAATTCTCTTCAAAGAGTAGATAAAGAATATAAAACTCTCTAGACTTGATATATCTCTTGTTTTTTGCTTGATAAAATGCTTCTCTTGCTCTTCTTCTTCTTGGTGAATGCATGGGAGAAGAGCTCCTTTTATAGGCAAATGAGATGAACTTAATCAAGTGAAGACACCAACTCCAAATTTTCTACCCACCATAAAAACCGTAATATTTTCTGCCATTTTTGTCAATGTTCTGTTTGAAATTTGAAAATTTGAAAAACATAAAAGATCTGCACATTTGAATAATATTTCCAACGCATCAAGAATCAAGTCATTTGGATATCTGTAGCTCAAGATATGGCCAAAAAACCATTCGGTGCTCATGTGACTTGATTTTTCTTCCTTGTGTCAGTCCACCGAATTGAATGGTAATTCTGTCAGCATTCTATTTGAAATTTGAATTTCTTCAAAACATAAAAGATCTGAATATTTGAATAATATTTCCAAAACATTAATAATCAAAGAATTTGGATATCTCTATCTTAAGATATGGCCAAAAAATCATTCAGTGCTCATGTGAGTTAATTTTTCTTCCTTGTGTCAGTCCATCAAATTGCATGTCAATTATGTCAGCTTTCCATTTGAAATTTGAATTTCTTCAAAAAATATGAAATGTGCCTCATTATGTCCTCTTTCCAATGCCATAAGAATCAAGTCATTTTGATTATTTTTATCTCAAGATATGTCCAAAAGAGTATTCGGTGCTCATGTCAGCTGCTTTTATTTGTCTTTCAACTTGCATGATGATTTGGACAACCTTACACTTGAAATTTAAATTTCTTTAAAACATATGAAATGTTATAAATTAAGCAAGCTTTCCAAAGGCTTAAGAATCACATCATTTGGATATCTGTAGAAAAATATATGACCAATTGATTGAACATTGCTCATGTGTCATATTCCTTGAATCAAACCTTATTCTTAAACTTTGGTGCCTTTAACATGTAGTCTTCTCCTTAGCTTCAACACTTTATTTTAATAAGCCTCTTCTTGATTTTACAATTATTTCAATGATATTACTCTTGCACATAAATAAACATGTTAGTAAATCACAATAAATAAATGTGTATTGTTATCATCAAAATTATCATGTAGCCTTAGGACTAACAATCTCTCCCTTTTTGATGATGACAAACCATTGATTGCTTTCAAATAATATCTAAAATAAAGAATGAAAATAAAATCAAGAATAAACAAAAATATGGCACTTGTTATGAATATAAGCAATCCAACTATTTCTCCCCCTTTTGTTATCATCAAAAAAATGTAATCAAATTAACTACTTCCCCTAAATATATTCTCCCCCTTAACATATGCTACCGTTCAAAGATTATCATTTTAAAGCAAAATTAAGACATATCCAACATGCCTAATTCTCTTCTAATTATGCTAAATCTATCTTGACTAAGGGGTTTAGTAAATATATCGGCTAATTGTTTATCGGTGGGAATAAATTCTAAAGAAATATTATCTTTTTGCACATGATCTCTAATAAAATGATGTCTAATCTCTATATGCTTAGTCCTAGAGTGTTGTATGAGATTTTTTGAAATGTTGATGGCACTTGTATTGTCACATTTGATGGGAATATGATCAAATACCATAACATAATCTTTTAAAATTTGTTTCATCCAAAGAGATTGTGCACAACAACTTCCTACTGCAA
>SNVD02009469.1:0-38485 GCA_013180625.2 Boswellia sacra | reverse complement strand
GAGATACGGAACAAGCCAATGCCATGGGTGGATTTCTAGGACAACCAAGCCAAAGTTATAGTAAACATCAACCAATCACTCCAAATGCCATACCAAATCAGCCACCAGGTTTCAATCAATCAAGAGTGAAGCAATCATTTCAAATGGAACCACAACCAGCACCACAACTAGCTCCACAAAACTCAGGTATGGATCTCCATGACATTGTTAAAGTACTTGCTACTAACACAATGCAATTTCAGCAGGAAACTAGGGCAAGTATCCAAAACCTGGAAAATCAAATGGGACAATTAGCTACTAACATGAGCAAATTCGAGAGCAAGAGCTTAGAAAAATTACCTTCTCAGACAGTGATCAATCCAAGAGAGAATGCTAGTGCAATCACTTTGAGAAGTGGAAAGCAATTACAATTTCCACAAAAAAGGTCACAAACTAATGAAGGGGATGACACCACTTCCACCATGAACAAAACATCATCTCTATAGGTAGAACCTTAAAGCTCAAATTCCTTCATATGTTTACTCCTCCACCTTCTCCTGGGTAGCAGATTTGCAAAATCAAAGAAGGAAGTGACAAGAACAGGAATCCTGAAACTTTTTCCGTCAAGATCGAGGTAAATATACCACTTCTGGATGCTATTAAGCAAGTACCTCGTTATGCAAAATTTCTCAAGGAGTTATGCACCAACAAGAGAAAGTTGAAGGGAATGAGAAAGTAAGCGTGGGGGAAAATGTTTCAGCTGTACTACAAAGAAAAATTCCTCCGAAATGCAAAGATCCAGGTACGTTCACCATTCCATGCACCATTGGTAGAACCAAGTTTGAAAGATCTATGTTAGATTTAGGAGCATCTATTAATATCATGCCATATTCTATTTATGCTTCTTTAAATCTTGGACCTCTTGCGGAAACTAGTATTACCATTCAACTTGCTGATCGTTCTAAGGCATATCCCAAGGGAGTTGTGGAAGATGTGCTTGTGCAGGTAAATCAATTGGTTTTCCCAGCAGACTTCTATGTTCTTGAAATGGAGGATGAGACATCTCCTAATCCAACACCAATTCTTTTGGGAGACCATTCTCGAAAACTGTTAGAACCAAGATTGATGTTCATGATGGCACTCTCACCATGGAATTCGATGGCGAGGTGATTCGTTTCAATATTTTTGAGACAATGAGTACCCTAGTGACTTGCATTCTGTTTTTGCAGTTGATGTTATTGATTCTTTGCCACAACAACATTTTGAGTTAACTCGCAAGAATGGAGTGGATGTTGCCATTAGTGAACTCATAAGGATAGAAAGTTTCAAAGAACCAAGAAAGCTGATACAAGTGTCTAAAGAAGTGGAGGAAGCTGTGACAAGCTTGGATGAGACTAAAGCTATCACCACAAATAGGTATGATGTTTCGTACATTGAATTGCCTTTATCTAATGAGAAACTTCTTCCTTTTGTGATGAAAGCCAATACCTTGGAGCTTAAGTCACTTCCCGAATCGTTTGAATGATGGATTCTGTGTGAGAATGATAACTTTGCGAGTTACAATGAATGGCCTTGCCGAATTCAGAGACAGGATAAACTCGTCCGAATACTTACAGATCACAAAATAGCTATTGAGTGGACAATTGTTGAAATCCAAGGCCCATCCTTATGCATTGACCGTATCTTTTTAGAAGAGGGATCCAAGCCCATTAGAGAAGCACAACGGAAATTGGATCCTCCCATGATGGAACCAACGTCGGGCTGAGGACGTTAAACCCAGCGCTTATTGGGAGGCAACCCAATGTTTTTAAAAAAAAATAAATAAAAAAAGAAAAGAAAAATAAAATAAGGTAATAATGATCGATTTTTATGTCTCGAGGAGATTCCTTTCATAGGCCATCAAATTGATCAGTTTTTATCTCTCTTTGCCATCTGTCTCATTTGTTTTTATATTTTTTACTTGTTTTTGACTTTTGTTTGCTATTGTGTTGTTATCTCTTTTATGTGTTTTTAGTTTCGTTTCTGCTCTTTTCTTTTCCTTTCTTTTGTTCAATTTGATTACTCTGTGCTTTGAGCTCATTTGTGCAGCAGCTTGTGAAAACATCCAAACGGAAGTTGAAGTCATTCGCCAAAGGTTTGAAACGTGCATATCTTGGAGAAAAACAAACCCGATCGCATTATCGGTAATATCACTTCTTTTCTCCTCTTCAATGGATGCCGATATCTTTCTGTCGAACCTTCGTAAATATTTCCCTTCACTTCCTCAAAATGCTGTGTTTAAAATTTATAAATTACGGATGACTAGACTTTGGGCGTTGATGCTCCTAAATGTGCCTGCGGATATCCGATGGCTTATCGAAGCCAAGGTGAGATTGTCCGGTGAGCCGGTCATTAATCTCGCAAAATACATGCCAGGTCTAGGAAAAAGCTACTACGCCAAGAGGCGAAGAGCGAAAAGGTTACAAGTATGTTATAAATGTGCTAGATGGAATTGTAACCAGACTTGTCGTTCATTAGTTTTTGTGTTCAGGAATAGAGAAGATAAACTTTCATTTATTAAGAATGGTTTGAGTAATGAGTCGCTGGATAATGTTTTGTTAACTCTCGAGTCACATTCTTGTGGACTTGTTTAGCGTGAATTGCTTAATTTATCGACACAATTTCGTGATGAATTGCAATGTTATAGTCTAGGGAATCTGACTAAAAACGACCCTGTTTGCTAGTTTATAAGAAAACTGGATGGGAAGCAAATCCCCGACTCATAGAAGGCGTTTTAGCCGTTACTGGACGAAAAACCAGAGGAAGATGTGAGCCACAATCACAACTACTTGTATATTTGAATGTGTGTTGTTATTGTCGAATTTTTTTGCTTGTTTCGTTTGATCTGATTATTAATGTTGTTTTTGTGTTGTTGTTGTTTGTTGATTTTGTTTGTTTTAATTTCAAGTTTTCTTTTTGACAAACCATATGACTACCCTTTGGCATAAGTACACGTGGGAGACAAGTGTGGAGGTTTTGTCAACCTCCACCGAAAGTGTATCTCTATTTTTTATGCTTCACGTGGGAGACAAGTGTGGGGGTTTTCTCAACCCCCGCCGAAAGTGTATCACCATTTTCCATGCTTCACGTGGGAGACAAGTGTGTAGGTTTTGTCAAACCTTGCCGAAAGCATATCTCATTTTTTCAAATCTTGGGGCGATAAATCTGCATCGAGCAACCCCCACCGAAAGTATGTCCCCAGGTGTCAAAATTTGAGAGTTTTATGGGTGTATATATACATTCTGCATATTTTCATATGTCATTCCATAACCTGTCTTGCAATTGAAAAGCATAATATCTAACGTATCTTACACAAGATTAGAGCACTTGTAGAAATGGAGAAAACACCAATTCGGCAATTCCGCAATATATGCGTATTTTGCGGATCGCAATTTGGTAAAGATGGAGAGTTTACCACAGCAGCTCTTGATCTTGGTAGGACATTAGCTGCGAGGGGTATTCATTTGATTTATGGAGGGGGTAGTCTTGAGCTAATGGGGTGTGTGTCAACAGCTGCATCCCTAGGAGGGAGCAAGTTCTCGGCATTATCCCTAAACCATTAGCTGTACGAGATATCGTAGGCAACACAATCGGGGAAGAGTTACAAGTCTCTAGCATGCATGAGCGTATTGCACATATGGTTGTTAAGTCCGATGCATTTATAGCTTGGCCGGGTGGTTATGGTACATTAGAGGAGATATTTCAAATCACCTCTTGGGCACAGCTAAACATCCATCGGAAACCCATTGGTTTGTTAAATGTTAATAATTTTTTTGATGGTTTGTTGTCCTTTCTTGATCAAGCTGTAGAAAAAATTTTCATCTCACCGTCAGCAAGGCAAATGCTGGTTACAGCTTCAACTGCAGGAGATTTAATTGACAAACTACAAGAATTCGTCTATTCACCTGATCCAACAATGGCTCGGATAAATTGGTTTGGAGAAGGCAACAAAAGGCGTCAACTGGATTTAACCCTCCATCTGTAATCTCTATTTGCTGGGTTGCTTCGTTTTTGTTTGCTTTTCTTTTTAGTGTGTTTATTTGAGATTTTTCATGTCGTTTCTTTTGAGCTTTTTCAGGTTATTTCTTTCGTCCCAGGTAATATTTTCTAATCTCGGTTTTTTAGAGTGGTGGCTTAAAAAGTTCAAGTTCTCTTGAAACGCATTCTGGATTTCTTTAATCCATAATGGCTGAATAAGGAGGCTAACTTCTAAACTTTTTAGAACCATTCTAACTGACTTGTTTGTGTTTGTTGATTTGTTGGACTTTATTATTTTCTGAGTAAGTTTAGTTTTAGGTAATTTAGAGTTGTTATGTGTTTTTATCTTTATCAGTTTCGATTCAAAAAAAAAAAAAACAATTGTGGAAAAACCTGAGAATGGCAGAATATGGGGTTTTCTTAACTCTTGAAACGCATTCTCTCTCAATAAATCTGGATTTTGTTTATTTCATGTTGTTTGAAGTGTCTTGTTTCTTGTTTTGTTCCTTCATAATAAAGGTATATAGGCTGGAAACCTAAAGTCTGCGGGCTACTGGTCCTAAGGATTGTTGAAATATACAATCTTGACTCAGGTGTAACAACGCCACGTACCTCTTTTCTTGCATTTTGTGGGTCGATGATAAGATAATGATTGAATTAAGAATAACTCTTGGAAAATGATAAATGATGCAGGGATCTGTGTGCTTGAAATGTTTATTGGTTTTCGCTTTGCTTTTGATTCCTTTCGCAACATTGAGCACTGAGATATTATCACTGAGTTATTTGTTCACTTAGAGAAAGTTTATGTAATTTAAGTGTTTCTCCAAATTTCAATGAATTCTAGAACTTGTTTGATCGTCACTCGAGGCGAAATCCTAGATTGTGCAACATTAGGGAAATGATTTAGGCCATCTTTGGACCGTTTGAGCCTTAAGAGCCAACCTTGACTAAAATTGATCCCTAGTTACCCCTTTGAGCCTCTGTAAACCTTTTTCTTTGTTATCTCACTAAAAGATTTCCTAACCTTAATTGAATTTGTTCCAAACAGTTTATCCCTTACCTATGAGCATGTAAATCATTCGCAATTACATTTTGAGCTATGTTCTGGTTTAGGGAAGTTAGAGGAGGTTGGGATGTATCATGAGCAATACAAGTGAGTTCCATTGTGTTTGAAAAAAAAAAAAAACAGAAAAAAAGCCAATCTGTACTTATCGTCCACGTACTTACACATTGAGGACAATGTGTTGTTTAAGTGTGGGGGAGGGGAAGTGTAATAAAAAAGAAAGAAAAAAAGAAGAAAAAAAAGAAAAAAAAAGAACAAAAGAAGAAGAATAAGAGATCTATACCCTTAATGTTCTTAAAAAGAATGAAACAACCAAGTGTGGGGGTGTAGTTTTCTTTTGTTTTCTGAAAAAAAAAAAAAAGATTGAGTGTTCTAAATAAGTTTGGGGGTGTAACCTGGTGAATTGAAATGAAGTTGTGTTATAGGGTTGAGCTCTACATAGTCTTGAATGATTTATGTGTTTGTGGGTGATTTGAGCCAAATTATTATCCTTTATCATACCTTCACCCAAGCCAAACGTTACAAGCTTAATAAAGTCCTACTTGATCCTTGGTGTTGTGCATGTCTACATTAGTGGAGAGTGACTTGAAAAGCAGGCCTATGGAGTTCATTTATACACACATCTTCAATATTAAATATGATTCATTTTTATGCATAAAATCATCCGGGTTACAAGTGATTAGGTGAGAATGGCTCTACACACACACACTTGAGGAATTGAAGTGAAGCGAAACTAATATTTGAGATAAAATTGTTGATCAAGTGCATTATTTTGAAGTTTTCCTTGGGTTATAATTCAGTACAATCTTTGAGGCCTATTTGCAAGATGAAGCATTTGTGTGTTTTAATTTTTTGTTGATTCTGTTTCGGTTTAGTTTTATTTCATATTGTCGTAGTTGCTCGAGGACTAGCAAAGTCTAAGTGTGGGGGAATTTGATAAGTGTCTATTTATATATCATTGTCATATCAATTCGTCCATGTTTCTTTGCTATATTCCTTGGTATTTTTATGTTTTTGTGTGGTTTTGATGTTTGTAGGAGTTTTGGAGCAACTTGCACAAAAATGGAGTAAAACCCTTCATTTTCACCTCTGCTAGTCAACCATCTTCTCGGATTTAATTGTATTGATATACAATGAACCCGATGACATATCATATACCGTTGAAAAGCTCTCGAAGTCTACTTTTTGGAGAAATTTACGGTTTATGAATCCATTCAGTGTACCGAAAGTTGTAATTAAAATAGTGTGAGAAGTGTAGAAATGTAATTTCACACATCACTGTAGCATGTATAATACGGGACACTGTAGCATGTTACTGTAGCAGAGTATTTAAACACATTTTAGGGTTTTATTTTCATAACTTAAAGAGGGGAGAACGTGGTGGAGGCTGCAGCTCTGGAATTCTTTCATCTCCTGGAGTTCTTGAAGGAGAAAGGAAGCTTGGAAAGAGGAAGAACTACAATCCAAAGAGAATTACATCAATTTGCTAAGTTTTTTCCTTCCCTTTCATTTTCTGGAATGTCTCCATGTTGTATTGTATTTACCACGTTCTTAAACATGTATACCTGAATCTGAATTGGTTGAGGGTGATTTCAAAGCCCCTGATATGGTTTTTGTGTGTTAATTGTGCAAGAAGTTGTTATCCAATTCTCTAATTGAAGTTGCTTGTATTTTCCCATATCTAGTGCTTATGATTGCTTTCTGATTGTATTTGGAATGGCCAACTGAATATAATCTGGTTGTTGTCTATTGCTAGATTAGAAATCTTGATCCGTAATTGTCTTGAATTTCTAATCATTAGTAGCAAAATTGTGACAGAGATTACAATTGGAGAATATAACCTAAGTTAAATAATCCGAGCTTGTGTGTTTATTGCTTAGATCAACCTATCTTTCTTATCATAATGCATCCATTGAATTAAACTCAGAGAGCTTGTTCTAGGTTGTGTAATGGATAGAGATTAAATAAAGAGCTGGTTTTATTTAACAACAAAGTAAGGAAAGATTGGGATAACAGAGCTTGTTGTTATCTACGGTTGATAACTTCAATGCTGTAATTGGATGACCATTCTACGATTAATTCGCAAATCCATATCTCTTGGTTGGTAGAGAAGGATCCCTTAACCAGATTTCTCTCATTGATCTTTTATTCAAATTAACTTCTGTTTTGTTATTCTTATTGGCATTCTTATTTCATTTAGTTTTACTCATTCAACAAAACCCCCCCATTTATTTAATTGTTGCTGGAGATAACAAATTCAATTAGAATCAATCCTCGTGGTAACGATATCTTAGCTTATCACTTTATTACTTGTGCGACTAGTATACTTGGCTAGTTTCGAACGCATCAGCAAGTGAAGGGAAATATTTACGAAGGTTCGATAGAAAGATATCAGCAATCCATTGAAGAGAAGAAAAGGAGAGATATTACCGATAATGCGATTGAATTTGTTCTTCTCCCAGATATGCACGTTTCAAACCTTCGGGCAATGGCTTCAACTCCGGTTTGAATGTTTCCTCAAGCTGTTGCACAACTGAACTCGAAGCACGGAATAATCAAATTAAACACAAGAAAAGAAATGAAAAGAAAAGAAATTAGAGACACATAAAAGAAATAAAAACACAAGAGCAAATGAAAGTCAAAAACAAACAACAAAGCAAATGAGACAAATGGCAAAGAGACATAAAACCTGATCAATTATAATAGCCCATGAGAGGAATCTCCTCGAAACACAAAAATTGATCAATACTACCTTCTTTTCTTTGTCTCTTTTTATTTATATTTCAAAAACATTTGGTTGCCTCCCAATAAGCGCTTGGTTTAAAAACGTCCTCCACCCAAGCCTACCTTACTTGCCATCACCCATCAAGATAAGCTGGCTCGTAGAGAGGTACCTCCTCGATGTCCTGCATCACTGAATTCTCATAGTAGGGCTTCAACCTGTGGCCATTCACCTTGAATATTTTGTCCGTTTTTAAGCTCTTGATTTCCACTGCACCATGAGGAAAAACATTAGTAATAACAAAAGTTCCAACCCATCGAGATCGTAACTTACTTGTAAATAACTTTAGCGAGAATGAAATAAAAGAATTTCTGTCCCACTTCAAATTCTTCCTGAGATCATTTTTATCATGAAATGCCTTATTTTTCTCCTTGTAAATTCGGAATTCCATAGGCATCATTTCTAAGTCTTTCCAATTCTTGCCGGTTGAACTTCCTTTTTCTCCGCAGCATCCATCTCCATGTTTACAAAAGCTTTACTGCCCAACCATGGCTTTAATGTTCGAGCCCACTGGAAGGTGGCATGGCTACCATAGACTAACCTGTATGGAGACATACCAATAGTGTCTTGTAAGCAGTCCGGTATGCCCAAAGTGCATCATTAAGTCGTAGGCTCCAATCTTTTCTGTTCGGATTCACTGTCTTCTCGAGAATGGACTTGACTTCTCGATTTGAAACTTAAACTTGACCACTAGTTTGTGGATGATATGCAGTAGACAACTTGTGAGTGATGTTGTATTTCTTGAGCAAGGCTTCAAATGATCTATTACAGAAGTGTGTCCCTCTATCGCTAATCATGGCTCTTGGTGTTCCAATTCTCGCAAAAATATTAGATTTCACAAAATCTACAACAACTTTAGAATCATTAGTTCTCGTAGCTTTTGCTTCCACCCATTTAGAAATATAATCCACAGCAAGTATAATGTAAACATTACCAAAAGATGAAGGAAAAGGACCCATGAAATCAATACCCCACACATCAAAAATCTCGACAATAAGTATAGGGGTTTGTGGCATTTGATTTTTGGCACTTAAATTACCTGTCCTTTGACAACGGTCACAAGCTTTGCAGAACAAATATGCATCTTTGAACAATGATGGCCAGTAGAATCCACAATCAAGAACTTTAAGGGCTGTTCTTTTTGGTCCGAAGTGACCTCCACATGCATAAGAATGACAGAAGGTTAAAATTGAATTAAATTCAGATTCAGAAACGCACCTTCTTATCACTTGGTCAGAACAATGCTTCCATAAGTACGGATCATCCCATATGTAATACTTGGCAATGTTCTTGATCTTGTCTCTTTGAGCTCGAGTCAAGTCATGTGGTAGCTTCTTGGTAACTAAGTAGTTGACAATATCTGCATACCAAGGGGCTACTACATTTAGAGACAACAATTGTTCATCCGGAAAACTTTCTTGTAATGGCAGTGCATTCTTATCATGGACAATGCGACTGAGATTGTCTGCAACTAAGTTTTCACTTCCCTTCTTATCTTTGATCTCCAAGTCAAATTCCTGTAAAAGGAGTATCCACCTGATAAGCCTTGGTTTTGCATCTTTCTTGTGAGCAAGTACCTCAAAGCTGCATGATCAGAATAAACGGTTACTTTAGTACCAATCAAATAAGATCGAAACTTTTCTAAAGCAAAAATAACCACTAGCAACTCTTTCTCAGTGGTAGAATAATTAAGTTGAGCATCATTTAAAGTCCGAGATGCTTAGTAAATGGCATGTGGAATTTTGTCAATTCGTTGACCCAAAACGGCACCCACAGCATAGTCACTCGCATCGCACATGATCTCGAATGGATAATCCCAATTTGGAGACTGGATTATTGGAGTCGAAGTCAAGAGTTCCTTCAGTTTCCCGAATGCCTCTTTGCATTTCTCATCAAATTCAAAGGCCACATCATTCTGTAATAATCTGCATAGGGGCAATGCTATCTTTGAGAAATCTTTGATGAATCTACGATAGAAACCTGCATGGCCAAGAAACGAACGAATATCCCGCACACTTGTGGGAGGTGGTAAGAAACATATAAGATCTATCTTGGATTTATCCACCTCTATACCCTTAGCAGAAATAATATGTCCGAAAACTATACCCTGATCTACCATAAAATGACATTTCTCCCAATTCAGAACAAGGTTAGTTTTTATACATCTTTGAAGTATAAGGGTAAGGTTGTCAAGGCATTTATCAAAAGAATCACCAAAAACACTAAAGTCATCAATAAATACCTCAATAATGTTCTCAACATAATCAAAGAAAATACTTACCATACACCTTTGGAAAGTGGCAGGGGCATTGCAAAGACCAAATGGCATGCATCGATAGGCAAATGTACCGAATGGGCAGGTGAATGTAGTTTTCTCTTGATCCTCAGGGCAATGACAATCTGATTATATCCTGAATAGCCATCAAGAAAACAATAATGAGAATGACCTACTAACCTCTCTAGCATTTGATCAATGAATGGCAAAGGAAAGTGATCCTTGTGAGTTGCTGAATTGAGCTTCCGATAATCAATACAAACTCGCCAGCCAGTTTGGATACGAGTGGGAACTAGCTCGTTATTGTCATTCTTAACCACCGTAACACCAGATTTCTTCGGAACAACTTGGACTGGACTCACCCACTTGCTGTCTGAAATTGGATAAATCACACCCACATCTAACAATTTCAAGATTTCTTTCTTGACAACTTCCATCATTGGAGGATTCAACCTCCGCTGTGCTTCTCTAGTGGGCTTGGATCCCTCTTCTAACAATATGCGGCGCATGCATACGGCTGGACTAATACCTTTGATTCAACGATTGTCCACCCAATGGCTGTTTTGTGATCTCGAAGCACTCGGATGAGTTTCTCTTCTTGCAATGGTGCAAGGCCCTTTGCTATTATGACTGGCAAAGTGTCTTTCTCACCCAAGAATACATGCTTCAAATGATCTGGAAGAGGCTTAAGCTCCAAGGCAGGTGCTTTCATCACAGAAGGAAGAAGTTTCTCATTAGATCAAGGCAATTCAATGTACGAAACATCATACCTGTTTGTGGTGATAGCTATAGTCTCATCGAAGCTTGCCACAGCTTTTTCCACTTTTTTAGACACTTGTATCAACTTTCTCGATTCTCTTGAATTTTCTGCCCCTATGTGCTCACTAATGGCTACTTCCAATGCATTTTTTTTGGAAAAGTTACTTAGTAATATAGATCCAAAAAATTATAATGTACAAAAATTCGAGGGGCATACCCCAAGAATTACAACTAAGACGTAAAGTCCAAGATCAAAAAAATAACAGCCACAAGCGGCAAAAAACAAAGCAAAGATCACAAATGGCCTAAACAACATAAAATAAAGGCTACAGGCGGTCTGAACAAAGCAAGATTTCCAATGACCATAATTGGCCTAACAATTAAAGGAAAACAAAAAAATGATCACAATGGTGCAAACATAAAGAAATAGAAAAAAAATCAAGTATGATTAAGTAAAGCCTTAATCTACTTGTTCTTCTCCTTCTTACCTTTCTTTACTGGAGTACTCGGGGTGTTCAAATGAGTATGATCAATCCCATCATGTTGATCCTCATCACTTAGCCTATTCAAAGGCTCAAAACGAGAGGGAGAAAACATAGGAGGTTGCCCTGTATTTATCCGTCCTGACGAAACAGATACTTCCAATGCATCCTTGCGAGTTAACTCAAAAAGTTGTTGTGCCAAAGAATCAATAACATCCACTGCAAAAACAGAATGCAAGTCACTAGGGTACCTCATTGCCTCAAAAATATTGAAACGAATCACCTCGCCATCAAACTCCATGGTGAGAGTGCCATCATGAACATCAATCGTGGTTCGGGCAGTTTTCAAGAATGGCCTCACCAAAAGAATCGGTGTTGGATTGGGAGATGTCTCATCCTCCATTTCCAGAACATAGAAGTATGCTGGAAAAACCAATTGATTTACCTGCACAAGCACATCTTCCACAACTCCTTTGGGATATGCATTAGAACGATCAGCAAGTTGAATTACAATACCAGTTTCCGCAAGGGGTCTAAGATTCAAAGAAGCATAAATAGAATATAGCATGACATTAATAGATGCTCCTAAATCTAACATAGCTCTTTCAAACTTGGTATTACCAATGGTGCATGGAATGGTGAATGTACCTGGATCTTTGCATTTCCGAGGAATTTTTCTTTGCAATACAGCTGAAACATTTTCCCCCACACTTCTCATTTTCTTTCAACTTTCTCTTGTTGGTGCATAACTCCTTGAGAAATTTTGCATAACGAGGTACTTGCTTAATAGCATCCAGAAGTGGTATATTTACCTCGATCTTGCGAAAAGTTTCCAGGATTTCCTGCTCTTGTTCCTCCTTCTTTGATTTTGCAAATATGCTAGGAAAAGGTGGAGGAGTAACATATGAAGGAATATGGGTTTTAGGATTTACCTTAGAAGATGATGTTTTATTCATGGTGGGAGTGGTATCATCCCCTTCATCAGCTTGTGATTTCTTTGGTGGGATCTCTAATTGCTTTCCACTTCTCAAAGTTACAGCACTAGCATTCTCTCTTGGATTGATCACCGGCTGAGAAGGTAATTTTCCTGTGCTTTGAATCTCAAATTTGCTCATGTTGGTGGCCAATTGTCCCATTTGATTTTCCAAGTTTTGGATACTTGCCCTAGTTTCCTGCTGAAATTGCATTGTGTTAGTGGCAAGTGCTTTAACAATATCCTGGAGAGACATACCTGAATTTTGTGGAGCTGGTTGTGGTGTTGGTTGTGGTTGTGCTTGAAATGGTTGCTGCACCCTTGGTTGATTGAAACCTGGTGGTCGATGTGGTATGGCATTTGGGGCAATTGGTTGATGATTCCCATATCTTAAATTAGGGTGATCTCTCCATCCAGCATTGTAAGTATTGGAGAAAGGGTCATACCTTTGCCTTGGTTGTCCTGGAAATCCACCCATGGCATTGGCTTGTTCTGTATCTCCTTCTTGCAAAGTTGGACACATGTCGGTTGGATGGTCCATGGCAGAACATACTCCACATGCATAAGATTGCTGCATATGTCCTACAGCCATTTTTTTTACAAGAGAGGTAAGTTCACAAAGTTGTTGTTCAATGTTTGAAGTACTTACCTCATTTACTCTTTTTGGTAGTTGTGGCTCAAATTGACTGCTGAATTGTTGGGAGTTCGCTGCCATGTCACTAATCAAACGTCTTGCCACGTTCGGTGTTTTATTAACTAGTGCTCCACCACTAGCAGCATCAATGATACTCTTTTCCATTGGTAAGAGACCCTCATAGAAATATTGAATTAGGAGTCCATCACTAATTTGGTGGTTTGGACAGCTAGCACATAACCTTTTAAATCTCTCCCAATATTCATGAAGTGATTCTCCATTATGTTATCGAATGCCACTAATATCTTTTCTAATATTTGTAACTTTCGAGGCTGGAAAGTATTTCTCCAAAAAGAGTTTACTCATCTCATTCCAAGTGGTAATAGTACCTGGTGGTAAATAGTATAGCCAATCTTTTGTCGAATCTGCTAATGAGAATGGGAAAGCTCTCAATTTAATTTGCTCTTCAGAAACGCCGGTTGGCTTCATACTTGAGCATACCACATGAAATTCTTTGAGGTGTTTGTTCGGATCCTCTCCTGCAAAACCATGAAATGTAGGCAAGAGATGAATCAGTCCAGATTTAAGTTCAAAATCTATCTCAAAATTGGTGCTTATGCATAGCGGTTGTTGATCAATAATTGGAGCCGCTAACTCCTTAAGAGTCTGATCGTTTTCCATCGCCATTGCTTCCGATTCAGATTTGATTGAACTGCAAGAAGATGGGAGGGAAGTATGTCGTGCAAGGTCAAATTCTGGAGGTTGAGTGGAAATTGAACGATTTAGTCTTAAATTCGAGGATTGGAGAAACTCCTTAATTCTCTTAAGTCGCTGATCCGCTTCTCCCTCGGACATAAAAGCCTAAACACAAACAATCAGGAAATAACAATCACGAATCAGTAGTAAAAACAGAATAACAAATTGATTAGAAAATCAATCCCCGGCAACGGCGCCAAAAACTTGATGCGTTCGAAACTAGCAAGTATACTAGTCGCACAAGTAATAAAGTGATAAGTAAGATATCGTTCCCACGAGGATTGATTCTAATTGAATTTGTTATTTTCCAGCAACAATAAATAAATGGGAGGTTTTGTTGATGGATTAACTAAATGAACTAAGAATGCAAATGAACAATAACACAACAGAAAGTAAAATGGAGTGAAAAATTAATGAGAGACACTTGGTTAAGGGTTCTTTCTCTGCCACAAGATATGAATTTGTGAATTAACATAGAATTGTCATCCAATTACAGCATTGAAGTTACCAACCGTAGATAACAACAAGCTCTGTTATCCCAATCTTTCCTTACTTTGTTGTTAAATAAAACAAGCTCTTTATTTAATCTCTATCCATTAAACAACCTAGAACAAGCTCTCTAAAGTTTAATTCAATGGAAGCATTACGATAAGAAAGATAGGTTGATCTAAGCAATAATCACACAAGTTCGGATTATTTAACCTAGGTTGTATTTTCCAATTGCAATCTCTGATCACAATTTTGCTACTAATGATTAGAAATTCATGACAATTACGGATCAAGATTTCTAATCTAGCAATAGACAACATCCAGATTATATTCAGTTGGCCACCCAAATACAATCAGCAAGCAATCATAAGCATTAGATATGGGAAAATGCAAGCAACTTCAATTAGAGAATTGGATAACAATTTCTTACACAATCAACTCACAAAAACCATATCAAGGGCTTTGAAATCACCCTCAACCAATTCAGATTTAGTTACACATGTTCAGACACAAAACAAATACAATACAATATGGAGACATTCCAGAAAATGAAAGGGAAAGGGAAAACTTAGCAAATTTGATGAAATCTCTTAGGATTTGTAGTTCTTCCTCTTTCCAGGCCTTCAATCTCCTTCAAGAACTCCAAGAGATGAGAGAAATCCAAAGATGTAGCCTCCTCCCACGTTTTCCCCTCTTCAAGTTATCAAAATAAAACCCTAAAATGTGTTTAAATTACTCTGCTACAGTGTACAGTCCCGTATTATACATGCTACAGTGATTTGTGGAATTACATTTCTATACTTCTCACACTGTTTTGATTACAACTTTTGGTACACTGAATGGATTTATAAACCGTAAATTTCTCCAGAAAATAGACTTCGAGAGCTTTCCAACGGTATATAATATGTCATCGGGTTCATTGTATATCAATACAATTAAATCCGAGAAGATGGTTGACTAGCAGAGGTGAAAATGAAGGGTTTTACTCCATTTTTGTGCAAGTTGCTCCAAAACTCCTACAAACATCAAAACCACACAAAAACATAAAAATACCAAGGAATATAGCAAAGAAACATGGACGAATTGATATGAAAATGATATATAAATAGACACTTATCATGTAGTTTGTCAAAAAGAAAACTTGAAATTAAAACAAACAAAATCAACAAACAATAACAACACAAAGACAAAAATAATAATCAAATCAAACAAAACAAGAAAAATAAATTTCAACAATAATAACACACATTCAAATTTACAATTAGCTATGATTGTAGCTCACATCTTCCTCTAGTTTTACGTCCAGTAACAGCTGAAACGCCTTCTATGAGTTGAAGATAAGTTTCCCATCCAGTTTTCTTATAAATTGCCAAACAAGATCTTTTTTAGTCAGATTCACTAAACTATAACACTGCAGTTCATCGCGAAATTGTGTCCATAGATTAAGCAATTCACGGTGAACAAGTCCACAAGAATGTAACTCAAGAGTTAGTAAAATATTGTCCAGAGACTCATTACGCAAACCATCCTTAATGAATGTAAGTTTATATCTCTATTCATGGATACAAAACCTAATAATCGACAACTCTGTTTACAATTCCATCTAGCATATTTATACATACTTGTAACCTCTTTGCTTTTTACCTTTTGGCATAATAGCTCTTCCCTATACTAGGCATGTATATTGTAAAATTAATGTCAGGCTCACCAAATAATCTTACCTTGGCTTCGATAAGCCATCAGAATTCCGCAGGCATATTTAGGAGCATCAACATCCAAAGTCTACTCAATCATACTTTATAAATTTTGAACACAACATTTTGAGGAAGTGAAGGGAAATGTTTACGAAGGTTTGACAGAAAGATATCGATATCTTTTGAAGAGGAGAAGAGGAAAGATATCACAAATAATGCGTTTGAGTCTGTTTTTCTTGAAGATATGCACGCTTCAAACCTTCAGGCAATGACTTCAGTTCCCATTTGGGTGTTTCTTAAGTTATTGTGCAAATGAGCATAAAGCACGGAATAATTAAATTAAACAAAAGAAAATAAAATAAAATTAAGACACATAAAAGAAACAAAAATAGAATAGCAAATAAAAATCAAAACAAACAACAAAGGAAATGAGACAGATGGCAAAGGGAGATAAAACCTAATCAATTATGATGGATATATCCCACGAGCAAAATCTCTTTGAGACACAAAAAATTGATCATTATTACCTTCTTTTTTTATTTTTTATTTTTCAAAAATATTGGGTTGCCTTCCAATAAGCACTTGGTTTAATGTTCTCAGCCTGACGTTACCTGCCCTCACCCATCAAGATAAGTTGGCTCGTAGAGTGGTACCTCCGCGATGTCCTGCATCACTAAATTTTCATAGTAAAGCTTCAACCTGTATCCATTCACCTTGAATACTTTGCCAGTTTTTAAGCTCTTGATTTCCACTAGACCATGAGAAAAAACATTAGTAATAATAAAGGGTTGAACCCATCGAGAATGTAATTTATGTAGAAATAACTTGAGGCGATAATGAAATAAAAGGACTTTTAGTCCTACTTCAAAATTCTTCCAAGAGATCATCTTATCAAGAAATGCCTTAGTTCTCTCCTTGTAAATTTCTGAATTCTCATAGGCATCATTTCTAAGTTCTTCCAATTCTTACAGTTGAAGCTTCCTTTGTTCACTAGCAGCATCCATCTCTATGTTACAAAGCTTTACTGCCGACCACGCTTTGTGTTTGAGCTCTACTAGAAGGTAGCATGGCGTACCATAGTCTAACCTATATAGAAACATACCAATAGGTGTCTTGTAAGTATTCCTGTATGCCCATACTGCATCATCAAGTCGCAGGCCCCAATCTTTTATGTTCGGATTTACTATTTTCTCGAGGATGGGCTTGACTTCTCGATTTGAAACTTCAACTTGACTACTAGTTTGTGGATAATATGTAGTAGACACCTTGTAAGTGATGTTGTATTTCTTGAGCAAGGCTTCAAATGATCTGTTGCAGAAATGTGTTCCTCTATCGCTAATTATGGCTATTGGTGTTCCAAATCTTGCAAAAATATTAAATTTCACAAAATCTATAACAACTTTAGAATCGTTAGTTCTTGTAACTTTTGCTTCCATCCATTTAGAAACATAATTCGTAGCAAGTATAATGTAAACATTACCAAAAGATGAAGGAACAGGACCCATGAAATCAATAACCCACACATCAAAAATTTCAACAATAAGTATAGAGGTTTGTGGCATTTGACTTTTGGCACTTAAATTACCTGTCCTTTGACAATGCTCACAAGCTTTGCAAAAGAGATATGCATCTTTGAACAATGATGGCCAGTAGAATCCACAATCAAGAACTTTGAGGATTGTTCTTTTTGGTCCAAAGTGACTTCCACATGCATATGAATGATAGAAGGTTAAAATTGAATTAAATTCAGATTCAGAAACACAACTTCATATCACTTGGTCAGAACAATGCTTCCATAAGTATGGATATTCCATATCTAGTGCTTGGTAATGTTTTTTATCTTGTCTCTTAGAGCTTGAGTCAAGTCGTGTGATAGTTTCTTGGTAACTAAGTAGTTGACAATATCTGCATACCAAGGGGCTGCTACACTTAGAGACGGTAATCGTTCATCCGAAAAACTTTCTTGTAATGGTAGTGCATCCTCATCATGAACAAGGCGACTAAGATGGTCTACAACTAAGTTTTCACTTCCCCTCTTAACTTTGATCTCCAAGTTAAATTCTTGTAAGAGGAGTATCCACCTGATAAGATTTGGTTTAGCATCTTTCTTTGTGAGTAAGTACCTCAAGCTGCATGATCAGAATAAACAATTACTTTAGTACCAATCAAATAAGAATGAAACCTTTCTAAAGTAAAAATAACCGCTAATAACTCTCTCTCAGTGGTGGAATAGTTAAGCTGAGCATCATTTAAAGTCTGAGATTCATAGTAAATGGCATGTGGAATTTCGCCAATTCATTGACCCAAGACGGCACCCACAACATAGTCATTTTCATCACACATGATCTCGAATAGATGATTCTAATTAGGAGGTTGGATCACTGGAGCCGAAGTCAAGAGTTCCTTCATTTCTCAAATGCTGTATTACATTTCTCATCAAATTTAAATGTCACATCGTTTTGTAGCAATCTGCATAGGGGTAATGCTATTTTCGAAATATCTTTTATGAACCTACGATAGAAACCTACATGACCATGAAAAGAACGAATATCCCGCACACTTGTAAGGGGTGGTAAGGAAAGGTCTATCTTAGATTTATCAACTTCTATATCCTTAGTAGAAAATAACATAACATGTCCCAAAACTATACCTTGATCTACATAAAATGATATTTTTTTTTCAATTCAGAACAAGGTTAGTTTCTATACATCTTTGAAGTATAAGTGTAAAGTTGTCAAGGCATTTATCAAAAGAATCACCAAAAACACTAAAGTCATCCATAAATATCTCAATGATGTTCTGGACATAATCAGAAAAAATACTTGCCATACACCTTTGTAAAGAAGCAGGGGCATCGCAAAGACCGAATGGCATATGTCGATAGGCAAATGTACCAAATGGGCATGTGAATATAGTTTTCACTTGTTTCTCAAGGGCAATGACAATCTGATTTTATCCTGAGTAATCAACAAGAAAACAATAGTAAGAATGACTTGCTAACCTCTAAAGCTTTTGATCAATGAATGGCAAGGGAAAGTGATCCTTGCGAATTGCAGAATTGAGCTTTTGATAATCAATGCAAACTCGCCACCCGGTTTGGATACAAGTGGGAACTAGCTCATTATTGTCATTTTTAACCACTGTAACACCAGCTTTCTTGGGAACAACTTGGACTGGGCTTATCCACTTGCTATCTGAAATTGGATAAATCACACTCACATCTAACAATTTGAGGAATTCTTTCTTGACAACTTCCATCATGGGAGGATTCAACCTCCGCTGTCCTTCTCTAATAGGCTTGGAACCTTCTTCTAACAAGATACATTGCATGCATATGGCTGGGCTAATACCTTTGATGTTAACAATTGCCACCCAATAGTTGTTTTGTGATCTCTAAGTACTCGAATGAGTTTCTCTTCTTGTAGTGGTGTAAGGCCCTTTGCTATTATGACTGGCAAAGTATCTTTCTCACCCAAGAATACATGTTTCAAATGATATAGAAGAGGCTTAAGCTCCAAGGTAGGGGCTTTCATCATAGAAGGAAGAAGTTTCTCATTAGATAAAGGTAATTCAATGTAAGAAACATCATATTTATTTGTGGTTATAGTTATAGTCTCATCTAAGCTTGCCACAGCTTTCTCCACTTCTTCGCACACTTGTATCAAGCTTCTTGGTTCTTTGGAATTTTTTGTCCTTATGTGCTCCCTAATAGCTACTTCCAATCCATCCTTGCGAGTTAATTCAAAAAGTTGTTATGCCAAAGAATCAATAACATCAACTGCAAAAATAAAATGCAAGTCACTAGGGTACCTCATTGTCTCAAAAATATTGAAAGGGATCACCTTGCCATCAAACTCCATAGTGAGAGTGCCATCATGAACATCAATCTTGGTTCGAGCAGTTTTCAAGAATGTTCTTCCTAAAAGAATCGGTGTTGGATTCGGAGATGTCTCATCCTCCATTTCAGGAACATAGAAATCGGCTGGGAAAACCAATTTATTCACCTGCACAAAAACATCTTTCACAACTCCCTTGGGATATGCATTAGAACAATCAGCAAGTTGAATGATAATACCAGTTTTCTCAAGGGGTCCAAGATTCAAAGAAGTATAATAGAATATGGCATGACATTAATAGATGCTCCTAAATCTAACATAACTCTTTCAAACTTGGTATTAATGGTGCATGGAATGGTAAACGTACCTGGATCGTTGTACTTTGGAGGAATTTTCCTTTGTAGTACAGTTGAAACATTTTTTCCCACACTTACTTTCTTATTTCCTTTTATCTTTCTCTTGTTGGTGCATAACTCCTTGAGAAATTTTGCATAACGAGGTACTTGCTTGATAGCATCCAAAAGTGGTATATCCCAATCTTTCGAAAAATCACTAAGATTTCCTGTTCTTGCTCCTCTTTCTTTGATTTTGCAAATCTTCTAAGAAAAGGTGGAGGAGTAAAAAAAAATAGGAATAGGAGTTTTCAGATTTACGTTAGAAGATGATGTTTTGTTTATTGTGGAAGTGGTGTCATCCCCTTCATTAGTTTTTGATTTCTTTGGCGAGACCTCTAATTGCTTTCCACTTCTCAAGGTTATCGCACTAGTATTCTCTCATAGATTGATCACTGTTTGAGAGGGTAATTTTCCTGAGTCTTGACCCTCGAATTTGCTCATGTTAGTAGCCAATTGGCTTATTTGATTTTCTAGGTTTTGGATACTTGCCCTATTTTCTTGCTAAAATTGAATTGTGTTAGTGGCAAGTGCTTTAACAATATCCTCCAGAGACGTACTTGAGCTTTGTGGAGCTGATTGTGGTATTTGTGGTTGTCAAGTTTGAAATGGTTGTTGCACTATTGGTTGATTGAAACTTGGTGGCCGGTTTGGTATCACATTTGGAGTAATTGGTTGACGATTCCCGTAAGTAAAATTGGGGTGATCTCGCCATCCGACGTTGTAGGTATTAGAAAATGGGTTATACCTTTGCCTTGGCTGTCTTGGAAATCCACCCATGGCATTGGCTTGTTCCGTCTCTCCTTTTTGCAAGGGTGGGCACATATCATTTAGATGCTCCATGGTAGAACATATCCCCCATGCATAAGATTGCTGCATATTTTCTGCATCCATTTGTTTCACAAAAGGGTTAAGTTGAGAAAGTTGTTTAATGTTCAAATTACTTACCTCATTTACTTTCTTTGTTAGTTAGGGTTCAGATCGGCTACTGAATTGTTAGGAGTTCACTGCCATGTCACCAATCAAATATCTCGCAACTTCCGATGTTTTATTAACTAGTGCTCCTCCACTAGCAGCATCAATCATACTCATATCCATTGACATGAGACCCTCATAGAAATATTGAATAAATAGTTTATCACTAATTTGGTGGTGCGGACAGCTAGCACATAACTTTTTAAATCTCTCCAAATATTCATAGAGTGATTCTCCATTGTATTGCGAATGCCACAAATTGCTTTTCTAATGTTTGTAGCTTTTGAGGTGGGAAATAATATCTCTAAAAAGAGTCTACTCATCTCATTCCATCTAGTGATAGCACCCGGTGGTAGATAGTATAGCCACTCTTTCGTCGAATCTGCTAATGAGAATAGGAAAGCTCTCAATTTTATTTGCTCCTCAGAAATGTCGGTTGGCTTCATACTTGAGCATGCCACATGAAATTCTTTGAGTTGTTTGTTAAGATCCTTTCCTGCAAAATCATGAAATGTAGGTAAGAGATAAATTAGTCCAGATTTAAGTTCAAAATCTACCTCAAGGTTGGGATTTATGCATAGCGGTTGTTGATTAATATTGGAGCCGCTAATTCCCTAAGAGTCTGATTGTTTTACACTGCCATTACTTCCGATTCAAATTTGATTGAACTACGAGAAGAGGAAAGGGAAGTATGTCATGCAATGTCAAATTCTGGAGGTGGAGTTGAAATTGATCGACTTAATCTTAAATTCGAGGATTTGAGAAACTCCTTAATCCGCTTAAATCGTTGGTTTGCTTCTCCGTCAGACATAAAAGCCTAAAGACAAACAAACAAAAATAAAAATCAAGAATCAATAGCAAAAACAAAAAAACAAATTGATTAGAAAATCAATCCCTGACAATGATGCTAAAAATTTGATACGTTAAAAACTAGCAAGTATACTAGTCGCAAAAGTAATAAACTGATGAGTGACATATCATTCCCACGAGGATTGATTCTAATTAAATTTGTTATAGACAGCAATAATAAAATAAATGGGGGTTTTTGTTGAATGATTAACTAAATGAAATATGAATGCAAATGAACAATAACACAACATAAAATTAAATGAAGTGAGAACTAATCAATGGGAGAAACTTGTTTAAGGAATCATTTTCCATCACAAGATATGAATTTGCGAATCAAATACAGAATTGTCATCCAATTACAACACTAAAATTATCAACCATGGATAATAACAAGCTCTACGCCAATCTTTCCTTACTTTGTCATTAAATAAAACAAGCTCTTTATTTAATCTCTGTCCATTAAACAACCTAGACCAAGGTCTCTAAATTTAATTCAATAGAAGCATTACGATAAAAAGGATAGGTTGATCTAAGCAATAAATACACAAGCTCGGATTATTTAACTTAGGTTATATTCTCCAATTGCAATCTTCAATCATCACAATTTTGCTACTAACGATTAGAAATTCAAGACAATTAGGAATCAAGATTTCGAGTCTAGTAATAGACAACAACCATATTCTATTTAGTTGGCCACCCAAATAAAATCAGCAAGTAATCATAAGCATTGAATACGGGAAAATGCAAACAGCTTCAATTAGAGAATTGGATAACAATTTCTTCAACAATCAACTCACAAAAACTGTATCTAGGGCTTTGAAATCACCCTTAACCAAATTAGATTTAATTACACATGTTCAAACACAACATAAATATAATACAACGTAGAGAAATTCCAGAAAATGTAAAGGAAAGAAAACACTTAGCAAATCCTTTGAAAATCTTATCTATAGATGAATCTCCTTAAGATTGTAGTTCCTCCTCTTTCCAAGCCTTCTTTCTCCTTCAAGAACTCCAAGGGATGTGAGAAATCAAGAGAGACAGCCTCTAACTCGTTCTCCCCCTTCTTATTATGAAAACAAAACCCTAAAATATGTTTAAATACTCTGCTAAAATAACCATGCTACAGTGCCCTCGAATAATAACATGTTACAGTGATTTGTAAAATTACAATTCTACACTACTCACACCATTTTGATCATAACTTCTAGTACATTACATGGATTCGTGAATCGTAAATTTCTCTAGAAACTAGATTTCTAGAGCTTTCCAACGATATATAAAAACATTATCTAGTTCATTGTACATTAATACAATTAAATCCGAGAAGTTGGTTGACTGATAGAGGTGAAAATAAAAGGTTTTACTCCAATTTGGTGCAAGCTTCTCCAAAACTCCTTTAAACATCAAAACCACACAAAAAAATAAAAATACCAAGGAATATAGCAAAGAAACATGGACGAATTGATATGAAAATAATATATAAATAGACACCTATCAATGAACGACCAATGGTAGTGGTCCTCAATCCAATTTGACTTCAAATGACTAGTGGCAACAGTCGTCGACCTAAAAAATGCAAGAACTGAGACAGATGAAGGTTAAAGTTCAAATCAAATCCGCGGTGGAGCATGATGGATGAAAGATATGAGTAACCTCTAGACCAAGCAATGAGTCCAGTTTAACCACCAATGGGACGCTAAATCCAAGCCCAACTTTACCTCCAAGAAACTATGAGAGCATCCAAGATTGAAGCAAGTCCTCGTGAAAGCAGTAGGCGACAAGATAAAAGCATCCAAGATTAAAGCAAGTCCTTGCAAAACACAAGGTAGTAGGATGAAAGCATCCCAAACTGAAGCGAGTCCTTGTGAAAGCACGAGGCAATAGGCTGAAAGCATCCTAGATTAAAGTATGAAAGCACCCGAAATTGAAGCAAATCCTCGTGAAAGCACGAGGCAATAGATGAAAGCATCTACCTCCAAATTTCAACATCAAAAGGTGGGAGCATCTTCAATTGGCCTATAGCAATAGTCGATTGAATCCTTGATCGGCTTATATATTAATATAAGAAATATAAATAAAAATGACAAAATGTAGAAGACTTTTGTTGGCAATTTCCTTTTAATAAATTTTGGCATTTGTTTAACCATAAGCCTAGCCTATTTAGTAAATAGGTGATCATGGTCCCTGAAATTGACATCGTGTATTGCTCTCTCTTTCGCATAAAATAAAAAATAAAAAATAAAGAGTAATTCTATTCAACCCCTATTTCTTATCTCATCAAACCCCACCTCAAAATTAAATAAGGACATAACTATAATTAAAATACAATAAATAAGATAATTATTATTGAGTTAAAAAATTTAATTAAAATTCTTAATTCCTCTTTATATAGCTCTATCATTTTTTTCTATTTTCACTCTAACATAATCAATGGCACTACAAGAAATTTGACTTTTGAAACAAAATTTCTGCAACGAAAATGTTATTCATTGCAAAAAGCTCTATTTTGCAACAAAAATACCATTCGTTGCCGAATGTAAGATGAGTAGTCCACAAGTTTTTTGTAAGGAATGAGATATATTTTGAGACAAAAAGTTTTGTTCAAAATGGTACGATTAGAGACGAAATATGAGATTGTTGCAAAATATATCTCATTATTTTTGTCCATATCCCCTAGAACTTTTAGCAACAAGAAAAGTTATTTTGAGATGAAATGTTTTGTGGTTGAATAGTACAATTTGCAACAAAATATTTTTAGTTGCAGATAAGTAGGGATTAATGTTGGACATCAATTTACTATAAAGATGACATATTTAGCAACAAAAAAATTTTATTTGTAAACATATTGTTCTGCAACCAAAAAATTTTGTTGCAAATTAGTAAATAATTAATTTGTTTAAATTTTCTGAAAAAGGAAACTTTGAGCAACAAAATCAAATATGAGCAGACAAACATTTTGTTTGTAAATTATTTAATAGGCAACAAAATTGGCTTTGTTGGAGAAAATGTTACATGTTTTTGGAAAATTTTTAGTGCCCTTCCTCTGGCAAAAATAAAATACTTTGGAAGCAAAATTATAAATAGATATAGAAAACAAAATTCTTGATAATTGTTACAAAATTAGGCCCGAAGTTGTAATTCCCTAGGGACGGAAAAACCCCAGACCCAACCCTGAGAAATTCCTCAGAATTTCTTTCGGGGTCTAGGGCCTTGAAATTCTCTGAGTTTGCAAGTTTTTTTTTTCTTAAATTTACTATTAGTATGTAAATTGTGAGCACATAAAACAAAATGAGATCTACTTTGGTGGTGAATGTATTGTAGTTATCATTTTTATGATGCAACTTCATTCGTGTCATGTCATTTTGTTTAATGGAAATTTTGTGTTGTTATTATTCTATATGGGTATGTTTGATGCAGCGTATAAGATAATATAACTTTGATTATATTGGATAATTGTATTGTATAGGATTGAGTAAACTCATTGTATTGCATTACATTGTATTAAATTTTTTATAATAAATTAAAATAATTAACAATCAAAATCATACAAATTTTTAATTAAAAATAAAAACTAATAAAGTCAAACTAATAATTATCTTAAATTTTAATAAATTTAAAATGTTTAATTATAAAAATAAAAAAATATTTAACTAAATATGTATATACGTAAATATAAATTAATTATTTTAATTTTTTAATATTTATTTATTTAATTAAATTTATTTAATGTAAATAATATAGTCAATTTATAATATATATATATCTCTCTCTCCTTTTCCTTTTCTTTTCGTCTCTTTCTTGATTCAAGTTGTAGAGTCTTCTTTCTCTTCTCCTCTCTTTTCGTTTATTTGCCTCCTTTTTTTCTCAAATAAACTTCAAGTGTTGCTGCTGGTATAGGGGCTCCTCTCTTTTCTTCTATATGTTTTTTTTTTTTTCCCACGCCATGCCTGATCTGTTTCTAGCTAGAGTTGGCAGCTGAGGTAGCGTTGGGGGAGGCTAATAGCGGTGGTGGGGGAGGAAAGGGGGAAGTCTATCACCATGGAGATTTCTTAGTTAGAGTTGGCGGCAAGGCAGTAGTGGGGGAGGCTAACAGCAACAGTGGAGGAGGAAAGGAGGAAGTCTGTTACCAGTGGAGTTTGATTTTTTTTTTTTTCCTTTCATTCTTATCATCACAAATTGTGTGGGGATGAAGTTTTGATTTTTTTTGGGATTTTTGGAGTAAAAGACTTGGTGATTCGATCACGAGAGAGAGGGAGGAGATTGTGAACAAGAAAGAGAGAGTTATGCAGTCTAATACCACGGATGGAGATGGGTTAATTTCAGGCAATTTCTCGTAGGAGTTATACAGCCCTTATGCGCCCTTATCCTATCTTATGCTGAGTCATTGTAATGTCAAACGCAGTATATGTATGTAATGTCGTCCAATGCCATAACCCGCGCATCAAATAGGCCCATATATTTTGGTTTTCAAGGATTTTAAAAACAGGTTGATTAGTTAAGTGGCCGTCAACATGTGAAGTCTTGCAACTCCGCCCAGGATCGAATTCTTCCTTCGCATAGTTTTTATAATGAATCAAATAAATGATACAATAGAAGTGTTTCCAGTGGTAGCCTGCTGGCCTATTTACGAAGTGTTCTCTTCCCTTTCGCGGGTTCAGGCCAAATTCTCTCCAATTATAAAAATAAATAATGGATTTCTCTCTAACTATATTAAAATTTTATTATTAAAAATTAATCAAATGATTAATTCTTCGGATCCAACACAATATGGCATTAAATTGATAAATATATTACTAATCAATCATAGTATTTGACATTAATTAATTATTTATATAATTGATTAATTCTTTCTGTAAGTTTATAATCATAATAGTCTATTGTTGCATCAAGTTATTAGTTGATTCCCTTAGATATGGTTAATATTTTCCTAAATAAGGTTAATAAACTAATTCTTTTACATCTAAGATTATGTTACTGTACATTATAGATCAATTTCAATATAGTAAAGATTAATTAACTTTTACTATATAATAAATAATTAATTTGATTATGTTAAATTAATTTCTTCCCATCTATAAGATGATACAATATTAAATGAATCACTAAGTAATTAGATTATCTATAGCAATAGTCAATTCCATATATAATTGATTAGCTCTTTCCATATTATAATAAGCATTCATAATTATATCAAAATAATAAACGTTCATAATTATATCAAACTGTTAATTGATTGTACTGAATATAGGGACTAAAAAACTGATTTATTCTTCTATAAGATAATGTTAGTTAAGTTAATCACAAGTCAATCACATTGTATATAGTAAAGATTTATTTCTTACCAAGTATATAATTATCACCATAATTTAGATGAAATAAATAATAATAATAATAATATTCATTTATTCGTGAATGTTGTTTCACCTGACCATTTTAGCCATGAATGTTTTACATTATAATCAAATTTAATATATTTGATTTTTAATAAATTTTTAAATTTTCTTAAATGATAATTATCCATTATAAAAAATTTTGGAATATATATACTGATTAAATTTCATACAAATTTTTGTAATATCATATAATCATTAATTATCTAGGTACCGGCTCTAAATGTTTATAAATTCTTCTATTCATTCAATTACTAATTCAAACATACTAAGCTATTGTGTGAGATCAGATTAATTTCAAATAAGATAGTTATACTATTCTATTGAAAGGGATAAATGAATTCTAATCCCACCTAATATCAAATATATGAGTATTGGATGAGGTAAACATTAATTTCTTTTTTAATTTTAGACAAAATTATATTATGGTCTGATTTTATATATATGCTGAACAGGAAGGAGACTATAGGCATATCTATGCCTATAAAACTGGACAGTTTACAGACTCACAACAACATTATCCTTCTTCCAAAAAAGAAGTCCTAGCCGTTCTCAATGCCATAAAAAAGTTTCAATTTTATCTCTCTCTTAAAGAATTTGTAGCATAAAGTAGAAGTAATAATATATATGATGAGTCATGTTTTGTAATAATGATATAGATACTAAGGTGTCTAATGTAATGATGATAGTGATAAGGTATAAGATGTAAAGTAGAGCGTTGTGATATAAAGTAAGGTGAGGTGTGTAGCAACATATGAAAGAGATTCTTTAAAGATAAGGAAATATCCTAAAATAGTATCCTTATTGTAGCTTTATAAAGGATACGATAGTTTTGTGTTAAGTAGAGGTTACCAATGTAAAATATTTTCTTAGTATGAGAACATGAGAGTTTTGAGTGAGAGGATCGAGAACGATAAAAGCAAAACTTTAGGATGAAAGGTGAATGAAAAAAAAATACTATGTGATGAGTCATGCTTTGTAATAATGATATAGATAGTAAAGTGTCTAGTATAATGATGATAGGGATAAGGTATGAGTTATAAAGTAGGGTGTTGTGATATAAAGTAAGGTGATGTGTGTAGTAACGTGTAAAGGAGATTCCTTAAAGATAAGGAAGCATCCTAGAATAATATCCATATTATAACTGTATAAATGATATAATAGTCTAAATGACACAATCCGTCCCTAGCTACATGGGTGAATCGTGTCTAAACTGTGGACTAGAACTATTAGTTATCAATTGTGTTTTTCATGAAACAAAATTGAGAATAATTCAATAAATATACAACAAAACTCTAATTAGAATAGCTAATAAAAATTTTCCTACATAACTATTACAATCTTAATAACAAAATTAAGTATATTCTTACACCATCACGCTGCTTGACCTCGAGACTTGTTATCTAGATCACACCTTATTTTCACCTGTGGGGAAAGGTTTTAAAAAGAAAAAGGAGGTGAGTATAAAACTTAGTAAGTTGGGATAAGGATATATCTGTAAATTAATAAAAAAGATTTTATTATAAAAAATCTTTGATCTATTGAAAAATCTTTATAAAAGCTTCTAATAATTGGGATATAATAAAATAACATATCGTTGAATGTTTTATAAAACTTTAGAATAAATAACTATTGAATGACTAAGTTCATCAAAATACTTCTTCTTGTTGTCTATCCTTAAAACTATAAAATAATGCATCTCTCATTCATATAAAAAAAAAACTCTTGATAATCATGTTAAAACATTTGTTCAAATGCTATTGGAAACAAAAAACACAGTAAAATCTTCTTTTAAGAAACTTTTGTAACTCATGGAAAGAATTAAGCTTTATTTTTTATAGGACTATAAAATAATGAGGCTGCTGAGAATGTATAAACTATCATCATAAAATTATTTCGAAAAATTTTAGGGAAATTTATATAAATTTGCTAAATATGCATCTTTTCTGAACTCTTACTTTCTTAATTTATATAAAAATATTTAAAACGCATGTTGATATACTAAACAAGTAACCTTTAAGCTGTCTGATCATACTTGGTGAATCTAATACCGCATAGGCCTATCTGAAACTCCTCACACCTAGTGAGATCTAACATCACACAAGTGGAGATATATATACCTGGTGAAATCTAACATCAGACAGGCTTACTAAACTGGTTATACGCATGCACAGAGCTGCCTCCAAAGGGCTAAAGCACCCAAATCACACAGCTCAAAGCCTTTATGCGTGTTTGAACGAGTCTCAAAGGCCTCTATCTGTATAACTATTTGTCTGAATATGTTGTCCACTGTCTAAGTGAGCAGGGTACTAGCTTAGTATAACCTAACTAAACTTTCCTATTTTTGCTAAAATTGGTTTCTTTCCGAAATTACTTCATATGCTAAACCTTTGCTTTTCATGCAAATTGATCAAAATCTGAAAAACTTATGTCAGTTGAAACTGAAAATATTTGAATTCTTTGAAATCCATGATAAATATCTAAAAGAGTAATTCCAAATACTTTAAGAAATCCTTGAATCAAATTGCTATGAAAACTTTAAATATCATGCTTTAGCACTTTCTCTAAAATTGTAAAAATATATTCTTTTGATAAACTAAAAAGCACTTTAAATATAAAGTCTGAATTTTTCCTTTTAAAATGTTATATCTTTGTTAAAAACTATTTTTGAAACTAAAAATCATGTCTAGAACTATTTTGAAAACTAGCTTTGAAACATCTTAATAATTAAGAGCAAGTACAATAAATAGGGCCATATACCTTCAAGAAATACTATAGAAAACTAGCTTGAATTCTTCTAAGTTCGCTAAAATTCTCACTAATTCTATAAAATGCTAAATAAACATCACTAAGTAAATACTAAGTATATTTCTCAATTTATCTAGAGAAATAAATCTTCTAATCTCTCTAAAACTTTCTAACATATCCATATAAATAGCATTTAGAGAAATCATTGAAACCCATAAAATAAAATACTTTTCAACTCACAAGTCTTGAGACGAAACTTGAGCTTCGTTGTATATCCAAACGATGTTTCCAAATAGCTCATCATCTCATTTCACCTTTAAATAAAATTCTTATTGTCCTAATCATAAAATAAAAAAGAAAACTGATCATATCATATTCAACCCCTAATCAACTTGAATGTTTAAAATTCCCTTAAGCAACTTCACATCTTAGTTTAATTAATACCAATTAACTCCATTTTCAGACTTCCAAAATAGAGCATTGTTGTTTCTCTAATTTTTAGTAAATAATTTACTTCTCTAAATTGTCTAATATTTCACACATGCCTTTTACATATACATATTTAACACCATATAAAATTTAATAGCATTCTAAACTCATTACGTGCCTCAATTAATTTAAGTTCTCAAACACAACAATTCTGTAAAGCTATTTCCAGAATTGACCTCCCTCTATTTAAAAGTATATAACAATTCATGGTAAATTTCTAAAATCACAAAACTCTTTAGATTTAAACTAGACATAAAGACAAACAAATATACAAAATTATATAATTTTGTGAGACCTTTAGATACCTCAAATATTTTACCCAAAACTGATCTTCTATAGAAAAACTGAAATTCCAGTATTGAACAGTGGATTTCGAAAATTCATATAAAATTGCATACTTAACATTTTTTAGTGAAACTAATTTTAAACAAACCCTTGGGCTATCTATTTTAACATATATAAATTTGAGAATCGAATTCGAAGCCAATAAACTATATAAAGTTACAAAAATTCTATTGTTCATAGAACCCTAGGTTTCATCTCTGCATCTTAAACCTTAAAATTTCAACAAAACCAATAATAAACATCAAGAGAAGGATGAAATACCTTGGATGAGACTTTCAATTTCATCTCGATCTTCCTTCTCTCTCTAAAAATTCTAAAACATCCAAACATCTTCTTAATTTCAATTTCTTAGTGAAAAACACACAAAAAGCACTTGGTATTGCTTAGAGATGATGAAACTAACTTGATTTCTCCCCTTCACCCAACCCGATAGCCTCTTCTCCTTAGCTTTCTCCCTCTTTCTCTCGATTCTTCCTTCTTCTTCTCTATAATTCCATCTCTTTTTTTCCTCTCTTGTGTTTATATAATTATGCTAAGGGGCTGGGTTGGTGTGTGTGTGGGCTGGGCTGGAGTCTATGTGGGTTGCTGGGCTTGGGCTTCTTATAAGTGGACTAAAGAGTGGGTTGTTTCACTAAATTTCTAGAAAATGATTTTGTCTCTAATGCTTCTAGAAATTATATTGCTGGAAGTTGGGTTATTCAAAAGCTTAATCCAATAGAGTTTGGCCCAATTGGAACAGAATAGAGCACTATAATCGATATCTGGGTAGCAAAAGTAGATAAACCAAGAACTTCTTGAGATACATAGGCGAGTAAAGAAAGTTCATAGGCTTATAGTCAAGCAACTTTTAGATGCTCATGAAAGGCCTTGTCCTATCAACATGCTTGTCAGTACTGGTATTGACAGTGACTAATATCTTTAGCAAATTTGTGAGGAACAACGTAGATATTTTGAAAAAAAGAAGAAAAAGAAGATTTCTTGGATGAAAGACAAACCAAGCAAATCATCTGATGTTTGGGAAGAAAGTCCTACTAGCAATAATATCAAAGGATTCTTGAGAAACTATGATATGCCACATGTGCAACCTTGGCCTATTCATGCCTTTGGATAGGATGATGATCAATATGATAATCATATGGATCAAACGATTCCTTAGATTCTTCCTCTTCCTCAATTGTTGAACCAGTAATGAAGGAGAAGTCTCATATTCCTACAACACCAACATATGTTGACATCGCTAGAAGATTCAGGCAAAGGAATCCTCATTTTAGGCTAGAGATGAGTACTTGATCTCTTCTATATCAAATGTTGCTGTCAATCAACATCAAGAAAATCAAGAAGAACTGGATGTACAAGTTCAAGTGTCCAACGCTCCAACAATAAAAACTTTTTGGAATATTATGGTCTAAAACTAGAAGAAAGACCAACATATTTTGAAAAGATGCTAGCTAGGGTAAAAGGTGAAATTCAACATGCTCCATATCTTACTAGAAGAGCAGTTGCTCTGATGCGTTCGAAACTAGCAAGTATACTAGTCACACAAGTAATAAAGTGATGAGTAAGATATCGTTCCCACGAGGATTGATTCTAATTGAATTTGTTATTCGAAAGCAACAATAAACTAAATGAGGGGGGTTTTGTTGATTGATTAATTAGATGAAATATTAATGCAAGTAAAGAATAACAAAACAGAAAGTTAACAGAGTGAAAACTCAATGAGAGAAAACTGGTTAAGGGATCCTTCTCTACCACAAGATATGGATTTGCGAATTAATCGTAGAATTGTCATCCAATTACACCATTGAAATTATCAACCGTAGATAACAACAAGCTCTGTTATCCCAATCTTTCCTTACTTTGTTGTTAAATAAAACAGGCTCTTTATTTAATCTCTATCCATTAAACAACCTAGAACAAGCTCTCTAAATTTAATTCAATGGATGCATTATGAAAAGAAAGACAGGTTGATCTAAGCAATAAACACACAAGCTCGGATTATTTAACTTAGGTTGTATTCTCCAATTGCAATCTCTGATCACAATTTTGCTACTAAGGATTAGAAATTCAAGACAATTACGGATCAAGATTTCTAGTCTAGCAATAGACAATAACCAGATTATATTCAGTTGGCCACCCAAATACAATCCAGCAAGCAATCATAAGCATTAGATATAGGAAAATACAAGCAACTTCAATTAGAGAATTGGATAACAACTTCTTGCACAATCAACTTACAAAAACCATATCAGGGGCTTTGAAATCACCCTCAACCAATTCAGATTCAGTTACACATGTTTAAGAACGTGGTAAATACAATACAACATGGAGACATTCCAGAAAATGAAAGGGAAGGGAAAAACTTAGCAAATTTGATGTAATTCTCTTTGGATTGTAGTTCTTCCTCTTTCCAAGCTTCCTTTCTCCTTCAAGAACTCCAGGAGATGAAAGAATTCCAGAGCTGCAGCCTCCACCACGTTCTCCCCTCTTCAAGTTATGAAAATAAAACCCTAAAATGTGTTTAAATACTCTGCTACAGTAACTGCTACAGTGTCCCGTATTATAGATGCTACAGTGATTTGTGGAATTACATTTCTACACTTCTCACACTGTTTTGATTACAACTTTTGGTACACTGAATGGATTTATAAACCGTAAATTTCTCCAAAAAATAGACTTCGAGAGCTTTTCAACGGTATATAATATGTCATCGGGTTCATTGTATATCAATACAATTAAATCCGAGAAGATGGTTGACTAGCAAAGGTGAAAATGAAGGGTTTTACTCCATTTTTGTGCAAGTTGCTCCAAAACTCCTACAAATATCAAAACCACACAAAAACATAAAAATACCAAGGAATATAGCAAAGAAATATAGATGAATTGATATGAAAATGATACATAAATAGACACCTATTATGCTCTTAGACTTATTGTATGATTTATTGGATCCTTGAGAGGATAGTGGGCAGACACTTTTACTCAGCCAGAAAAAGAGTATATTGTGGGTCATGATCAGCTATATAATGAATTAATCAAATATATGGTTGCTCCTTTTTTTGGCACTCGTGATCATGAAAGTGAGATTGCAGAAAAAGAATATTTGCAAAATAAATGTTGTGATGTCAAATTGCTTGAGAAATGTTTTCTCAAGCGAGAATCTCTTTATTTTCAAGTTCAACAAGCTGACAGACACAATCAAAAGAGCATTGGTTCTCCATATGCTAGGCCCAGTTGTAGAAATGCTTAAGGCAAGGCTAAAAGTTGATGGTGTAATAGATTCTCCCTTCAGTGTTGCTAGCCTGTATCAATTAGCTATTGAAGTGATTCAAACTCATTGTCTTAATTAAGATTTCAAGAAACACATGAAGCAAATTAAGAAAATTTCTCTTACAAAGTACTGCAACAAAAAAGCCTTAAGAATTTGGTTGTTCTGATTAGTCCTTTTGTAATTGCAGACGAGATAAGCATTCAAAAAAGAAGTTTTCAAATCCTTGAAAACAATACAAAAGTTCAAAATATCATTTTGTCAAGAGATAGCAAAGACTAAATCTCTAAATTCTTCCTTAGAAATTCCTTCTTCTTCTAATTTTGTTACAAATTTTTGTTTGTTTAGAGATTTGAAAGATTGTTAATCAATTTAATATAATTAAACTTAGTTTGGAAAGAATAACCATTAATCGGTGTCAATAATCATTATCTTATCATCGACCCACAAAAAGAGGTACGTGGCGTTGTTACACCTGAGTCAAGATTGTATATTTCAACAATCCTTAAGACCAGTAGCCCGCAGACTTAAGGTTTCCAGCCTATATACCTTTATTATGAAGAACAAAACAAGAAACAAGACACTTCAAATAACATAAAATAAACAAATTACAGATTTATTTAGAGAGAATGCGTTTCAAGAGTTAAGGAAACCCCATATTCTGCCATTCTCAGGTTTTTCCACAATTTTTTTTTTCGAATCGAAACTAATAAAGACAATAACACACAACAACTCTAAATTACATAAAACTAAACTTACTCATCATATTACTTCAAATTGGATGAGTAAATTGAATATTGATATCATATATATACGATAGAAGCTTTTTAATTAAGGTTAATTAGAAAGATTATATACTTAATAAAATTAACATTAATTAGATTGAAGATTATATGCCTGACAAATTGGAGTTTTTTTAAAAATTCAACTAATATATTTAATGAGAAATAAAGATGTAATTAAATTTTCATGAGTTCAACAATAGAGATTAAAATGCATACTGAATTATAATAAATTGGATTAAATTATTTATTGAATTAAAAATATTGAAAATTATATATAATTTTATAAAACTTTATGTAAATAAATAATTAAGTTACAAAAATTACAAAAACAATCCGTCTCAGTCAATCAGCCCAACCACCAACCACCGCTGCCGGCAACCACTCAAGGTCGTGTATGTAGCCACCACCAACATTGATGAAATTAACTGATGGCGAACTACCACACTATGTAGGCGATCTACCACACTATGTAGCTCGTCCTGGCATACGTTTGTTTGTTTAGCCGCGAATGGTGGAAATACATGCGGTGGTCGTTGCTATCTTTGCCTTTTAAGGTGAAATAGTGCACTCTATGTCGATAAAACTCTTAATTGTTAGACAGATTAGGAACAAAGGACTCCGTTGGTTCGGTGGTGACGCTGCATGCACAGATTCATCGATAGCCGGCCAAAAAGGCTAAAAACAATATTTTTCAAATTTTGAATTTTTGAAAAAATATAGGGCATGAATTAATTTTCTACAAAAATGATTAATTTTTTCCATAATTTTATTATAATAATAGTCCATTACGAATTAATTACAACAAATATAAGATTAATAAACTAATTATTTTATGGTAATTAATAAACTAATTATTTGTCTTTTAAGATCATAGAATATTAAATTAATCACAAATTAATATCATTATATAATAGAAATAATATCTCAAGTGAGTTATTAATTACCATTGTACAATAAATAATTGATTTGATTATGTTGAACTAATTCCTTTCAATCTAAGATTATACAACATGAAATTGATCAGTAAATTACTAATTATTTATTATATCCAGAAAGAATTAATTCCCTATATACAAATAGGAAAATAAATTGTAAATTGTCGCGATATTATAATAATTGCCTATTATTATATCAATTTGTTAATTGATTACGTTGAGTATGTGGTCAATAAATTAAGTTTTTCCTGAATAATTAGATTTTGCTATATTAAAATATTTAGGAGTCAATCACATTATATCTAGTAAGATTAATTTGCCATCAAAATAATGAATTGTCATCAAATTAATTAAATTTCATAATCAATAACCATTTAAATTTTTATTTCAATTAGATAAACTTAATGGATTTGTTAATAACCTTGTAAAAATAAATAATTAATTAAATGAAAGAATTACAGATACAAGAATAGATCAAATAAAAGATTATAGATTTAGCCTAACTGTAACTTAACATATCTGAAAGTGAATCAATTCTACTTAATTCATTGGGAGTAGACATGGTATTAATAATTGGTTTATGACAAGAGAGAGAACGGGCGTGTGTGTTTGCATGTCGGGTATGGCTACGGTACACCTGCTGTATTGATACTTCAAGTTTCAAAATTGTATAAAAGTTATAAATAAATGTGTAAGTGTTATCAATAAGTGTGTAAAAATTATAAATAAGTACGTAAAAGTTGTAAATTTGACTTTTATATATTTATTTACAATTTTCACATACTAATTTACAACTTTACAAACTCATTTACAACTTTTACATATTCATTGAAAAAAAGTTGTAGAGCTCGCACGATTTTGTCCTAAAAATGACCCTCATTTGAGAAAGGAAAGTAGCAATTCCTCTCACAAGCTACAAGCCAATCTACCACACAAGAGGTGTAGGGCAAAGTCAACATCCTTGATTTGGACCCAATGTTAACAGGCCACCCAATGGGTTGGGTTGTGGCACATTGAGGGCTTTTGGTGAGGATATTCCCACAGATGATGCTAACTGTTGATGCACGATTTTTGCCTGGTCGAAAAACGGGTTGGGCTTCGAGTAGATCGTCGGGTCAAGGTCTTGAAAACATAGAAAGCGATCAAGGGTGTCGATAGTGATGCTAGCGAGAATCCTCCAATGCTCAAGTAAATTTCTAGCACACCAGAATTCTCTAATTGAGCTCTCTAGAAAGAGAAGCTCAAGAGAATAAAGTATCTAGAGAGAGTGAGTTTAGATAAATGTGCATACTTTGAGAGAAGATCAAGATGGTTTATATAAGCATTAAGAGAGGTCATTAGAAGACTCAGATTATGGGCCTAGATAATCTGTGTTATTAATCTATTTGTTTACAAAATTTTTAAAAAATTATTTTCAAAAGTCATTTGCAAGTGCATATTTTTGTTTTTGTTTTTACAATCTCATTTTAAGTATTCCTTCCCAAACACATATCTTGTATTAGTTTCTAAAATTTCGTTTTTAAAATTCATTTCTAAACACATATTCTTGAAATCATTTTTAGAATTTCATTTTTAGAATTCATTACAGCACATATCCTTTACTTAAACATTATATTCTCAATGTTAGGAATTTAAAATCATTTTAGAAATAAAAACACATGCTTCAAAACATTGAAAAGGTTTGTTGTGTTAAAATTCAAACTATAGGAAAATTTAAGAAAATTTTTAAATTCTGTATCGGCAATTGCCCCCAATGGTTCCTTAATGGCTCCACTCTTGTTCCAAAGTAGACCGCCGGTTATATGAAGTTTCACATCCAAAGCTCAAGTATGCATTCTTTCTTAAACATTACGTTCTCTAGATTTCTCCATTTTGAAAGCTTCTATCTCTGGAAATTTAGTAAAACAAGGTTCTAACTTCAACGTTAGAGAATTACTATCAAACAACCATAATTGTTCATTTAGATTTTGTAAGCTAAGTTAACGATCGCCTATGTTTAGTAGTCGATTTCCTAACTTAAAAAACCTAATCTTGATTTGTGAAAAGTGTATAAACAAATCTTCTAATTTAAATTAAAAAAAATTTAAGATAAAAATATAAAATTCATAACTAAAGGCAACTTTGTTATATATTGTCAAGTGTTAATGTTTGGTTTTGGGCAATCTCATTTTTGCTACTTTGCTAGTTACTTATGGAAGGTGGAAAAGACGTTGAGATTTCAAAAGAGTGTTAAAAACGGGTGTGGTTACTGTAAACCTGATATATCGGTATATCAAATTTTAAAATTATAAAAAAGTTATAAATAAATATGTAAATATTATCAATGAATATATAAGAATTATAAATAAATATATAAAAATCATATTTAGTTACTTATGGAAGGTGGAAAAGACGTTGAGATTTCAAAAGAGTGTTAAAAACGGGTGTGGTTACTGTATACCTGATATATCAGTATATCAAATTTTAAAATTATAAAAAAGTTATAAATAAATGTGTAAATATTATCAATGAATATATAAAAATTATAAATAAATATGTAAAAATTATAAATATGATTTTTATATATTTAT
>SNVD02009468.1:0-37070 GCA_013180625.2 Boswellia sacra | reverse complement strand
AGCTCAGAATTTAATTGTGAATGATCTACATGCTCATAGGTAAGGGATAAACTGTTTGGAACAAATTCATTTGAGGTTAGAAATCTTTTAGTGAGTTAATAAAGAAAAAGGCTTATAGAGGCTCAAAGGGGTAACTAGGGATCAATTTCAGTCGAGGTTGGCTATTAAGGCTCAAACGGTCCAAAGATGGCCTAAATCATTTCCCCAATGTTGCACAGTCTAGGATTTCGCCTTGAGTGACCATCAAACAAGTTCTAGAAATCATTGAAATCTGAAGAAACATTTAAATTACATAAACTTTCTCTAAGTGAACAAATAACTCAGTGATAATAGCTCATTGCTCAATGTTGCGCAAGGAATCAAAAGCAAAGCGAAAACCAATAAACATTTCAAGCACACAGATCCATGCATCATTTATCATTTTCCTAGAGTTATTCTTAATTCAATCATTATCTTATCATCGACCCACAACATGCAAGAAAAGAGGTACGTGGCGTTGTACACCTGAGTCAAGATTGTATATTTCAACAATCCTTAGGACCAGTAGCCCGCAGACTTAAGGTTTCCAGCCTATAGACCTTTATTATGAAGGAACAAAACAAGAAACAAGACACTTCAAACAACATGAAATAAACAAACTACAGATTTATTTGGAGAGAATGCGTTTCAAGAGTTAAGGAAACCCCATATTCTGCCATCTCAGATTTTTCCACAATTTTTTTTAGTCAGAACTGGGAAAGACACAAAAATACATAACAACTCTAAATTACATAAAATTAAACCTACTCATGAAATAACAAAGTCCAACAAGTCAGCAAATAAAAACAAGTCAGTTAGAATGGGTCTAAAAAGTTTAGAAGTTAGCCTCCTTATTCAGCCACTATGGATTGAAGAGATCCAGAATGCGTTTCAAGAGGACTTAAACTTTTTAAGCCACCACTCTAAAAGCAAAGATTAGAAAATATTACCTACGATGAAAGAAACAATCTGAAAAAAACTCAAAAGAAATGACATAAAAAAAACTCAAATAAACACAATAAAGAGAAAGTAAACGAAAATGAAGCAACCCAGCAGATAGAGATTACAGATGGAGCGTTAAATCCAGTTTACGCCTCTTATCGCCTTCTCCAAACAATCTATCCGAGATATTGTTGGATCAGGCGAATGACGAATGCTTGTAATTTGTCAATTAACTCCCCTGCAGTTGAAGCTGTAACCAGGATTTGCCTCGCCGACTGTGAGATGAAGTTTTTTTCTACTGCTTGATCAAGAAAAGATAACAAACCATCAAAAAAATTATTGACATTTAACAAACCAATGGGTTTCGGATGGATGTTTAGCTGTGCCCAAGAGGTGATTTGAAATATCTCCTCTAATGTACCATAACCACCGAGCAAAGCTATAAATGCATCAGATTTAATGACCATATGTGCAATACGCTCATGCACACTAGAAACCTGTAACTCGTCCCCCATGGTGTTGCCTACGATATCTCGTACAGCTAATGGTTTAGGGATAATGCCGAGAACTTTGTTTCCTCCTAAGGATGCAGCTGTCGACACACACCCCATTAACCCAAGACTACCCCCTCCATAAATCAAATGAATACCCCTCGCAGCTAATGTCCCACCAAGATCAAGAGCTACTATTGTAAACTCTCCATCTTTACCAAATTGCGATCCACAAAATACGCATATATTTTGGAATTGCCGAATTGGTGTTTTCTCCATTTCTAAAAGTGCTCTAAACTTGTGCAAGACAATGATGTACGGTAGGTATTATGCGATTCAAGTGCAAGACAGGTTATAAAATGACATTTGAGAATATGCAAAATGGATATATACACACATAAAACTCTCAAATTTGACACATGGGGACATGATTTCGGTGGGGGTTGCTCGATGCAGATTTATCGCCCCAAAATTTGAAAAAATGAGATATGCTTTCGGCGAGGTTTGACAAAACCTACACACTTGTCTCCACGTGTACTTATGCCATAGGGTAGTCATATGGTTTGTCAAAAAGAAAACTTGAAATTAAAACTAACAAAATCAACAAACAACAACACAAAAACAACATTGATAATCAGATCAAACGAAACAAGAAAGAAATAAAATTCGACAACAACAACACACATTCAAATATACAGTAGTTGTGATTGTGGCTCACATCTTCCTCTGGTTTTACGTCCAGTAACGGCTGAAACGCCTTCTATGAGTCGGGGATTTGCTTCCCATCCAGTTTTCTTATAAACTGGCAAACAGGGTCGTTTTTAGTCAGATTCCCTCGACTATAACACTGCAATTCATCACGAAATTGTGTCCATAGATTAAGCAATTCACGCTGAACAAGTACACAAGAATGTGACTCGAGAGTTAACAAAACATTATCCAGCGACTCATTACTCAAACCATTCTTAATAAATGAAAGTTTATCTTCTCTATTCATGGACGCAAAACCTAATGAACGACAAGTCTGGTTACAATTCGATCTAGCACATTTATAACATACTTGTAACCTTTTCGCTCTTCGCCTCTTGGCGTAGTAGCTTTTTCCTAGACCAGGCATGTATTTTGCGAGATTAATGTCCGGCTCACCGGACAATCTCACCTTAGCTTCGATAAGCCATCGGATATCCGCAGGCAGATTTAAGAGCATCAATACCCAAAGTCTAGTAATTCGTACTTTATAAATTTTAAACACAGTATTTTGAGGAAGTGAAGGGAAATATTTACGAAGGTTCGATAGAAAGATATCGGCATCCATTGAAGAGAAGAAAAGGAGAGATATTACTGATAATGCGATTGAGTTTGTTCTCCTCCCAGATATGCAAGTTTCAAACCTTCGAACAATGGCTTCAACTCCCGTTTGAATGTTTCCTCAAGCTGTTGCACAACTGAACTCGAAGCACGGAATAATCAAATTAAACACAAGAAAAGAAAAGAAAAGAAAAGAAAATAGAGACACATAAAAGAATAAAAACACAAGAGCAAATGAAAGTCAAAAACAAACAACAAAGCAAATGAGACAAATGGCAAAGAGAGATAAAACCTGATCAATTATAATAGCCCATGAGAGGAATCTCCTCGAAACACAAAAATTGATCAATACTACCTTCTTTTCTTTGTCTCTTTGTATTTATATTTCAAAAACATTGGGTTGCCTCCCAATAAGCGCTGTTTAAGTCCTCAGCCGACGTTCAATCTCGTCCTCACCCATCAAATAAGTTGACCGTAGAATAGGTACCTCATCGATGTCCTGCATCACTGAATTATCATAGTAAGGCTTCAACCTGTGCCCATTCACCTTGAATACTTTATCCGTTTTTAAGCTCTTGATTTCCACTGCACCATGGGGAAAAAACATTAGTAATAACAAAAGGTCCAACCCCCCCAATTTGCGAGACGTACATTTACTGGAAATAAATTGAGGTGAGAATGAATAAAAAAGAAAACTTCGTCCCACTTCAAAATTCTTCCTGGAGATCATTTTATCATGAAATGCCTTAGTTCTCTCCTTGTAAATTCTGGAATTCTCATAGGCATCATTTCTAAGTTATTCCAATTCTTGCAATTGAAGCTTCCTTTGTTCACCAGCAGCATCCATCTCCATGTTACAAATCTTTACTGCCCACCATGCTTTGTGTTCGAGCTCTACCGGAAGGTGACATGGCTTACCATAGACTAACCAGTATGAAGACATACCAATAGGTGTCTTGTAAGCAGTCCGGTATGCCCAAAGTGCATCATTAAGTCGTGGGCTCCAATCTTTTCTGTTCGGATTCACTGTCTTCTCGAGAATGGACTTGACTTCTCGATTTGAAACTTCAACTTGACCACTAGTTTGTGGATGATATGCAGTAGACACTTGTGAGTGAGTTGTATTCTTGAGCAAGGCTTCAAATGATGTTGCAGAAGAGAAGTGTGTCCCTCTATCGCTAATCATGGCTCTTGGGTTCCAAACTATCGCAAAAATGTTAGATTTCACAAAATCTAACAACACTTTAGAATCATTAGTTCTCGTAGCTTTGGCTTCTACCCATTAGAAAACAAATCCACAGCAAGTATAAGGTAAATCATTACCAAAGATGAAGGAAAAGCACCCTTGAAATCAAATACCCCGATAGGTGTCTATTATGTATTACTTTTATATCAATTCGTCCATGTTTCTTTGCTATATTCCTTGGTATTTTTATGTTTTTGTGTGGTTTTGATGTTTGTAGGAGTTTTGGAGCAAATTGCACAAAAATGGAGTAAAACCCTTCATTTTGACCTCTGTAATGATAAGTGTCTATTTATATATCATTTACATATCAATTCGTCCATGTTTCTTTGCTATATTCCTTGGTATTTTTATGTTTTTGTGTGGTTTTGAGTTTGTAGGAGTTTTGGAGCAACTTGCACAAAAATGAAGTAAAACCCTTCATTTTCACCTCTACTAGTCAACCATCTTCTCGGATTTAATTGTATTGATATACAATGAACCCGATGACATATTATATACCATTGGAACGCTCTCGAAGTCTATTTTCTGGAGAAATTTACGGTTTATAAATCCATTCAGTGTACCAAAAGTTATAATCAAAAGAGTGTGAGAAGTATAAAATACGAAATTCCAAAAATCACTGTAGGATGTATAATACGGGGCACTGTAGCAAGTTACTGTAGCAGAGTATTTAAACACATTTTAGGGTTTTATTTTCATAACTTGAAGAGGGAAAAACATGGGAGGAGGCTGCATTTCTGGATTTCTCTCATCCCTTGGAGTTCTTGAAGGAGAAAGAAGATTTTGATAGAGGAGGAACTACTATTCCAAGAAGATTCATCTACAAAGAAGATTTTCAAAGAATTTGCTAAGTTCTTTCTTTCCTTTTCAATTCTGAATTTCTCTGTATTGTATTTGTTATTCTGATTGAATATGTGTAACTAGATCTGAATTGGTTTGAGGGTGATTTCAAAGCCCTGATATGGATTTTGTGAGTTGATTGTATAATGAAATGTATCCAATTCTCTAATTAAAGTTTGTTGTATTTTCCCAGATCTAATGCTCATGATTGCTTACTGATTGTATTTGGAATGGCCAAATGAATATAATCTGTTGTTGTCTATTGCTAGATTAGAAATCTTGATCCGTAATTGTCATGAATTTCCAATCATTAGTAGCAAAATTGTGCTCAGAGATTGCAATTGGAAAATACAACCTAGGTTAAATAATCCGAACTTGTGTGATTATTGCTTAGATCAACCTATCTTTCACATCGTAATGCTTCAATTGAATTAAACTTAGAGAGCTTGTTCTAGGTTGTTTAATGGATAGAGATTCAATAAAGAGCTTGTTTTATTTAACAACAAAGTAAGGAAAGATTGGGATAACAGAGCGTGTTGTTATCTACGGTTGATAATTTCAATGGTGTAATTGGATGACAATTCTATGATTAATTCGCAAATCCATATCTTGTGGCAGAGAAGGAACTCGAACCAAGGTCTCTCATGGATTTTTCACTCCATTTAACTTTGCTTGTGTTATTCCTTTATTACTTCGTCATTAGTTAGTTAATCATTCAACAAAACCCCACCTGATTAGTTTATCGTTGCTGGAAAATAACGAATTCAATTAGAATCAATCCTCGTGGGAACGATATCTACGTATCACTTTATTACTTGTGCGACTAGTATACTTGCTAGTTTCGAACGCATCAAGTTTTTGGCGCCGTTGCCGGGGATTGATTTTCTAATTAATTTGTTATTCTGTTTTTACTACTGATTCTTGATTGTTATTTTCTGATTGTTTGTGTTTAGGCTTTTATGTCCGAGGGAGAAGCGAATCAACGACTTAAGAGAATTAAGGAGTTTCTCCAATCCTCGAATTTAAGGCTAAATCGATCAATTTCAACTCCACCTCCAGAATTTGACCTTGCACGACATACTTCTCTCCCATTTTCTTGCAGTTCAATCAAATCTGAATCGGAAGCAATGGCGATGGAAAACGATCAGACTCTTAAGGAGTTAGCAGCTCCAATTATTGATCAACAACCGCTATGCATAAGCACCAATTCTGAGATAGATTTTTAACTTAAATCTGGACTGATTCATCTCTTACCTACATTTCATGGTTTTGCAGGAGAGGATCCGAACAAACACCTTAAAGAATTTCATGTGGTATGCTCAAGTATGAAGCCACCCGGCGTTTCTGAAGAGCAAATTAAATTGAGAGCTTTCCCATTCTCATTAGCAGATTCGGCAAAAGATGGGTTATACTACCTACCACCAGGTACCATTACCACTTGGAATGAGATGAGTAAACTCTTTTTGGAGAAATACTTCCTAGCCTCGAAAGTTACAAATATTAGAAAAGATATTAGTGGCATTCGACAACACAATGGAGAATCACTTCATGAATATTGGGAGAGATTAAAAGGTTATGTGCTAGCTGTCCAAACCACCAAATTAGTGATGGACTCCTAATTCAATATTTCTATGAGGGTCTCTTACCAATGGAAAGGAGTATCATTGATGCTGCTAGTGGTGGAGCACTAGTTAATAAAACACTGAACGTTGTAAGACGTTTGATTAGTGACATGGCAGCGAACTCCCAACAATTCAACAGTCAATTTGAGCCACAACTATCAAAAAGAGTAAATGAGGTAAGTACTTCAAACATTGAACAACAACTTTGTGAACTTACCTCTCTTGTAAAAAAAATGGCTGTAGGACATATGCAGTAATCTTATGCATGTGGAGTATGTTCTGCCATGGACCATCCAACCGACATGTGTCCAACTCTACAAGAAGGAGATACAGAACAAGCCAATGCCATGGGTGGATTTTCAGGACAACCAAGGTAAAGGTATGACCCTTTCTCCAATACTTACAATGCTGGATGGAGAGATCACCCTAATTTAAGATATGGGAATCATCAACCAATTGCCCAAATGCGATACCAAATCGACCACCAGGTTTCAATCAACCAAGGGTGCAGCAACCATTTCAAGCACAACCACAACCAGCACCAAAACTAGCTCCACAAAATTTAGGTACGTCTCTCCAGGATACTGTTAAAGAACTTGCCACTAACACAATGCAATTTCAACAGGAAACTACGGCAAGTATCCAAAACCTGAAAAATCAAATGGGACAATTGGCCACTAACATGAGTAAATTTGAGAGTCAAAGCTCAGGAAAATTACCTTCTCAGCCAGTGATCAATCCAAGAGAAAATGCTAGTGCTGTAACTTTGAGAAGTGGGAAGCAATTAGAGATTCCACCAAACAAATCACAAACTGATGAAGGGGATGACACCACTTCCACCATGAATAAAACATCATCTTCTAAGGCAAATCCCAAAACTCATATTCCTTCATATGTTACTCCCCCATCTTTTCCTAGCAGATTTGTAAAATCAAAGAAGGAGGAACAAGAACAGGAAATCCTGGAAACTTTTTGCAAGATCGAGGTAAATATACCACTTTTGGATGCTATCAAGCAAGTACCTCGTTATGCAAAATTTCTGAAGGAGTTATGCACCAACAAGAGAAAGTTGAAAGGAAATGAGAAGGTAAGTGTGGGGGAAAATGTTTCAGCTGTATTGCAAAGAAAAATTCCTCCGAAATGCAAAGATCCAAGTACATTCACCATTCCATGCACCATTGGTAATACCAAGTTTGAAAGAGCTCTGTTAGATTTAGGAGCATCTATTAATGTCATGCCATATTCTATTTATGCTTCTTTGAATCTTGGACCTCTTGCGGAAATTGGTATTGTAATTCAACTTGCTGACCGTTCTAATGCATATCCCAAAGGAGTTGTGGAAGATGTGCTTGTACAGGTGAATCAATTGGTATTTTCAGCAGACTTTTATGTTCTGGAAATGGAGGATGAGACATCTCCCAATCCAACACCGATTCTTTTGGGGAGGCCATTCTTGAAAACTGCCCGAACGAAGATTGATGTTCATGATGGCACTCTCACCATGGAGTTTGATGGCGAGGTGATTCGTTTCAATATTTTGAGGCAATGAGGTACCCTAGTGACTTGCATTCTGTTTTTGTAGTGGATGTTATCGATTCTTTGGCACAACAACTTTTTGAGTTAACTCGCAAGGATGCATTGGAAGTAGCCATTAGTGAGCACATAGGGGCAGAAAATCCCAGAGAATCGAGAAAGTTGATACAAGTGTCTAAAGAAGTGGAGGAAAAGCTCTAGCAAACTTAGATGAGACTATAGCCATAACCATAAGCAGGTATGATGTTTCGTATTTTGAATTGTCTTTATCTAATGAGAAACTTTTTCATTCTGTGATGAAGGCCAATTCCTTGGAGCTTAAGTCACTTTCAGATCATTTGAATAATGGATTCTCGGGTGAGAATGATACCTGTCTCTTATACACATCTAGATGTGTATAAGAGACAGAGATAAACTTTCATTTATTAAGAATGGTTTGGGTAATGAGTCGCTGGATAATGTTTTGTTAACTCTCAAGTCACATTCTTGTGGACTTGTTCAGCGTGAATTGCTTAATCTATGGACACAATTTCGTGATGAATTGCAGTGTTATAGTCTAGGGAATCTGACTAAAGTGATAAGTAGATATCGTTCTCACGAGGATTGATTCTAATTGAATTTGTTATTTTTCAGCAATAATAAACTAAATAGGGGGGGTTTTGTTGATTGATTAACTAAACTTAATACGAAAGCAAATGAAGAATATGATAGGTGTCTATTTATGTATTACTTTCATATCAATTCGTCCATGTTTCTTTGCTATATCCCTTGGTATTTTTATGTTTTTGTGTGGTTTTGATGTTTGTAGGATTTTTGGAGCAAGTTGCACAAAAATGGAGTAAAACCCTTCATTTTCACCTCTGCTAGTCAACCATCTTCTCGGATTTAATTGTATTGACATACAATGAACCCGATGACATATCATATACCGTTGAAAAGCTCTCGAAGTCTACTTTTTGGAGAAATTTACTGTTTATGAATCCATTCAGTGTACCGAAAGTTGTAATCAAAACAGTGTAAGAAGTGTAGAAATGTAATTCCACACATCACTGTAGCATGTATAATACGGGACACTGTAGCACGTTACTGTAGCAGAGTATTTAAACACATTTTAGGGTTTTATTTGATAACTTGAGGAGGGGAGAACGTGGTGGAGGCTTCAGCTCTGGAATTCTTTCATCTCTTGGAGTTCTTGAAGGAGAAAGGAAGCTTGGAAAGAGGAAGAACTACAATCAAAGAGAATTACATCAAATTTGCTAAGTTTTTCCCTTCCCTTTCATTTTCTGGAATGTCTCCATGTGTATTGTATTTACCACGTTCTTAAACATGTGTAACTGAATCTGAATTGATTGAGGGTGATTTCAAAGCCCCTGATATGGTTTTTGTAAGTTGATTGTGCAAGAAGTTGTTATCCAATTCTCTAATTGAATTTGCTTGTATTTTCCTATATCTAATGCTTATGAGTGCTTGCTGGATTGTATTTCGAATGGCCAACTGAATATAATCTGGTTGTTGTCTATTGCTAGACTATAAATCTTGATCCATAATTGTCTTGAATTTCTAATCCTTAGTAGCAAAATTGTGATCAGAGATTGCCATTGGAGAATACACCCTAAGTTAAATAATCCGAGCTTGTGTGTTTATTGCTTAGATCAACCTATCTTTATTATCGTAATGCATCCATTGAATTAAATTTAGAGAGCTTGTTCTAGGTTGTTTAATGGATAGAGATTAAATAAAGAGCTTGTTTTATTTAACAACAAAGTAAGGAAAGATTGGGATAACAGAGCTTTGTTGTTATCTACGGTTGATAACTTCATGGTGTAATTGGATGACATATTCTACGATCTATTCTCAAACCATATCTTGTGGTAGAGGAAGGATCCCTTAAGCCGATTTCCCTCATTGATCTTTTATTCAAATTAACTTCTTGTTTTGTTATTCTTAATTGCATTCTTATTGCACTTAGTTAATCATTCAACAAAACCCCCATTTAGTCATGTTGCTGGAAATAACAAATCAATTAGAATACAATCCTCGTCGTGGCATGGGAACGTAACTTACTTATCACTTTATTACTTGTGCGGACTAGATTACTTTGCTTAGTTTCGAAACGAATCAGGAATACACAAAGAAAAGCCTTAAATGGAGTGAAAAATCAATGAGAGACACTTGGTTAAGATTTCATTCTCTGCCACAAGATATGAATTTGTGAATTAACATAGAATTGTAATCCAATTACAGCATTGAAGTTATCAACAGTAGATAACAACAAGCTCCGTTATCCCAATCTTTCCTTACTTTGTTGTTAAATAAAACAAGCTCTTTATTTAATCTCTATCCATTAAACAACCAAGAACAAGCTCTCGAAGTTTAATTCAATAGAAGCATTACGATGAGAAAGATAGGTTGATCTAAGCACTAATCACACAAGTTCGGATTATTTAACCTAGGTTGTATTTTCCAATTGCAATCTCTGATCACAATTTTGCTACTAATGATTGGAAATTCATGACAATTACGGATCAAGATTTCTAATCTAGCAATAGACAACAAACAGATTATATTCAGTTGGCCATTCCAAATACAATCAGTAAGCAATCATAAGCATAAGATATGGGAAAATACAAGCAACATCAATTAGAGAATTGGATAACAATTTCTTACACAATCAACTCATAAAATCCATATCAAGGGCTTTGAAATCACCCTCAACCAATTCAAATTTAGTTACACATATTCAATCAGAATAACAAATACAATACAGAGAAATTCCAGAATTGAAAAGGAAAGAATGAACTTAGCAAATTCTTTGAAAATCTTCTTTGTAGATGAATCTTCTTGGAATTGTAGTTCCTCCTCCTTCAAAATCTTCTTTCTCCTTCAAGAACTCCAAGGGATGAGAGAAATCCAGAAATGCAGCCTCCTCCCACGTTTTCCCCTCTTCAAGTTATCAAAATAAAAACCTAAAATGTGTTTAAATACTCTACTACAGTAACCTGCTACAGTGTCCCGTATTATACATGCTACAGTGATTTGTGGAATTACACTTCTATACTTCTCACACTGTTTTGATTACAACTTTTGGTACACTGAATGGATTTATAAACCGTAAATTTCTCCAGGAAATAGACTTCGAGAGCTTTCCAACGGTATATAATATGTCATCGGGTTCATTGTATATCAATACAATTAAATCCGAGAAGATGGGTGACTAGCAGAGGTGAAAATGAAGGGTTTTACTCCATTTTTGTGCAAGTTGCTCCAAAACTCCTACAAATATCAAAACTACACAAAAATATAAAAATACCAAGGAATATAGCAAAGAAACATGGACGAATTGATATGAAAATGATATATAAATAGACAATTATCAAATTCCCCCACACTTAGACTTTGCTAGTCCTCGAGCAACTACGACAATATGAAATAAAACTAAACCGAAACAGAATCAACAAACAATTAAAACACACAAATGCTTCATCTTGCAAATAGGCCTCAAAGATTGTACTTAATTATGACCCAAGGAAAACTTCAAAATAATGCACTTGATCAAGAATTTCATCTCAAATATTAGTTTCGCTTCACTTCAATTCCTCAAGTGTGTGTGTGTAGAGCCATTCTCACCTGATCACTTGTAACCCGGATGAGTTTATGCATAAAAATGAATTATATTTAATAGTAAAGATGTGTGTATAAACGAACTCCATAGGCCTGCTTTTCAAGTCGCTCTCCACTAATGTAGACATGCACAACACCAAGGATCAAGTAGGACTTTATTAAGCTTGTAACGTTTGGCTTGGGTGAAGGTATGATAAAGGATAATAATTAGGCTCAAATCACCCACAAACACATAAAATCATTCAATATTATGTAGAGCTCAATCCTATAACACAACTTCATTTCAATTCACCAGGTTACTCCCCCAAACTTATTTAGAACACTCAATCTTTTTTTTTTTTTTTTTTTGCAGAAAACACAAGAAAACTACACCCCCACACTTTGTTGTTTCATTCTTTTTAAGAACACTTAAGGGTATAGATCTCTTATTCTTCTTCTTTTGTTCTTTTTTTTCTTTTTTTTATTACATTTCCTCTCCCCCACGCTTAAACAACACATTGTCCTCAATGTGTAAGTACGTGGACGATAAGTACAGATTGGCCTTTTTTTCTTTTTTTCTTTTTTTACAAACACAATAGAACTCACTTGCATTGCTCATGACACATTCCAACCTCCTCTAACTTCCCAAAACCAGAACATAGCTCAAAATTTAATTGTGAATGATCTACATGCTCATAGGTAAGGGATAAACTGTTTGGAACAAATTCATTTGAGATTAGGTAATCTTTTAGTGAGTTAACAAAAAAAAAAAGGCTTACAGAGGCTCAAAGGGGTAACTAGGGATCAATTTCAGTCAAGGTTGGCTATTAAGGCTCAAACGGTCTAAAGATGGCCTAAATCATTTCCCTAATGTTGCACAGTCTAGGATTTCGCCTCAAGTGACCATCAAACAAGTTCTAGAATTCATTAAAATCTGAAGAAAATTTAAATTACATAAACCTTCTCTAAGTAAACAAATAACTTAGTGATAATAGCTCAGTGCTCAATGTTGTACAAGGACTCAAAGACAAAGCGAAAACCAATAAACATTTCAAGCACACAGATCCATGCATTATTTATCATTTTCCAAGAGTTATTCTCAATTTAATCATTATCTTATCATCGACCCACAAAATGCAAGAAAAGAGGTACGTGGCGTTGTTACACCTGAGTCAAGATTGTATATTTCAACAATCCTTGGACCAGTAGCCCGCAGACTTAAGGTTTCCAGCCTATATACCTTTATTATGAAAGAACAAAACAAGAAACAAGACACTTCAAACACATTAAGTAAACAAACTACAGACTTATTTAGAGAGAATGCGTTTCAAGGGTTCAAGAAACCCCATATTCTACCATCCTCAAGTTGTTTTCCACAAATTTCTCTTTTTGAATCGAAACTAATAAAGACAACACATAACAACTCTAAATTACATAAAACCAAACTTACTAATAAAATAACAAAATCCAACAAACCAGCAAACAAAAACAAGTAAGTTAGAATGGGTTTAAAAAGTTTAGAAGTTAGCCTCCTTATTCAGCCACTATGGATTGAAGAGATCCAGAATGCGTTTCAAGAGAACTTAAACTTTTCAAGCCACCACTCTAAAAGCAAAGATTAGAAAATATTACCTGCGGTGAAAGAAACAACCTGAAAAAAAAACTCAAAAGAAATGACATAAAAAAAAAACTCAAATAAACACAATAAAGAGAAAGCAAACGAAAACGAAGCAAACCAGCAGATAGAGATTACAGATGGAGCGTTAAATCCAGTTTACGCCTCTTATTGCCTTCTCCAAACCAATCTATCTGAGATATTGTTGGATTAGGCGAATAGACAAATGCCTGTAATTTGTCAATTAACTCCCCTGCAGTTGAAGCTATAACCAGGATTTGCCTCGCCGACGGTGAGATGAAATTTTTTTCTACAGCTTGATCAAGAAAAGACAACAAACCATCAAAAAAAATTATTGACATTTAACAAACCAATGGGTTTCCGATGGATGTTTAGCTGTGCCCAAGATGTGATTTGAAATATCTCCTCTAATGTACCATAACCACCGGGCAAAGCTATAAATGCATCAGATTTAATGACCATATGTGCAATACGCTCATGCATGCTAGAGACCTGTAACTCTTCCCATGGTGTTGCCTACGATATCGTGTTACAGCTGGTTTTGCATATTTCTTTGTGAGCAAGTACCTCAAAGCTGCATGATCAGAATAAACGGTTACTTTAGTACCAATCAAATAAGATCAAAACTTTTCTAAAGCAAAAATAACCGCTAGTAGCTCTTTCTCAGGGTAGAATAATTAAGTTGAGCATCATTTAAAGTCCGAGATGCGTAGTAAATGGCATGTGGAATTTTGCCAATTCGTTGACCCAAAATGGCACCCACAGTATAGTCACTTGCATCGCACATGATCTCGAACGGAGATTGGATTACTGGAGCCGAAGTCAAGAGTTCCTTCAGTTTCTCAAATGCCTCTTTGCATTTCTCATCAAATTCAAAGGCCACATCATTCTGTAATAATTTGCATAGGGGCAATGCTATCTTCGAGAAATCTTTGATGAATCTACGATAAAAACCTGCATGACCAAGAAACGAACGAATATCCCGCACACTTGTGGGAGGTGGTAAGGAACATATAAGATCTATCTTGGATTAATCAACCTCTATACCCTTAGCAGAAATAACATGTCCCAAAACTATACCCTGATCTACAATAAAATGACATTTCTCCCAATTCAGAACAAGGTTAGTTTCTATACATCTTTAAAGTATAAGGGTAAGGTTGTCAAGGCATTTATCAAAAGAATCACCAAAAACACTAAAGTCATCCATAAATACCTCAATGATGTTCTCAACATAATCAGAGAAAATACTTACCATACACCCTTGGAAAGTGGCAGGGGCATTGCAAAGGACCGAATGCAGCATCATAGGCAAATGTACCGAATGGGCATGTGAAATTGTAGTGTAGTAGTTAGAGTTTTAGTTTTAGTAGTTAGTAGTTTACCATATTAGAGTTTTTAGTAGCGAGTGTGTAGTATTTAGAGAAGTTTTAGTTAGAGTAGTAGAGTTAGTTTGTAAGATAGTTTTTAGGTCTAGCTAGCTTTAGTTTAGTTAGCTGTTGTAGTAGTTAGTTTTCTCTTGATCTCAGGGCAATGACAATCTGATTATATCCTGAATAGACATCAAGAAAACAATAGTGAGAATGACATGCTAACCTCTCCAGCATTTGATCAATGAATGGCAAAGGAAAGTGATCCTTGCGAGTTGCTGAATTGAGCTCCCGATAATCAATACAAACTCGCCAGCCAGTTTGGATACGAGTGGGAACTAGCTCATTATTGTCATTCTTAACCACCGTAACACCAGATTTCTTCGGAACAACTTGGATTGGACTCACCCACTTGCTGTCCAAAATTGGATAAATCACACCCACATCTAACGATTTCAAGATTTCTTTCTTGACAACTTCCATCATTGGAGGATTCAACCTCCGCTGTGCTTCTCGAGTGGGCTTGGATCCTTCTTCTAATAAGATACGGTGCATGCATATGGCTGGTCTAATACCTTTGATGTCAGCGATTGTCCACCCAATGGCTGTTTTGTGATCTCGAAGCACTCGGATGAGTTTCTCTTCTTGCAATGGTGCAAGGCCCTTTGCTATTATGACTGGCAAAGTGTCTTTCTCACCCAAGAATACATGCCTCAAATGATCTGGAAGAGGCTTAAGCTCCAAGGCAGGTGCTTTCATCACAGAAGGAAGAAGTTTCTCATTAGAGAAAGGCAATTCAATGTACGAAACATCATACCTATTTGTGGTGATAGCTATAGTCTCATCCAAGCTTGCCACAGCTTCCTCCACTTCTTTAGACACTTGTATCAACCTTCTCGATTCTCTGGAATTTTATACCCCTATGTGCTCACTAATGGCTACTTCCAATGCATCCTTGCGAGTTAACTCAAAAAGTTGTTGTACCAAAGAATCAATAACATCCACTGCAAAAATAGAATGCAAGTCACTAGGGTACCTCATTGCCTCAAAAATATTGAAACGAATCACCTCGCCATCAAACTCCATGGTGAGAGTGCCATCATGAACATCAATCTTGGTTCGAGCAGTTTTTAAGAATGGCCTCCCCAAAAGAATCGGTGTTGGATTGGGAGATGTCTCATTCTCCATTTCCAGAACATAGAAGTCTGCTGGAAAAACCAATTGATTTACCTGCACAAGCACATCTTCCACAACTCTTTTGGTATATGCATTAAAACGATCAACAATTTGAATGGTAATACCAATTTTCGCAAAAGGTCCAAGATTTAAAGAAGCATAAATAGAATATGGCATGGCATTAATAGATGCTCCTAAATCTAATATAGCTCTTTCAAACTTGGTATTACCAATGGTGCATGGAATGGTGAACGTACCTGGATCTTTGCATTTCGGAGGAATTTTTCTTTGCAATACAGCTGAAACATTTTTCCCCACACTTACCTTCTCATTTCCTTTCAACTTCTCTTGTTGGTGCATAGCTCTTTCAGAAATTTTGCATAACGAGGTACTTGCTTGATAGCATCCAGAAGTGGTATATTTACCTCGATCTTGCGAAAAAGTTTCCAGGATTTCCTGCTCTTGTTCCTCCTTCTTTGATTTTGCAAATCTGCTAGGAAAAGGTGGAGGAGTAACATATGAAGGAATATGGGTTTTAGGATTTACCTTAGAAGATGATGTTTTATTTGTGGTGGGAGTGGTGTCATCCCCTTCATCAGTTTGTGATTTCTTTGGTGGAATCTCTAATTGCTTCCCACTTCTAAAAGTTACAGCACTAGCATTCTCTCTTGGATTGATCACCGGCTGAGAAGGTAATTTTCCTGAGCTTTGACTCTCAAATTTGCTCATGTTAGTGGCCAATTGTCCCATTTGATTTTCCAGGTTTTGGATACTTGCCCTAGTTTCCTGATGAAATTGCATTGTGTTAGTGGCAAGTGCTTTAACAATATCCTGGAGAGACATACCTGAATTTTGTGGAGCTGGTTGTGGTGCTGGTTGTGGTTGTGCTTGAAATGGTTGCTGCGCCCTTGGTTGATTGAAACCTGGTGGTCGATTTGGAATGGCATTTGGGGCAATTGGTTGATGATTCCCATATCTTAAATTAGGGTAATCTCTCCATCCAGCATTGTAAGTATTGGAGAAAGGGTCATACCTTTGCCTTGGTTGTCCTGGAAATCCACCCATGGCATTGGCTTGTTCTGTATCTACTTCTTGCAAAGTTAGACACATGTCAGTTGGATGGTCCATGGCAGAACATACCCCACATGCATAAGATTGTTGCATATGTCCTACAGCCATTTTTTTTACAATAAAGGTAAGTTCACAAAGTTGTTGTTCAATGTTTGAAGTACTTACCTCATTTACTCTTTTTGATAGTTGTGGCTCAAATTGACTGCTGAATTGTTGGGAGTTCGTTGCCATGTCACTAATCAAACGTCTTGCAACGTTCGGTGTTTTATTAACTAGTGCTTCACCACTAGCAGCATCAATGATACTCCTTTCCATTGGTAAGAGACCCTCATAGAAATATTGAATTAGGAGTCCATCACGAATTTGGTGGTTTGGACAGCTAGAACATGACCTTTTAAATCTCTCCCAATATTCATGAAGTGATTCTCCATTGTGTTGTCGAATGCCACTAATATCTTTTCTAATATTTGTAACTTTCGAGGTTGGAAAGTATTTCTCCAAAAAGAGTTTACTCATCTCATTCCAAGTGGTAATGGTACCTGGTGGTAGATAGTATAGCCAATCTTTTGCCGAATTTGCTAATGAGAATAGGAAAGCTCTCAATTTAATTTGCTCTTCAGAAATGCCGGTTGGCTTCATACTTGAGCATACCACATGAAATTCTTTGAGGTGTTTGTTTGGATCCTCTCCTGCAAAACCATGAAATGTAGGCAAGAGATGAATCAGTCCAGATTTAAGTTCAAAATCTATCTCAAAATTGGTGCTTATGCATAGCGGTTGTTGATCAATAATTGGAGCCGCTAACTCCTTAAGAGTCTGATCGTTTTCCATCGCCATTGCTTCCGATTCAGATTTGATTGAACTGCAAGAAGATGGGAGGGAAGTATGTCGTGCAAGGTCAAATTCTAGAGGTGGAGTTGAAATTGACCGATTTAGCCTTAAATTCGAGGATTGGAGAAACTCCTTAATTCTCTTAAGTCGTTGATCCGCTTCTCCCTCGGACATAAAAGCCTAAACACAAACAATCAGGAAATAACAATCAAGAATCAGTAGTAAAAACAGAATAACAAATTGATTAGAAAAATCAATCCCCGGCAAAACCAAGGTCCTTCAGTTTCTCAAATGCATCTTTGCATTTCTCATCAAATTCAAAGGCCACATCATTCTGTAATAATCTGCATAGGGGCAATGCTATCTTCGAGAAATCTTTGATGAATCTACGATAGAAACCTGCATGGCCAAGAAACGAACGAATATCCCGCACACTTGTGGGAAGGGGTAAGGAACATATAAGATCTATCTTGGATTTATCAACTTCTATACCCTTAGCAGAAATAACATGTCCCAAAACTATAGCCTGATCTACCATAAAATGACATTTTTCCCAATTTAGAACAAGGTTAGTTTCCATACATCTTTGAAGTATAAGTGTAAGGTTATCAAGGCATTCATCAAAAGAATCACCAAAAACACTAAAGTCATCCATAAAAACCTCAATGATGTTCTCAACATAATCAGAGAAAATACTTACCATACACCTTTGGAAAGTGGCAGGGGCATTGCAAAGACCGAACGGCATGCGTCGATAAGCAAATGTACCAAATGGGCATGTAAATGTAGTTTTCTCTTGATCTTCAGGGGCAATGACAATCTGATTATATCCTGAATAGCCATCAAGAAAACAATAATGAGAATGACCTGCTAATCTCTCCAGCATTTGATTAATGAATGGCAAAGGAAAGTGATCCTTGGGAGTTGCAGAATTGAGCTTTCGATAATCAATACAAACTCGCCACCCGGTTTGGATACGAGTGGGAACTAGCTCATTAGTGTCATTGTTAACCACCGTAACACCAGATTTCTTTGGAACGACTTGGACTGGACTCACCCACTTGCTATCCGAAATTGGATAAATTACACCCACATCTAACAATTTCAGGATTTCTTTTTTGACAACTTCCATCATTGGAGGATTCAACCTCCGCTGTGCTTCTCGAGTGGGCTTGGATCCTTCTTCTAATAAGATACGGTGCATGCATATGGCTGGGCTAATACCTTTGATGTCAGCAATTGTCCACCCAATGGTTGTTTTGTGATCTCGAAGCACTAGGATGAGTTTCTCTTCTTGTAATGGTGCAAGGCCCTTTGCTATTATGACTGGCAAAGTATCTTTCTCACCCAAGAAACATACTCAAATGTTCTGGAAGAGGCTTTAAGCTCCAAGGTAGGGACTTTCATCACATAAGATAGAGTTCTCATTAGTAAGGCCATTCAATGTACGAAAACATCATACCGGTTTGTGGTGATGTTATAGTCTCATCCAAGCTTGACCACAAATCCTCCACTTCTTTAGACACTTGTATCAGCTTTCTTGGTTCTTTGAAACTTTCTATCCTTATGTGTTCACTAATAGCAACATCCACTCCATTTTTACGAGTTAACTCAAAAAATTGTTGTGCCAAAGAATCAATGACATCAACTGCAAAGACAGAATGTAAGTCAGTAAGGTATCTCATTGCCTCAAAAATATTGAAGCGAATCACCTCGCCATCAAATTCCATGGTGAGAGTGCAATCATGAACATCAATCTTGGTTCGAGCAGTTTTCAAGAATGGCCTCCCTAAAAGAATTGGTGTTGGATTGGGAGACGTCTCATCCTCCATTTCCAGAACATAAAAGTCTGCTGGAAAAACCAATTGATTCACCTGCACAAGCACATCTTCCACAACTCCCTTGGGATATGCATTAGAACGATTAGCAAGTTGAATTACAATACCAGTTTTTGCAAGGGGTCTAAGATTCAAGGAAGCATAAATAGAATAGGGTATGACATTAATTGATGCTCTTAAATCTAACATAGCTCTTTCAAAATTGGTATTGCCAATGGTGCATGGAATGGTGAACGTACCTGGATCTTTGCATTTCGGAGGAATTTTTCTTTGCAATACAGCTGAAACATTTTCCCCCACACTTGCCTTCTCATTTCCTTTTAACTTCCTCTGGTTGGTGCATAACTCTTTGAGAAATTTTGCATAACGAGGCACTTGCTTGATAGCGTCCAGAAGTGGTATGTTTACCTCGATCTTGCGAAAAGTTTCCAGGATTTCTTGTTCTTGTTCCTCCTTCCTTGATTTTGCAAATCGGCTGGGAAAAGGTGGAGGGGTAACATATGAATGAATGGAAGTTTTAGGATTTACCTTAGAAGTGGATGTTTTGTTCATGGTAGAAGTGGTATCATCCCTTCATCAATTTGTGATTTCTTTGGTGGAATCTCTAATTGCTTTCCACTTCTCAAAGTTACAGCACTAGCATTCTCTCTTGGATTGATCACTGGCTGAGATGGTAATTTTCCTGAGCTTTGACTCTCAAATTTGCTCATGTTAGTGGCCAATTGTCCTATTTGACTTTCTAGGTTTTGGATACTTGCCCTAGTTTCCTACTGAAATTGCATTGTGTTAGTGGCAAGTGCTTTAACAATATCCTCGAGAGACGAACCTAAATTTTGTGGAGCTGGTTGCGCTGCTGGTTGTGGTGTTGGTGGTAGTTGTGCTTGAAATGGTTGCTGCACCCTTGGTTGATTGAAACCTGGTGGTCAATTTGGTATGGCATTTGGGACAATTGGTTGACGATTCGCATATCTTAAATTAGGGTGATCTCTCCATCCAGCATTGTAAGTATTGGGGAAAGGGTCATACCTTTGCCTTGGTTGTCCTGGAAATCCACCCATGGAATTGGCTTGTTCTGTATCTTCTTCTTGCAAAGTTGGACACATGTCGGTTGGATGGTCCATGGCAGAACATACTCCACATGCATAAGATTGCTACATATGTCCTACAGCCATTTTTTTTACAAGAGAGGTAAGTTCACAAAGTTGTTGTTCAATGTTTGAAGTACTTACCTCATTTACTCTTTTTGGTAGTTGTGTCTCAAATTGACTGCTGAATTGTTGGGAGTTCGCTGCCATGTCACTAATCAAACGTCTTGCCACGTTTGGTTTTTTATTAACTAGTGCTCCACCACTAGCAGCATCAATGATACTCCTTTCCATGGGTAAGAGACCCTCATAGAAATATTGAATTAGGAGTCCATCACTAATTTGCTAGTTTGGACAGCTAGCACATAACCTCTTAAATCTCTCCCAATATTCATGAAGTGATTCTCCATTGTGTTTTCGAATGCCACTAATATCTTTTCTAATATTTGTAACTTTCATGGCTGGAAAGTATTTCTCCAAAAAGAGTTTACTCATCTCATTCCAAGTGGTAATGGTACCTGGTGGTAGGTAGTATAGCCAATCTTTTGCCGAATCTGCTAATGAGAATGGGAAAGCTCTCAATTTAATTTGCTCTTCAAAAACGCCGGTTGGCTTCATACTTGAGCATACCACATGAAATTCTTTGAGGTGTTTGTTCGGATCCTCTCCTGCAAAACCATGAAATGTAGGCAATAGATGAATCAGTCCAGATTTAAGTTCAAAATCTATCTCAAAATTGGTGCTTATGCATAGCGGTTGTTGATCAATAATTGGAGCCGCTAACTCCTTAAGAGTTTGATCGTTTTCCATCGCCATTGCTTCCAATTCAGATTTGATTGAACTGCAAGAAGATGGGAGGGAAGTATGTCGTGCAAGGTCAAATTCTGAAGGTGGAGTTTAAATTGACTGATTTAGCCTTAAATTCGAGGATTGGAGAAACTCCTTAATTCTCTTAAGTCGTTGATCTGCTTCTCCCTCGTACATAAAAGCCTAAACACAAACAATCAGGAAATAACAATCAAGAATCAGTAGTAAAAACAGAATAACAAATTGATTAGAAAATCAATCCCTGGTAACGGCGCCAAAAACTTGATGCGTTCGAAACTAGCAAGTATACTAGTCGCACAAGTAATAAAGTGATAAGTAAGATATCGTTCCCAGGAGGATTGATTCCAATTGAATTTGTTATTTTCCAGCAACAATAAAATAAATGAGGAGTTTTGTTGATTGATTAACTAAACTCAATACGAAAGCAAATGAAGAATAATACAATGCAAAGTTAAATCAATTGAGAATTACACAATGAAAGAAATCTGGTTAAGGGATCATTCTCTGCCACAAGATATGGATTTCCGAATTAATCATAGAATTGTCATCCAATTACACCATTGAAATTATCAACCGTAGATAACAACACGCTCTGTTATCCCAATCTTTCCTTACTTTGTTGTTAAATAAAACAAGCTCTTTATTTAATCTCTATCCATTAAACACCCTAGAACAAGCTCTCTGAGTTTAATTCAATGGAAGCATTACGATGAGAAAGATAGGTTGATCTAAGCAATAATCACACAAGTCCAGATTATTTAACTAGGTTGTATTTTCCAATTGCAATCTCTGATCACAATTTTGCTACTAATGATTGGAAATTCATGACAATTACGGATCAAGATTTCTAATCTAGCAATAGACAACAACAGATTATATTCATTTGGCCATTCCAAATACAATCAGTAAGCAATCATAAGCATTAGATATGGGCAAATACAAGCAACTTCAATTAGAGAATTGGATAACAATTTCTTACACAATCAACTCACAAAATCCATATCAAGGGCTTTGAAATCACCCTCAACCAATTCAGATTTAGTTACACATATTCAATCAGAATAACAAATACAATACAGAGAAATTCCAGACTTGAAAAGGAAAGAAAGAACTTAGCAAATTCTTTGAAAATCTTCTTTGTAGATGAATATTCTAGGAATTGTAGTTCCTCCTCTTTCAAAATCTTCTTTCTCCTTCAAGAACTCCAAGGGATGAGAGAAATCCAGAAATGCAGCCTCCTCCCACGTTTTCCCCTCTTCAAGTTATGAAAATAAAACCCTAAAATGTGTTTAAATACTCTGCTACAATAACCTGCTACAGTGTCCCGTATTATACATGCTACAGTGATTTGTGGAATGACATTTCTATACTTCTCACACTGTTTTGATTACAACTTTTGGTACACTGAATGGATTTATAAACCGTAAATTTCTCCAGAAAATATACTTCGAGAGCTTTTCAACGGTATATGATATGTCATCGGGTTCATTGTATATCAATACAATTAAATCCGAGAAGATGGTTAACTAGTAGAGGTCAAAATGAAGGGTTTTACTCCATTTTTTGTGCAAGTTGCTCCAAAACTCCTACAAATATCAAAACCACACAAAAACATAAAAATACCAAGGAATATAGCAAAGAAACATGGGTGAATTGATATGAAAATGATATATAATTAGACACCTATCACTCCCACAGTTGAAGACAATTGAAAGGGACGACTATTTTGAAAGAGGAAGTTCACCTTGAAGAAAGCGTCTCCTTTAAAGAAGGCATCTACCTTGGAGAAGGAATCTCCATTGAAGAGGGCAACTACCATAAAGAAGGCATCTCTTTTGAAGAAGGATGTTCACCTTGAAAAATGAATTTCCATCAAAGAAAGCATCTCCCTTGAAGAAGGCATCTACCTTAGAGAAGGAATCTCCCTTGAAGAGGGCAACTACCATAAAGAAGGTATCTCCTTTGAAGAAGGATGTTCACCTTGAAGAAGGAATCTCCCTCAAAGAAGGCATACACCATGAAAAAGGTGTCCACGTTGAAAAGGCATCTCTTTTGAATAAGGAAGTTCACCATGAAGAACGAATTTGAAGTCTACCCCAAAGAAGGGATTTTGAAGAAGAAATTTGATGTTCGCCTTGAAGAATGAAATCTGCCTTGAAGATAAAAGGTCATCTTGAAGAAAGGACTTAAAAGAAGGTTCATAGTCAGATAGTTGGAAGGGTAAAGGGTAAGAGGTCAAAGAGAAAAGAAAAAAAAAAGAGAGAAAAAGAGAGAGAAAAGAGAGAAAAGAGAAAAGAAGAAAGAGAAATGAGAGAGGGAAAAAGAAGTGAGAAAAAGAAGAAAAGAAAAGAAAAGAAGAAAACTTCTATATCTACCTTAAGATATTGAAAGAATTTTCGAACGAGCCGATGACAAGCACCCTGGCAATAGCTTAGCAACTCATAAGGAAAGAAGAGTAACATCAATCGATAGAATTTTGGATCAAAATCACAAGGAAGGATTCCTCTAGATACTAGGAAGCAGTTTGTTGAAGAACACAATAAACAAGGTAAAAATTTGAATTGATTTTACATCATCAAGAGTTGTTTGAATTTTGCAGGAACTTGCAAAGACAATGGAAGAATCCCCAATAAGTCCAAGAATCAAAAACATAATAAGAAACTCCCAGTGAAGAGCACGATGAATATGAGAGAAGTCGAGAATGAAAAATGTTAGAACATAACAAATCAAAAATTTTTCCTAGCGGAACAGAAGGAATCAAGAGTAGAAGTATGAAGAATGGGATAAGCTGTCTGAAGAGATTAGCCAAAGACACGAAGAATGAGAAGGTCTAAAAATCGCGAAGCATTGCATGATATATTACCCTAGGAAGTAGGTGCACTTAAGAGTGTTTTAAGCCCTTAGAATAGGCATAAGCCCTAAGAAGAGGCGCACCAAAAAGTATTGAAAACCCCAAGAAGTAAGTGCACTTAAAAGTGTTTTAAGCCCTTAGAATAGGCAGAAGCCCTAATAAGGGGCGCACCGAAGAGTGTTAAAAACCCTAAGAAGTAGGTGCAGTTAAGAGTGTTGTAAACCCTTAGAATAGGCACAAGCCCTAAGAAGAGGCGTATCGAAGAGTGTTAAAAACCCTAAGAAATAGGTGCACTTAAAAGTGTTCTATCTTAGCATCATAAGGATGCATTTCGTGCATTAGAGAAATACGTTTGTCCGCACTAGAATAGTGCACATCACGCATCATAAGGATGCATTTCGTGCATTAGAATAATGCATTTGTCTCCACTAGAATAGTGCACATCAGGCATCATAAGGATGCATTTCATGCATTAAGGCAATGCATTTGTCCACACTAGAATAGTGCATCATAAGGATGCATTTCATGCATTAGAATAATGCATTTATCGGCATTGGAATAGTACACATAGCATATCATAAGGATACATTTCATGCATTAGAGTAATAAATTTGTCTACACAAGAATAGTGCACATCACGTATCATAAGGAGGCATTTTATGCATTAGAATATTGCATTCGTCGGCACTAGAATAGTACATATTGCGTATCCTAAGGACATATGTCATGCATTCGGAGAATGCATGCATATGCACTAGAATACTGCACATCGTGCATCATAAGGATGCATTTCATGTACTAGAATAATGCATTCGTCTGCACTAGAACAGTCCATATAGCGCATCATAAGGATACGGTTCGTGCATTAGAATAATGCATTCGTCTGCACTAGAATAATGCATTCATCTGCACTAGAACAGTCCATATTGCGCATCATAAGGATGCATGTCGTGCATTAGAATAATGCATTCGTCTACATTAGAGTAGTGCATATAGCGCATTTGAAGGATGTACGTTGTGCATTAGGAGAATGCATCTGTTTGCACTAGAACAGTGCACATTACGCCTCATAAGGTTCATTTCATGCACTAGAATAATGCATTTGTCCGCACTGTAATAGGGCACATCGTGCATCATAAGAATGCATTTCATGCATTAGAATAATGCATTTGTCTACACTAGAATAGTGCATATCATACATCCTAAGAATGTATTTCATGCTATAGAATGATGCACTTGTCCACACTAGAATAGTGCATATCGTGCATCAGAAGAATGCACCCCATGCATTAGAAGGATGCACTTGTCCACACTAGAATAGTGCACATCGGGCATCAGAAGAATGCACCCCATGCATTAGAAGGATGCACTTGTCCACACTAGAATAGTGCACATCGGGCATCATAAGAATGCACCCCATGCATTAGAAGGATGCACTTGTCTGCACTAGAAGAGTGCACATCATGCATCGTAAGGCTGCATTCTATGCATTAGAAAGATGCTTATAGGTGTCTATTTAGATATTACTTTTATATCAATTCGTCCATGTTTCTTTGCTATATTCCGTGGTATTTTTATGTTTTTGTGTGTTTTTATGTTTGTAGGAGTTTTGGAGCAACTTGCACAAAAATGGAGTAAAACCCTTCATTTTCACCTCTGCTAGTTAGTGATCTTCTAGGATTTAATTGTATTGATATACAATGAACCCGATGACATGTTATATACCGTTGGACAGCTCTCGAAGTCTATTTTCTGGAGAAATTTACGGTTTATAAATCCATTCAGTGTACCAAAAGTTGTAATCAAAACAGTGTGAGATGTATAGAAATATAATTCCACAAGTCACTGTAGCATGTATAATACGGGGTACTGTAGCACTTCACTGTAGCAGAGTATTTAAACACATTTTAGGGTTTTATTTTCATAACTTGAAGAGGGGAGAACGGGGTGGAGGCTGAAGCTCTGGAATTCTTTCATCTCTTGGAGTTCTTGAAGGAGAAAGGAAGCTTGGAAAGAGGAAGAACTACAATCCAAAGAGAATTACATCAAATTTGCTAAGTTTTTCCCTTCCCTTTCATGTTCTGGAATGTCTCCATGTTGTATTGTATTTACCACGTTCTTAAACATGTGTAACTGAATCTGAATTGGTTGAGGGTGATTTCAAAGCCTTGATATGGTTTTTGTGAAATGATTGTGCAAGGAATTGTTATCCAATTCTCTAATTGAAGTTGCTTGTATTTTCCCATGTTTAATGCTTATGATTGCTTGCTGGATTTTATTTGGGTGGCCAACTAAATATAATCTGGATATTGTCTATTGCTAGACTAGAAATCTTGATCCGTAATTGTCTTGAATTTCTAATCCTTAGTAGCAAAATTGTGATCAGAGATTGCAATTGTAGAATACAACCTAAGTTAAATAATCCGAGCTGGTGTGTTTATTGCTTAGATCAACCTATCTTTCTTATCGTAATGCATCCATTGAATTAAATTTAGAGAGCTTGTTCTAGGTTGTTTAATGGATAGAGATTAAATAAAGAGCCTGTTTTATTTAACACCAAAGTAAGGAAAGATTGGGATAACAGAGCTTGTTGTTATCTACGGTTGATAATTTCAATGGTGTAATTGGATGACAATTCTATGATTAATTCGTAAATCCATATCTTGTGGTAGAGAAGGATCCCTTAACCAGCTTTCTCCCATTGATTTTTCATTCAAATTTACTTTCTGTTTGTTATTCTTTACTTGCATTCTTATTTCATTTAGTAAAGCATTCAACAAAAACCCCCCCTGTTTAGTTTATTGTTGCTGGAAATAACAAATTCAATTAGAATCAATCCTCGTGGGAACATATCTTACTTATCACTTTATTACTTGTGCGACTAGTATACTTGCTAGTTTCGAACGCATCAAGTTTTTTTGCTGCCATTGCCATGTCCGTATCTCGGCAGACTGTGGAATGTGCTGTAATGAAAGCACGGTAATAATGTGGTTCCGGGGGAGGTAAAATCTGTGGGGTGGAGGAGATTGTGTTGGTGGGGGGTAAGTGGGGGTGTGTTTAGACGACAATGCAGTACACTCCATCAATTCAGGGCGGAATTTGAGCCACAACTACCATGGAGAGTAAATGAGGTAAGCACTCCGAACATGGAAGCAACAACTTTCGGAGTCTAACCTCATCTTGTGGGAAAACATGGCTGTAGGACATATGCAGAAATCTTATATGCAATTGGAGTATATTCTACCATGGAGTCATCCATCGACATTTATCCAACTTTACAAGACGAATTATGGAACAAGCCAATGCCATGGATGGATTTCCAGGACAAACAAGGCAATGGTATGATCCCTTCTCTAACACTTACAATGCTGGATGGGAAGATCATCCTAATTTCAATTACTGGAATCATCAACCAATCGTCCCAAATGCCATAACAAATCAACTACAAGGTTTTAATCAACCTAGAGTGCAGCAACCATTTCAAATGCAATCACCACCAATGCCACAACCAGCACCACAACCAGCTCTAGAAAACTCAGGTATGTCACTCCAGGATATTGTTAATGCACTTGCCACTAACACAATGCAATTCCAGCAGGGAACTGGGGCAAGTATCCAAAACCTGGCAAATCAAATGGGACAATTGGCTACTAGCATGAGCAAATTCGAGGGCCAAGGCTCAGAAGAATTATCTTGTCAAACGGTGATCAATCCAATAGAGAATTCTTGTGCGATAACTTTGCAAAATGAAGAGCAATTAGATGTCCTACCAAAGAAATCACAAACTGATGAAGGAGATGACACCACTTCCACCATGAACAAAACACTGACTTCTCAGGTAAATCCTATAACTTCCATTCCTTCATATGTTTCTCCTCCACTTTTTCCTAGTAGATTTGCACAATCGAAGGAGAAACAAGAACAAGAAATCCTGGAAACTTCTCACAAAATCGAGGTAAATAAACCACTTCTGGATGCTATTGAGCAAGTACCTCGTTGTACAAAATTTCTCAAGGAGTTATGCACCAACAAGAGAAAGTTGAAGGGAAATGAGAAAGTAAGTGTGGGGGGAAATGTTTCAGCTGTATTGCAAAGAAAAATTCCTCCAAAATGCAAAGATCCAGGTACGTTCATCATTCCATGCACCATTGGTAACACCAAGTTTGAAAGAGCTATATTAGATTTAGGAGCATCTATTAATGTCATGCCATATTCTATTTATGCTTCTTTAAATCTTGGACCTTTTGCGAAAATTGGTATTACCATTCAAATTGCTGATCATTTTAATGCTTATACCAAAAGAGTTGTGGAAGATGTGCTTGTGCAGGTGAATCAATTGATTTTCCCAGCAGACTGTTATGTTCTTGAAATAGAGGATGAGACATCTCCTAATCCAACACCGATTCTTATAGAGAGACCATTCTCGAAAACTGCTAGAACCAAGATTAATGTTCATGATGGCACTCTCACCATAGTGTTTGATGGCAAGGTGATCCGTTTCAATATTTTTGAGGCAATGAGGTGCCCTAGTGACTTATATTCTGTTTTTGTAGTTGACGTTACTGATTCTCTGGCACAACAATGTTTTGAGTTAACTTGCAAAAATGGATTGGATGTAGCTATTAGTGAGCACATAGGGACAGAAAATTCTAAGGAATCAAGAATTTTTATACAAGTGTCTAAAGAAGTGAAGGAAGCTCTGGCAAGCTTAGATGAGACTATAGCCATAACCATAAGCAGGTATGATGTTTCATATTTTGAATTGTCTTTATCTAATGAGAAACTTTTTCATTCTGTGATGAAGGCCAATACCGTGGAGCTTAAGTCACTTCCAGATCATTTGAATCATGGATTCTTGGGCGAGAATGGTACTTTGCCAATTATAATAGAAATGGGCCTTGCACCAATACAAGAAGTGAAACTCGTTCAAGTACTTAGAGATCACAAAACGACTATTGGGTGGACAAGTGCTCACATCCAAGGCCCAGCCATATGTGTGCACCATTTCTTGTGGAAAGAAGGGTCCAAGCCCACTAGAGAAGCACAGCAGAGATTGGACCCTGCCATGATGGAACCAACGTCGGGCTGAGGACGTTAAACCAAGCGCTTATTGGGAGGCAACCCAATGTTTTTGAAAAATAAATAAAAAAAGAAAAGAAAAATAAATAAGGTAATAATGATCAATTTTTGTGTCTCGAGGAGATTCCTTTCGTAGACCATCAAATTGACCAGGTTTTATCTCTCCTTGCCATCTGTCTTATTCGTTTATATATATATATATATATATATTTTTACTTGTTTTTGACTTTTGTTTGCTATTGTGTTGTTATGTCTTTTATGTGTCTTTAGTTTCGTTTCTGCTCTTTTCTTTTCCTTTCTTTTGTTTAATTTGATTACTCTGTGCTTTGAGCTCATTTGTGCAGCAGCTTGTTGAAACATCCAAACGGAAGTTGAAGTCATTCGCCAAAGGTTTGAAACGTGCATATCTTGGAGAAAAACAAACTCGATCGCATTATCGATAATATCTCTTCTTTTCTCCTCTTCAATGGATGCCGATATCTTTTTGTCGAACCTTCGTAAATATTTTCCTTCACTTCCTCAAAATGCTGTGTTTAAAATTTATAAAGTACGGATAACTAGACTTTGGGCATTGATGCTCCTAAATGTGCCTGCTGATATTCGATGGCTTATCGAAGCCAAGGTGAGATTGTCCGGTGAGCCGGACATTAATCTCGCAAAATACATTCCTGGTCTAGTAAAGAGCTACTACGCCAAGAGGCGAAGAGCGAAAAGGTTACAAGTATGTTATAAATGTACTAGATGGAATTGTAACCAGACTTGTCGTTTATTAGGTTTTGCGTCCAGGAATAGAGAAGATAAACTTTCATTTATTAAGAATGGTTTGAGTAATGAGTCGCTGGATAATGTTTTGTTAACTCTCGAGTCACATCTTGTGGACTTGTTCAGCGTGAATTGCTTAATCTATGGACACAATTTCGTGATGAATTGCAGTGTTATAGTCTAGGGAATCTGACTAAAACGACCCTGTTTGCCAGTTTATAAGAAAACTGGATGGGAAGCAAATCCCCGACTCATAGAAGGCATTTCAGCCGTTACTGGACGTAAAACCAGAGGAAGATGTGAGCCACAATCACAACTATTGTATATTTGAATGTATGTTGTTGTTGTAGAATTTTTTTCTTGTTTCGTTTGATCTGATTATCAATGTTGTTTTTGTGTTGTTGTTGTTTGTTGATTTTTTTTGTTTTAATTTCAAGTTTTCTTTTTGACAAACCAGATGACTACCCCATGATATAAGCACACGTGGAAGACAAGTGTGGAGGTTTTGTCAACCTCCGCCGAAAGTATATCTTTACTTTTCATGCTTCACGTGGGAGACAAGTGTGGCGGTTTTTTTCAAACCCCACCGAAAGTTTATCTCCTTTTTTCATGCACACGTGGGCGACAAGTGTGGAGGTTTTGTCAAACCCCACCGAAAGCATATCTATTTTTTCAAATCTCGCGGCGATAAATCTGCATCGAGCAACCCCCACCGAAATTATGTCCCCATGTGTCAAATTTGAGAGTTTTACGTTTGTATATATCCATTCTCCATATTTTCAAATGTCATTATTATAACCTGTCTTACACTTGAAAAGCATATTACCTAACGTGCATCATTGTCTTACACAAGGTTAGAGCACTTGTAGAAATGGAGAAAACACCAATTCGGCGACTCCAAAATATATGCGTATTTTGTGGATCGCAATTTGGTAAAGATGGAGAGTTTACAACAGCAGCTCTTGATCTTGGTAGGACATTAGCTGCGAGGGGTATTCATTTGATTTATGGAGGGGGTAATCTTGGGTTAATGGGGTGTGTGTCGACAGCTGCATCCTTGGGAGGAAGTAAAGTTCTCGGCATTATCCCTAAACCATTAGCTGTGCGAGATATCGTAGGCAACACAATCGCGGAAGAGTTACAAGTCTCTAGCATGCATGAGCATATTGCACATATGGTTGTTATGTCTGATGCATTTATAGCTTTACCCGGTGGTTATGGCACATTAGAGGAGATATTTCAAATCACCTCTTGGGCACAGCTAAACATCCATAAAAAACCCATTGGTTTGTTAAATGTCAATAATTTTTTTGATGGTTTGTTGTCTTTTCTTGATCAAGCTGTAGAAAAAAAAATTTATCTCACCATCAGCGAGGCAAATCCTTGTTACAGCTTCAACGGCAGGGGAGTTAATTGACAAACTACAAGAATTCTTCTATTCGCCTGATCCAACAACAGCTCGGATTGATTGGTTTGGAGAAGGCAATAAGAGGCGTAAACTGGATTTAACGCTCCATCTGTAATCTCTATCTGCTGGTTTGCTTTGTTTTTGTTTGCTTTCTTTTTTTGTGTTTATTTGGGAGTTTTCATGTTATTTCTTTTGAGCTTTTTCAGGTTATTTCTTTCGTCCCAGGTAATATTTTCTAATCTCGGTTTTTAGAGTGGTGGCTTGAAAAGTTCAAGTTCTCTTGAAACGCATTCTGGATCTCTTCAATCCATAATGGCTGAATAAGGAGGCTAACTTCTAAACTTTTTAGACCCATTCTAACTGACTGGTTTTTGTTTGCTGGCTTGTTGGACTTTGTTATTTTATGAGTAAGTTTAGTTTTATGTAATTTAGAAGTTGTTATGTGTTTTTTGTCTTTATCAGTTTCGATTAAAAAAAATTGTGGAAAAAAGTTAAGAATGGCAGAATATGGGGTTTTCTTTAACCCTTGAAACGCATTCTCTCGACATAAATCTGTAGTTTGTTTATTTCATGTTGTTTGAAGTGTCTTGTATATTGTTTTGTTCTTTCATAATAAAGGTATATAGGCTGGAAACCTTAAGTCTGCGGGCTACTGTCCTAAGGATTGTTGAAATATACAATCTTGACTCAGGTGTAACAACGCCACGTACCTCTTTGCTTGCATTTTGTGGGTCGATGATAAGATAATGATTGAATTAAGAATAACTCTTGGAAAATGATAAATGATGCATGGATCCGTGTGCTTGAAATGTATATTGGTTTTTGCTTTACCTTTGATTCCTTGCACAACATTGAGCACCGAGCCATTATCACTGAGTTATTTATTTACTTAGAGAAGGTTTATGCAATTTAAGTGTTTCTTCAGATTTCAATGAATTCTAGAACTTGTTTGATGGTCACTCGAGGCGAAATCCTAGACTGTGCAATATTAGGGAAATGATTTAGGCCATCTTTGGATCGTTTGAGCCTTAAGAACCAACCTTGACTAAAATTGATCCCTAGTTACCCCTTTGAGCCTCTGTAAACCTTTTTCTTCGTTAACTCACTAAACGATTTCCTAACCTTAATTGAATTTGTTCCAAACAGTTTATCCCTTACCTATGAGCGTGTAAATCATTCGCAATTACATTTTGAGCTATGTTCTGGTTTTGGGAAGTTAGAGGAGGTTGGATTATGCCATGAGCAATGCAAGTGAGTTTTATTATGTTTTAAAAAAAAAGAAAAGAAAAAGAAAAGAAAAAAGAGTTCTATACCCTTGGGTGTTCTTAAAAAGAATGAAACAACAAAGTGTGGGGGTGTAGTTTCTTTTGTTTTCTACAAAAAAAAAAAGAAGAAGAAGATAAGAGAAAAAAAAAAAAAGAAGATTGAGTGTTCTAAATAAGTTTGGGGGAGTAACCTGGTGAATTAAATAAAGTTGTGTTATAGGGGTGAGCTCTACATAATCTTGAATGATTTATGTGTTTGTGGGTGATTTGAGCCAAATTATTATCCTTGATCATACCTTCACCCAAGCCAAACGTTACAAACTTAATAAAGTCCTACTTGATCCTTGGTGTTGTGCATGTCTACATTAGTGGAGAGTGACTTGAAAAGCAGGACTATGTAGTTCATTTATACACACATCTTCAATATTAAATATGATTCATTTTTATGCATAAACTCATCCGGGTTACAAGTGATTAGGTGGGAATGGCTCTACACACACACACTTGAGGAATTGAAGTGAAGCGAAACTAATATTTGAGATAAAATTATTGATCAAGTGCATTATTTTGAAGTTTTTCTTGGGTTATAATTAAGTACAATCTTTGAGGCCTATTTGCAAGTTGAAGCATTTGTGTGTTTTAATTTTTCTTTGATTCTGTTTTGGTTTAGTTTTGTTTCGTATCATTTTAGTTGCTCGAGGACTAGCAAAGTCTAGGTGTGGGGGAATTTGATAGGTGTCTATTTATGTATTACTTTTATATCAATTCGTCCATGTTTCTTTGCTATATTCTGTGGTATTTTTATGTTTTGTGTGTTTTGATGTTTGTAGGAGTTTTGGAGCAACTTGCACAAAAATGGAGTAAAACCCTTCATTTTCACCTCTGCTAGTCATGATCTTCTCGGATTTAATTGTATTGATATACAATGAACCCGATGACATGTTATATACCGTTGGAAAGCTCTCGAAGTCTATTTTCTGGAGAAATTTATGGTTTATAAATCCATTCAGTGTACCAAAAGTTCTAATCAAAACAATGTGAGATGTATAGAAATATAATTTCACAAGTCACTGTAGCATGTATAATACGGGGGCACTGTAGCAATTCACTGTAGCAGAGTATTTAAACACATTTTAGGATTTTATTTTGATAACTGGAAGAGGGGAGAACGTGGAGGAGGCTGCATCTTTGGATTTCTCTCATCTCTTGGAGTTCTTGAAGGAGATTGAAGGCTTGGAAAGAGGAAGAACTACAAATCCTAATAGATTTCAACAAATTTGCTAAGTTTCCCTTTCCCTCTCATTTTCTGGAATGTCTCCATATTGTATTGTATTTGTATTCTATCTGAATATGTATAACTAAATCTGAATTGGTTGAGGGTGATTTCAAAGCCCTTGATATGGTTTTTGTGAATTGATTGTGCAAGAATTGTTATCCAATTCTCTAATTGAAGTTGCTTGTATTTTCCCATGTTTAATGCTTATGATTGCTTGCTGGATTGTATTTGGGTGGCCAACTGAATATAATCTGGATATTGTCTATTGCTAGACTAGAAATCTTGATCCGTAATTGTCTTGAATTTCTAATCTTTAGTAGCAAAATTGTGATCAGAGATTGCAATTGGAGAATACAACCTAAGTTAAATAATCCGAGCTTGTGTGTTTATTGCTTAGACCAACCTATCTTTCTTATCGTAATGCATCCATTGAATTAAATTTAGAGAGCTTGTTCTAGGTTGTTTAATGGATAGAGATTAAATAAAGAGCTTGTTTTATTTAACAACAAAGTAAGGAAAGATTGGGGTAATAGAGCTTGTTATTATCTACGGTTGATAACTTCAATGCTGTAATATTAATTCGCAAATCCATATCTTGTGGTAGAGAAGGATCCCTTAACCAGCTTTCTCCCATTGATTTTTCATTCAAATTTACTTTCTGTTTTGTTATTCTTTACTTGCATTCCTATTTCATTTAGTAAATCATTCAACAAAAATCCCCCTTGTTTAGTTTATTGTTGCTGGAAATAACAAATTCAATTGGAATCAATCCTCGTGGGAACGATATCTTACTTATCACTTTATTACTTGTGCGACTAGTATACTTGCTAGTTTCGAACGCATCAGATGCACTTGTGAGCACTAGAGGAGTACATTTCACGTATCATACAGATGTGTTACATCCATTAGATGGACGCTAATCAGCCCTCAAGTGGGCACACTAGCCATTTTGAGTGGGCAAATCAGCCCTCTATTGGGAACATCTCTTTTGCAAGAATTGAAAAGAGGAGCAGACATTGAGAAGTGTAGCAAAATGTAGATGTTGATGAAGAAGTCAGAATCGAAACAAGTAAAATGAGATAAGAGTACTTTGTCAATCTTTGTGGCTTACAAACCTCTCCAAAGTAGGGGGCAAGCTATAGACACTTGATTTTTGAGCTTGATGATGAAACATGATGTGTGTTGAGTAATATGAAATGCCCGAAGGGAACCTTTGAATGGACCAAAAAAAAAAGTGTGAAAAGCCAAGAAAACCCAAAAAACCAATAACCAACTTAAAAAAATCGTAAAAATTAATCCATAAAGAATAAAATAGTAAGTCATAGACCATTGCAAAGTTACAGATGTCTAGTTTTTGTAGAAATATAGGGATTATAAATAAACTGTTGTACAAAGAGTTATGATCGATTGAATACAACTCACTCTGAATGCACTGTTCACTTGATCCTATTCACACAGGTACTGCTCATCAGAATCCCACATTGGTTTTTTTATCACTTTTACACTCGAAGAAAAGCCTGTATAAGCACACCTTGGACACACTTTGTAAGGCATCTAGAAATTCCCTCTTCTTCCTATTGAAGACATGCTTGAATATTTGAGAAGTCTTTTGTAGTCTAAATTTTTTCGAGCGTTTTATATTGCTCTAAACCAAGAAAAGGTACGTCCTGAGAGCAAATTTCTCTTCTCTCCCATTTTCTCTTTTATTTTTCTCGCTTAGAATAAAGCATGTCTAGATTAGCTCATGCTTAGAATAATCACACATAGGTTTTATTTTGATGCTTAGGAGCAAGTTTAGGGTTTTATGAATTATTTAACCCTTTTGTTTGTTTTGTAAGATAGATAAGTGTGTCGAGGTAAGTCCACTATCCCTTCTTTATTAGAATCATGTTTAGAAATTTAATTTCCTTTGTAAATGCTTAGAATAATGTTTAGGAGCACATGATTAGAATCATGCTAGGAGAACTTACAATTGCTTTGAAGCATGCTAGGAAATAGCATTCAATAGGCAAGAATTAACATATTGCCCATTTGAATGCTTGGATTGGGCTTGAATAGCCTTGTTTGATTTTGATTATTTGAATTAGGCTTGAATATGCTATGATAACAATGTTTATGCTAGAAATGCCATGATCCTTAATGAATTGATATGAATAATGCTAGAATAGCAGTTGCCATAATAGAATTATCAAATCTAGGCTAGAATGCCATGATACTAGATAATGGCTTTATATTGAATTAATTAATTTATAAATATATGAATGCATGAATGTATCATGTTTAGAAGTATAATTGAATAACTGTATGATGTCATGAAGTGGTGGTGGACTCTTATTGATGGTGAGCAATTCATTATCTATCAAGTCTCGATTAGAATGTTTGTATCAAATGTGCGTGAATATGCTTCCATTATTGAATACTTGATTTATATGAATGTTATATTTGGAGTGTTAAAGTAGGATTTACTTTATTTGTTGAAGAGAAATGTAATTCTCTCCCTTATCCCCCATGTTTGAAGGAAATATAACTCTATTCTCGTCCTTTTTTCTTTGTATGAATATGTAATTGCCATTGATTGAATAATCACCTCACATGCTTAATAAAGATTAAAACTTGAAATGTGTGCATAAAACGAACAACCTCAAGTGGACTGTATGTTAGTATGAGATATTCTAATTTGGTTTACCCTAGTGGAGGCTGGATTTTGATCTGGGCCGGTCGATTGATTCGGACCTAACTTCTCGAATCATCTCTGAAGGGATAAAAGTAGTTTAGGTCTAGTTTAGGTCTCAAAATGAGGGATCAGATTACCCCCATTCATTCCCAATTGAATAATTGGGTGGCAATTCCATTTCTCTAGATATGCCCATGGCTCATTTGTGTTCCCTTAAGTCTTGGAAAAAGCTTTGACATAGTGTCATGGTCGCAAGTGCTCTAGCAAGATGAAAGTCCCGTTCACAAGATCCTAACAAAGTCAAGGCAATTATAGAGATA